>JACTAT010000010.1:1103289-1210742 GCA_014526335.1 Chrysaora quinquecirrha
GTGTCCTTATCAATATCTGATCTTCCTGGGAGTCGTGTTTCAGTTAGATGTTTGCTGAGCTTTTAAATGCGTTTTAAATTTTTTTTGAAACTGATACAGCAAGGAAACTTCCCTTATATCCACAAGTATTTCATTCCAGGCTTTAAGCCCAGAATAGTGGAAGCCCTTTTCTGTACATTCAAGATTTAGCTTAGGGATGTCAAGATTTCTATTGTTTCTTGTGTTATACTTAGAAGTCTCATTCCTCCGCTTATATTTGTTCCAGAGGCTCTCGGGGCACTGCTTATTAAGTATCTTGTGAGTCATAATAGATCTATAAAGATAAATTATCTGTTCAACGGTTAGCCCATTATTAGTCCAGGAGACTTTTCGCCTAGCATATGGAATGATCGAGAAGGCCCTGTTTTGTAGTCGCTGAAGCGTTTGCAGATTCGTATTGGATAAGCTACTCCAGACAACATTCCCATATCGGAGGTGACTTTCAACTAGCGCATGGTAGACCTCATACAGTTTAGATTGGAAAAGGATGTTTTTAAGTTTTTTCAAAGCCGACAGACCACTTGCTATTTTACCTTTAAGAGATGAGAAGTTATCCTTCCAACTGAGATTTTCGTTGACTATAACCCCTATTGATTTAGTTTTTTTCACTCGTTTTATTTCTGTCCCATTAAGCTTTAAAGGAGCCAAAGTTTCAATGTCATCCATTCTACGTGGATGCCTAATAAGCATAAACTCAGTTTTTTTGGGATTTACACTTAATTTATTAACCCTCATCCATTCAGAAATGTTCTCTAGTTCTTCCTTCATCATCTGGGAAAGCTCGGTAATATCTTCGCCTTGTTATTGTTGTGTGCGTATCATCAGCATACATGCTCGCCGAAGAAAACTGTAAACAATCTTCAAAATCATTAAGGTAAATGATGAACAGCAGGAACCCTGGGGAATGCCACACGTTATCCTCAAGGGCTTAGAGCATTCCCCGTCGATTCTACAATACTGTCTTCGTTCTGTAAGGTAGGAACGAAACCAGCTAATAACCTTGCCCTGTACACCATATCTGAAAAGTTTTTCCAGCAATATTTTATGATCTACAGCATCAAAAGCCATTTTTAGATCCAAGAACATGGTCATATTGACTTTCTGGGAATCAATGTTGTTGAGCCACTCATCGGTACTTTTTATTAGGGATGCGACAGTTGAGTGTAACTTACGAAACGCATGCTGATTGTTTTTTAGGAATTGTTTCTCTTTGAAGTAGTCAATCAGCTGATCATGAACGATTTTTTCTAGAACCCTTGCAAATATGGACAAAACTGATATTGGCCTATAATTATTCAGTCTTTTAGCTCTGTTAGTGCTCTAAAGATGAAAGGAACATCTACCATCTTGAAATTCAAAATCGTAGAGTTGTTACCACATATGTGTGCAAGAGGATCATCATTCGCTTTGGTTCTGATTTCTTCAGCTAGTTTGGGACCAACTGAGACAAAGTGTTTGTTAAACGCATTGGCAATTTCTCGGTCATTAGTTAAGAGTTTACCGTCGCAGTTTAAGCTAGTGACTCGTGCCTTAGAAGAGTCCCTATCTAACACTTTGTTAATCGTTCGCCACATTTCTTTCGGGTCGTTTTTGTTTTGTTCAATTAGACCTGAATAATGGCCTTACATTGTGGAACGGATGGCCTTTGTGACTTCATTTTTTAGCTTCTTATACAAAGGCCAGAGTTCGGGATTCCGCCTAGCATCCTTTTTTGCCTTATCCGTTCTCACCGTTAAAGATCTTAAGCCTGCATTTAGCCATGGAGCATACTCGGTTTTTCTTTTTCGTTTACGAATTGGAGCATGTAAGCTGAGAACGGAATAAAACTGTTCTTGGAACACAGATACCATCTTATTGGGGTCCTGAGAAAGAGGTTTCAAAAGGCTTTCCCAATCAATGGCACCAAGGTCCTGTTGAAAAGCAGTTTTATCGTAATTTTTCATGTTTCTGCTTTCAACAGTGTTGTTTTTACTTTTTGTATTAAGCCTCCATGCATTTACCTTTCTGATCGCATACACCATGTAATGGTCTACCATCGCTGTCTCAAGCACGCCCGTTTCTAGAATGTATTTACATTTGTTGGTAGAGAAATGGTCAATTAACGAATGGCTTATTGGGGACTGACCATTCGCCCCCTCACGTGTTGCTTCTTTATACGCTAAGCCTTGATCAGTTGCTCTATTTGGTATTCAGCATATACAGATTGTAGTTTTTTTGCATTTGAATTTAGGGGGACCCTTTAAATCAATATTCTTATCACCTACCACGATATTTTCTTTGTCGTCTTTATCAAGTTTCTTAAGAAATTCACGTAGGTTTTCAAATGATGTAGTATCTATTTCCCAAGTATGTGGTCGATACCAGCTAATTAGGTAAAACGATTTCCCTTTGTTTGGTTTAATTTCAAAGCAAAGCAACTCAAGGGTGTCACTCGTTATAATTTGGAGGGGGTCGGGAATTTGTACTTTCAGGTAGATTGCTACCCCACCTCCCTTTTCATCCCTGTCATGCCTAAAAATTTTATAAGCATCAATTGAAACTTCTGGGTCCTTAACATTACTAATTAACCTAGTTTCACTCAAGGCTATGATATCAATATCATTTTCATGTAGCAGTACATTTCTATGCTTTCTGAGTGAAACTATGTTAAGAGCTGCAATCTTCAGACCATTCCATTTTTTGATTGCTTTGGCTTTGGCTTTCGATTCGCTCTTTGCATTATCTGCGCTCGCGCACCATTAACATTAACTTTTATAAAACGACTCAAATTACTAGCAAATATTCTTGTCCTGCCGGTGTTTATGTGTAGTCCGTCCTGAGCATGATTGCTGTAGAGAATATTGTCGTCTTTTAAGTGCTGCGAGTATACCCGTTGACAATTCTTCAGGGTTGGAATTTTTTAGGTTGTTTGTTCCAACGTGAATTATAACGACATCACTGTCTGTGTTTCCTGTACTCTTTACGATTTGATTTAGTCTCATCCCTGATTTGGCTTGGATTTTAACTTCTCGGTGTTTATTGCTGAGTTTTTTTCGTCCAATCTTAGCAGTTGGGAATCTCCGACAATAGTCACTTTAATGCGCTTGTTTGACTCCTGATTTTCTTCGTCTACTACTTTATTTGCCGAGGTTAAATCAATCACATTGGCATTTTCATGTTGTTTTCGTCCTGATCTACGCTTGATGTTTGCTTTTCGAGCCTTTCTAGAAACCTGTGAAGTTTGCCTATTGTCTTGATTGTGTCTTTTATTTCCAATAGTATCACCAACGGTATCAACATCAACACAATGCTGCCTGTTTGAGGTGTGGTTGGATACGGTTTCTTTGTATTGATTCGATTCGCTGATCAGGTCTTTTCTTAATTGTAGATATCTTTGTGCCTTGGACAATAGCGATGATTCGGTGGGTGGTGATTTTATTGTTGGCCAATGTTTGGGGCCCAAGAAAATTTTCGACCAGTGTTTCTATTTCCAAAACTTTCATTTTTAGCGTAAGGTTTTCAGTCAAAAGCTTTTCAGATTTTCTACGTTCTACTTGTATCAAGTCATTAAGAATATTGACAGAATTCGCCATGGTAGTGAATGCACTGATTAGTCCAGGGATATTTTCAACATCAGGCACTCCCTTCATCGAATCGGCCAGTGTAGCTGGGGTGTTGACAAGGCTAGTAGAACTTTGAGATTCCAAAGATTCGTTGGGCGTGGGATGAGTGGGCGAATTCGCACGAGATAGTTCAACATCTTCGACGTTTGCACCAAATAATTCATCATCTTCCACTATGAAATAGGATGAGGATAAGGACTAGGATAAGCGATTGAAAATAAGACTATCTTGTGTGATGTTTGCTTAGCTAAGCATCGGCAATGAGCATTGAAGACCCAAAGCTTAGGATGCTTAGAGGTCGGCGAGTACCTTAATGGGGACGAGCAGCCCCTAAGTACTCGATACCTTACAAAATAGCAAAGTCTATGGGACGAAAAGTGTGAAACTTTGGAAAGGGGAACACTTGCTGCCTATAAAAAATGCCAAAGCCATCTGATTAGGCCATGTTGGCGAACTTCTCACTGGCGGCTCTATTTTCTAATTTTACCACGGTAATAGAATTCAGACATAGAAAATCTCTATTTAGATTTCAGGCTCTTATTCTAAGTATAATTTCAATCCATATTCGAAGAAGACTGTATAATATTCTAAATTTCCAATTCTAATTCTCACAAAAATAAACGAACAAGCAAACACGCCCTATTCGCCAAGTATGTTCTATTCTGACATCACATGATGGTCATGTGATCTAAATTTTCTAATTCTTCATGTAAGCATAAAGAAAATGTCCGACAATTTCTAACACTCCCCCTTGCAAGTGTTAAGCACTTGCAATATAAGAAATTGCTAGTCAATAATAAGCAAAAATTAAAAATACGCAAGTCAAGAATCCATTTTTTTTTCTTTCTTTTTGATAATTCTGTCAGGTCCATGCTCCTTGTAGCAATATGTACAATATATACAATAAACATCACTCTCTGAGTCTTCGTATAACATCTGCATCTAGTGCAGCAATGCGTTTCGATCTTCTCGTTTCCTTTTCTACATTTTCATTATCATTAGATTCAAGTAAGCTCATTGGATTTCTTTCGGGTATTTCAACTGGAAACAATTTTTTGATCGGACGATTAATCAACGATACATGCCCCGTCGTAGTTACGACCTTTACAACTGCACCTCTAATCTTCGAATCCTTGCTCGTAATTAGCTTCTCAACTCGTCCTAATCTCCAGAATCCTCTTGGCGTTTTATCCTGGTGAACAGTTACTACATCTCCAACCTTAATAGTTGGCTCTCCACGATTATTCGGGCTCAAATTATGTGATTCTCGCAATTCAATCAAGTAGTCATCTCTCCATCGTTTCCACCAATGATCTAGAAGCTTTAATATATAACTCTGTCTCTTAATCAAGCCATTTCTATCAGAATTCTCAATTGTATCATTACTCGCTGAGTAAGGTAACGAATTCAATTTTCGTCCACAAATCAAATGCGATGGTGTTAAAGCAATATCAAATTCATCTGAACTGAGATAAGTTAACGGTCTGTTATTCAAAGTGTTTTCGATTTCTACGAGAATTGTATACAGTTCATCAGCCGTTAGTTTCGCGTTTCGAAGAACCTTTCTCAAGCATCGCTTGACTGATTTAATGAGCCGTTCATAAATACTTCCATACCAAGGTGCTTATTCTAGATTAAATGCCCAATTTATTCTCTTTGATGTCAAATACTTCTTCACTTCGGGATCTTTGAATATGTTTGACAGAAGTTTTTCTGCTTTCTTAAAGTATTTAGCGTTATCACTGATGATTAGATTCGAACACCTCTTCTAGCAATAAATCGTCTTAACGCCAATAGAAATTGCTCAGTACTCATGTCTTGCATTAATTCAAGGTGTATAGCTCTCGACAAAGTACACGTAAATATCACAATCCAAACTTTACGATAAGTGGTTTCTTTACGCGAGAAACGAATCAATAGTGGTCCAGCTAAATCAGTACCAACACTTTCGAATGCAGTAGTCCCTTTGACACGAAATTCAGGTAAATGTGGCGATGACGGATATTTGTAGGCTTGTGACTCGAATCGTCGACAATAATTGCAATCATGTAAAATCTTACGTACCCTTTGCCTTCCTCTTGGAATCCAATACTTAGTACGCACCTCGTTCAACGTTGATTTCGTTCCATTATGGTAACTCCTTTCATGTGCGTCATAAACGTCGTAAGATGATGACCTTGCTGCAAAAGTGCAGGAAATTTCGTTTCAAATCTCAATGAAGAATTGCCTATACGCCCACGGCATCTAATTATTCCAGCTTCATCTTGGAACAAACCTAATTGCCTTTCAAGTTGCTTGAAATTTTCCTCTTTCTGTAAGGAATTTTGAACGGTTATTACCCATAAAGATTCTGCTCTTTCTATTTCATTGGCTGTTATGCCATCGATTTCAGTAGTTTGCTTCCTAATTTTCGCTTTATTGTTCGAAATGAAACGTAACACGTAGGCAGTAACTTTCAGCAATTTATTCAAGGAACTGAATCGGTTTATATCGATTATACCGTCTAAGTTCGGTTTTAACTGCTCTTGTGAATCTACAAGTAAAACTGTGTTATCACTGCGTATTTCTTCAAAGCACGTTGAAGTTTCAAGCTCCTTCACAGAAGGTTGTTTCGGATAGATTTCTTCAGGCCCCATAAGCCATTCAGGTCCATACCACCAAAGGTTATTTTCACTGAGTGCAACCAAGGATTGCCCACTGGAACCGATATCAGCAGGGTTTTTGTTCGTAGGACAATATTGCCATTGTTCAGGTGTTGTTAGCTGCAAAATGTCCTTAATTCTGTGACTTACGAATTGCTTGAAGTTTCGATTGTTCTTGACCCATGCTAACACGATTGTGCTATCTGTCCAGCATCTAATTGATTCAAATAATATTTGACCTTCCAAAGCGGATTTTACTGTTTCTATCAATCTTGCCAGTATAACCGCTCCCATTAACTCAAGTCTTGGAATGGTTAGCTTCTTTAAAGGTGCCACTCTTGCTTTACTAGCGATCAATTTTCTTTCCGTGACATTGTCAGAGCGAATAATAATATAAAGAACCGCACAATATGCCTTTGTAGATCAGGCCTTATTTTAAGAAAATTTTATCACTGCACATTGTGCAAAAATTAGGTACAGAATCAAAAATGAGTTTGAATCAAAATGCAGTGAATTGTACGCAGGGCCGTCGCTAGAACTTTTAAGCAGGAGGAGTTGCCGAATTTCAATTTGCCGAAAAAAATTGGTGTGATCTGCGTAAATATTCACAAAAGGCTCACTCGACTAGGGTGTCCGGGGCATGCTCCCCGGAAAAATTTTGAGAAATATTGATCTAGACTCGCTCTAATGACCATTTCGGAACCTATAAATTACAATTTTCTGAGCCGTTATCCAGTTTGCCAATCCAATAGAGATCGATGCTAAGGATGACTATGACTGATTAAAATGATTGCGGGATGTTGCAGCCCCATAAGCTTTAGAGCCACGGGACCATTAAGAAATGGAGATTTGGAGGTTTACATACAGTAGACAGTCGTTAATAATCAGTCATTAAGTAAGGGCTGGGGTAAATGTATGATACTAAATAGTGCTAATTATTGTGAAGACCCAAAGACGTCGTCAAACTTCATACACAGGTTACAAAGAAGACATCGTAGTTCTAAGCGATCTATCTTTCTTGATCCGTCATTTTTGCATAGAAAACTGTTCCTTTAACTAACTTTCAAATGTTTCGTGGTAATTTACAACATCATTTTGTTATCTTTTAGTTATAATATGATACGATGCACCAATGAGGTTATTGCTTGCGATAGAAATATTTGGGACCTAAATTCTCTCAGCTGCCGACAACGCCTGCATTAGAGACAAGTTGCCAACAGGCTTGAGGCAAGGGGGTGCCGCACCCCCATAGCAACGGCCCTAATTGAATTATTAAATACTGCATAGCAAGATATATTGTTTTTCTACACATTTGATATGGAGATTCAAGTTTGATGCAGTTGATGAATTTTGGGTAACTGTAGCACTCCATGCAGACTCATTTACATTCAGCAATTCAGAGAAACCGACTTTTTGCTTGTTTCGAAAGGCAGACAGACAAATTGACTGCAAGTTTCGGACATTGCGCATTATTGTAATGACAATAGCAAGATAACGACAATGTAACTTACAAGTAAGGTAATGCTGCACTATTCTAGGGGTTTCCAGGGAAATTAGCCCCTGGAAAATGTTGAAAATTGAGATTGCTAGAACGGCTTTGTCGGCCAATTTTAATAAGAGAAAGCCAGAAAAAAGAATGTAAAAGAACAGCTAAGAATGCTTTTTATACAGCAAGTCGCAAATCACTCTCATTGCATGCTTCTTTCGGATTAGCTTGATCAGTTTCTTTCTGAAATTTTTTCTTGTATAGTGTAATGGCTTAATTTATTTGCAAGGTCAATTTATTACTGCACATTTTTGCATTTATCACTGCACATTTTCATTTTATCACTGCACAAATTGGTTATCACTGAGCCTTAAAATAAGGCCTGTTGTAGATGCATCACAAAATCCATGTAGTTCAATATTCTGATGACTCGGTTGTTCTTTAACAAAATAACATCGCGGTACGCAAACTTTCGTGACTTGATCGAGATCTCTGACTATTTCTAACCAAATAGCTTTCAAATTTTCAGGTAGGGGTGTATCCCATTTCAATTTAAGCTCACAGATTTCTTGGAGCAATATTCTTAATTTCACAACGACTGGTGAAACTAGCCCAATCGGATCAAAAATAGATGCTGCAAGCTTCAATAGATTTCTTTTCGTTGGTGACAATTGCCTACCTAGTTCCACAAATTTTGCAAACTTCAGTAATATAGCGTCCTTTTCATAGTCCCATTTCATTCCAAGAACCTTTGTTTCAGTGAGTTCCAAAGGTGAATCGTCGCCTAAAATAATATTAGGATGCGCTGTTTGGTCACTTTCACAATAAGATTCCGGTTTTATTTGAATATCCTTTCCATTTTCTCTTTCAATAGTATTTTGGACTTCTGGATCACTGCATCGAAACTTGTGCAGTTGAAACGAACCCTTTGACAAACAATTTTTCGTTTCTTTGTACAAGTTATAAGCTTCCGTCGCATTCTCTTCGCCGAAAACTACGTCATCTACGTAAATCGACTGCTGGAACCTTTCACCGCTTTTCGAATCTTCAAACTCGTAACCTTTTATGTGATGAGACAAAGTTGCCCCTAACAAAAATGGCGAACAATTAAGTCCAAAAACAACTCGTGTAAATCGAAAGATGACAATTTCTGGATTTTCTGTTTCCACGTCATTTATCCACAAAAATCGCAAAGCATCACGTTCCTGTTCATTGACGTGAATCATATGAAAGGCTTTCCGTACATCACTAATCAAAGCAACGTTGTAGTATCGAAATCGTAGGAGAATGTCAAATATCTTTGGATTTAAGCTCGGACCTGTGTATAAACACTCGTTTAAGCTGGGCGAATCAGCATTAATTTTTGCGCTTCCTTCCATTACTACTCGCACTTTCGTAGTTGTTGCATCCCTTCGTACAACTGCATGGTGACTCAGATAATGAGTTTTACCGGCTACAGTTGGTTCAAATAAGTTAGGTTTGACTTCCTCAATAATACCTTGCCTTAGCTGTTCTTCAATAATATTATTATATTCTTTCAAAAGATCAGGTTCCTTGCGAAGGCGTTTCAAGGTAGAATGTAGTCTAGCTACACAAAGCTCATAATTATCTGGCAAAATATCATGGTGATCGCGCCATGGCAGAGAAATTATATAATGACCATTTTCATATTTCAAATCTTTAGAAAATTGCTCATCAACAGAATCAACATTATTAATACCCAAAGTTTCAAGTTGGAAAAGCTCTTCTACCCTTTTATCCATCTCACTTTCAACCTTTTGGGATTCGTTTTCATAAACAATAGGACTTCTGCAGTCTACTCTCAAAATGTGCGTTGTTGCAAGGTTTACTGATGATAACAGATTTCTGGGGACGTTAGACACTACCCCTGAAAGTACCCATCCAAATTTAGTACCTACTGCAACAGGTTCTTCATGAGATTCCCCTTCAATAATTTCTCCAGTTAAAATTCTCCAAATATTGTCACTCCCTATCAATACATCAACACTTAAATCAGTTTCATTTTCCTTTGGGAAATCTGCCAAATGCAAATTTTTCAAATGATGGTATTTTTCCTTTGCAAATCTAACAGTTTGACCCTGAACAGGTGAGCAAATAGTAGGTACGACAAGAGCTTCAACTCCTATGTTAGATTTATTCTTTCGATTGCATAGATCCACATTAATGATATCGCAAGTCCTTGTTTCCCCCTCATTTGATCCAAAGACCTTAATAACCATATTTTCACGCCTTAATGTTGCCAAATTTAAGACATTTCTTGCTTTTTCTGTGATATAGGATCTTTGAGACCCTGGGTCAAGTATTATTCTTAAATTTACTGCTCTAGATTGCTCTTGGGGGTTTGAGGCTACTACAAATGCAATTTGCAACAGTATACCTCTATTTGTACAAGCTTCCTCATTATTGATCCCACAAAATGTAGATGTTTGTGGACTTGCATCAGTCTGAGATGACTGAGTACTAGAATTTACTCTACCACCATTATAGGTGTTATTTTCAAAATTACCTTGATAAGATTTATTTCTCTCGCATAATGCAACATGATGATTACCTCTGCAATTAAAACATTTGATTGATGCATCACAATTCTTGGCCAAATGACCTGCCCTTTTTAAGCATGAAAAACATCTTCCACTCTTTCTCAAGATATTTCGTCTTTCTTGCATATTAGTTACCACTTTACATCCAGCTGTACCATGATCGCCTTGGCAAAATGTGCAATTCTGTTTGTTTCTGGCTCCAGTTGCTAAGGTTGCTGCTGTGGCATAATTTTCTTGCAAATTTCTTCTAACTTCTCTCCTCATTGGCTCCTTTCTTGTTGGAATACATTTCTCTCTTGCCTCGATTTCTAATTTTAAAGATTCCAGCATCTTAGTCAGCTCCCAATCTTCTTCACTGTTATACAACTCAGACATTTTTCTGCTTATTATCAGCTGAATTTCTTCTGGTAGTTTCTGCAACAGAACATTTACCAGTACTGTGCCATAAGTCTTGGGATCTACCTTTAATGCTTGGAGACCTCTTCCATGAGTTTCAATGCTGTCGTAAAATTTTCTCAAATCGTAAATATTTGCATTTTTATTAACCGGGTCTATTTTCAGTAATGCATCAATGTGACTGTTTAAAACCATTTGACGCTGACCAAATCTTCCCTTCAATAAATCAACAGCAATTTGATAATTGTTATCAGTGAGTTCTAGTCCTGCTATAGTATGATAGGCTGAACCTTCACACTGAGCTCTCACATATTCTAATTTTAAGCAATTGCTCAATCCTGGATTACTATCCACACTGGTTTTGAATGAGTCCCAGAACTCCTGCCATTTGTCAGGCTTCCCATAAAATTTTCGTAATTGTAATTTAGGCAGTTTTGTAAAACTTGCTCCCCCATGAGGCGTTTGTTGTCTCAATCCTTGTTGGCTTGCTGTAGGTGTGACTGTACTTCCTTGTGAAGCCATTTCGAAAGATTTTAATTTTTCTTCAATTTCCAACAAAACCTTTCGAACATTTTCTCTAAAAAGCCCTGACTCATCAATCTCTGTTGCTATCTCTGCTTCTTCATCTAATAAATCTAATATTTGATCATCTAAGTTATTGACAGTTATCAATTTTTCCTCCAACATCAGTTTGTTTTGCTTCAAAGACAGCGTTTCTGTCAGTTGGGAGTCTAAACGATTTCGAATTTCTCCAAGTGCCCTTGTCACGTAGGCCTTGTGACCACCACGAACTCTTCTCTTCTTCGTTATCTCAGAATTAGCAGAACTTCCTGAGCTATCTGTATCTGTAGACATGATTAATTTCTTTCTAAGATCAAATACTTCGTATCTTTCAAATTCTCAAATCCTCAAATCCGGTTTGGTTCGACCATATAAAAAATGCCAAAGCCATCTGATTAGGCCATGTTTGCGAACTTCTCACTGGCGGCTCTATTTTCTAATTTTACCACGGTAATAGAATTCAGACATAGAAAATCTCTATTTAGATTTCAGGCTCTTATTCTAAGTATAATTTCAATCCATATTCGAAGAAGACTGTATAATATTCTAAATTTCCAATTCTAATTCTCACAAAAATAAACGAACAAGCAAACACGCCCTATTCGCCAAGTATGTTCTATTCTGACATCACATGATGGTCATGTGATCTAAATTTTCTAATTCTTCATGTAAGCATAAAGAAAATGTCCGACAATTTCTAACACTGCCACAAATTACACTCCGTGTAATCCCCATAGACGAAGCGGGCGTTTGTAGGTGCCTAGGAGTTTACAGTAAGTAGGATCAAGGCCGAGGCTAGATTTTCTCAAATCGTCCTACTTTTCAAGTCCTATGTGTATCACATACGAAACGCAGCCTTCTTATCTCATCACAGGAATGCCATCAGGTCTTCTTTCTGGGTCTGAAGGAGAAGGAATGTGGGATTTGTCTTGATTGTTAAGTCACGTCGCAAAATTTCTCTCGGTTGTGAAGCAGTCCCTGCACATCGATCGACTTTTTTAAACTAAACCGTCCTAGTTCCCTCCTACCTAGGTACTAAAGACTATTTTAGGAATTATTGAGGGGATAAAATTGCTCCCAGAGAGGATAAGCAATATCCAAAACGTGAGTTGGCCAAAACATATCAGTGAGCATGTGAATATGCTATCTCAACTGTTCGGTTTTACAATTGTCATCCATCTTCATAAGTTTTGCAAACCAGTTGCTGCAAATTCTCCAATTTTGCGATTTGGCTTCCCACATCGGCTGGCTTTAGGCCATGTTTTGTACACACATGCGTGATAATAGTATCGTTTCCTGGTCTGTTCTTTGTTTTCGTATAGTTTTGATAGCTTCAAATACATATAAAACCTTCTCTCCACCTTTTGTCTTGACTCATTGCTAGCAACCATTTAAATCAATTTATGGTAAGAGTTGCAAGACAGCGAGTAAAACACGTCTGCACTCGGTATAAGAGCATGAAGGAAGCAATCAGATGTCCAGCGACCCAGTGTTTGAATAAGCCAAGCAGGCAAGCCTTTCGAAGCAGCAGAGGTGGCAGCGCCAATTCTAAAGCTATGACCGTTATAGCTTTGGCTCTAATAGACAGCGAAGCAACGTAATTACTTTACTTCGAAAACAAATCGCACTTTAGATTAAGAGCTTCCACTCAGATATAAAAAGAGAGGGCCCGAATGTAAACCGCAATACCGCATGTAGTCCTGTAGAGCCTTGACAGCACATATGTGAGATTGCGTTGCGCCAATCGTTAGCTGGACACCTTGTCGAAATGGGTCTGTTTTGGAGCCCTTTATCTTCACCGTCATATGCGTTGGTTGAGAGTTTGTAGGAAAAAACTTAACACCGTTTGGGCCTAAGTGTTCGCTACCCTGGAGCGCACTTTTCTGTGTGAACTCACTTGTCCTAAGAAAACCGAAAAAGGCAAGGCACATTGCAGCGCAGATCATTTTCCTATCTCTGTTTGGGGAGGTTGTTGGCTTGAGTAGTGAATAGAATTTGCCTAAATGCTCTTCTAAGATTGGGAGACGTGTACGATGAGAGATTGTCTGAGAGCGCTTGATTCCCCTTAGAATATATTGCAGTTTGACGCACTTTTCCCAATTTAATTCATAGTTGTTGATGAAATAAAAATGTTTGATTGCGCTTAAGAAGGCCTTCATAGTGTCATGCTTGACGGTTTTTGCCAAGTAGGCTGCAAAATAGCATAGAGTAGACTCCTGCCAGTTAATGCTAATGCCCGGGGCGGTAAGGGCTTGTGAGGGGTCCCACCGTCCCTGAAACCACTGGAATCCAAAAATTCCCCCTAATTCTAAGGTCCCAGGTGCATCCGTAAAAAGATTTACAGCGTCAGAGCTATCCCAGGTTCTGTTCATAAAAGACTGCTTACCATTCCAGTTGTCTATAAAGGAAAGCCACATCCTTATATCCTTGCGGAAGGACCCCGATAGACGAATTTGATGGTTGGGCTTCTGTACCCCGATGGTTAAGCCAATAATCCTTTGCAAAATGGCCCGGCCCGGGGGAACCACCTTACATGCAAAATTTAAGGTGCCTATAAGGAATTAGAGCTCTGTAAGAGTACACGATATTCTTAGTTGCCATGAAGCCAAATCTTGTCTAAGACGGGTGACTTTTTCCTTAGAAAGAGAGGCTTCCATGTGGTCCGAGTCCAAAACAATGCCTAAAAATTCAAGCCTCGTTGAAGGGCCCTGCGCTTTCTCCTCCGATATAGGGACCCCAAGGTTACGGAAGGCGATTAGCATGCTCTCAAGGCTTGCCTTGCAAGGTAGAGATGTTGCGTCAAGACCGGGTTCCATGATAAGGAAGTAGTCAAAGAAATGAGTTACGTAGGAAATGGCACACTTATGCTGTAAAATCCATTCGAGCCTGTCCGAAAGCTGATTAAACAAGTAAGGGGCGCTGCATTGACCAAATGGGAGTACTTTGTCGAAATAATAAGACCCTTCCCATTCCATCCCCAAAAGTTCCCAGTCATCTGGATGAACGGGAAAAAGACGGAACGCAGATTCGATATCGGTTTTTGCCATATAGGTACGGGCTCGAAATCCTGGAGTGAAGAAATTGCATTATCTATAGTTACGTATGTGAGAGAGAATGAGTCCATGTCTATGCACGAGTTAATCGACCTACCAGATTTAGGGTAAGACAAATGAAAAATGGTCCGGAATTTTCAGAATGCATTTTCGGAACCAGACTAAGAGGTGACACCTGCATGGCGAGATAAGGGGCTCTGAAAAGGGGCCAGCGACGTGGTTAAGGGGAACTTCCTTGGCAAGATTATCAGAAATTACAGAAGGCTTAGCAAGCGCAGAGCGTAAATTTTTAGATGTTTGAAATTCGCGGGGGCAGTCAGAACACAATTTATTGACGTAAGCTGGGTTGGGGTGATCCTTTAATTCCAATTGTAAGCGATCAACATTGATAGGCGTTTCTAAATCAAACATAGAATTATTTACATCAGATACAGAAGAATCAACAGAAGGTATAGCACTTAACGAAGAATAACTAAGAGACGAAACAACCTGTTCGCCGCTGCTGCCTTCGGAAGAGGGGTTAAATGCGGTGGTAACATTAGAAGCAGAATAACGGTTATTATAAGAATCAACAGGGCTACGAAAATTACATAATAAAGTATAGATTAAACGACTATTCTCAACATTAGAAGAATGAGGAAAAATATCACTACTATCATTATTAAAACTCGCAATCTAAATTATCTACTTCATTAGGAGAGTCACTGTTGGTAAAATTCCTAGCTTGTGGGCTGGACTTGAGTGGCTCTGACAGACTGGGTACATCGAAAGCCTGGATGATCTCCGCCACAGTCGGGTCGGTTACATTTGTGGGCAAATTTGCAGATGTTGGCCGGGCAGTGCTTACCGGAGTTAAAATTTCTGCACGCATTGGCGGTGTCCCGTCCGAAAAACCCATTGACACCGCTGGAGGGTCCGTTGGAAAAACGAGAGCATTCGGGTTGCAATTCAGCCGGGTTGCCACAGAAAATTTTTAGCCACAATTGCTGATCTATGCGTGCCCATGAAAGGGACTTATTGTTGGCTACTTGCTGGCGGAATTTATAATCATAGATCACCCATGAAACGGACTTGAAGGTCTTGGCGGCAGAACTTCATTTTCATTTCATTTTAAATTCTTTAGCCACGGTAGCCCCATCAACCAAGAGAGGCTGCTTTTCAGAGGGCCGTGGAAAATCTACTTACAATGCTTAGATAATTTGATTAAAATAGCATAAATATTTACAATGTAAAATTAGAATAAATCAAGGATTAAAAATGAAAAATTAAAGGCTATTTTTTGTCTCGTCTTGAGTCTACTTTTAAGAGTAGACAGAGAGGGGGGCAAGCTTGACCTCACGCTCTAGTTTATTCCAAACCTGCGATCCACGGAACGAAAATGCCTTTTGGCCATTGCTTGTTTTCATTCGTGGAGCAAGTAAGTCAGTCTCACTATTTCTCAAATGCACGATTCCCCGTGTCGAGTTTCTCGTGAACAGAGAAGAAAGGTAAGTGGGCGCGAGACCATTTATTGATTTGAAAACAATGGTAGCTGTCTCTTGTTGTTTATCAAGTTGTACTCCCAAGTATTTCGCATAATCTACAACATCAATTTGCGAGTCTCCGATAGCGAAAGACGGGTTCGGTACTGATTCCTCTGATACTTTCTTAATATTGGGCCTAGAACCGATAACCATTGCTTGTGTTTTGATTACATTCAGAGATAGCTTATTACCTTCAAGCCATTGTTTCAAGGAGTCTAAGTCACTGTTTATGGGTTTCATTAAGTTCGTCAATATCCTTAGAAGAATATGATATACTGGAATCATCGGCATACATCGTTACATCACTGTTTTTAAGAGAAAACGGCAAATCATTTATGTATAGGAGGAATAAAAGGGGCCCAAGACAAGTGCCTTGTGGAACTCCACATTTCATTTCTTCAATATTTGAGGCTACCCCATTCACTCTACAAAGCTGCCGCCTGCTTTTTAGGTAGGAGGCAAACCAGGTATGTTCAAGGCCAATCAGTCCATACTTTCCTAATTTTTGGAGTAGAATATCATGATCTACAGTATCGAAAGCCTTTTTCAAGTCAAAAAATACTGTAGCAGTGAATCTACCTTTGTCCATATTAACATACCAGTCATTTGTAGACTTTAGCAGACAAGTGACCACGGAGTGCAAGGACCTAAACCCAGACTGCTTATAGTATATAAGCTTGTCTTTATCCAGATACTCATAAAGCTGGTTAAAAACCAATTTTTCAAATACCCTGGACAAGAAAGGGAGAACTGAAATCGGCCTATAATTCAAGCGATCATCAGTTTGACCACTTTTAAAAATGGGGGCAACTCTAGCAATTCTCCAAGAATCTGGGAATACACCAGTTGCTATAGAAAGACTGAAAATGTCGCAAAGTGATTCACAGATGACAGGAAGCGCAATTTTCAAGAAATGATTGGCAATACCATCAGTGCCAAAACCCAAGGACGTTTTGAATTTTCCAAAGACCTTCTCCACCTGAGTAATATTTACAGCTTGAAATTCAATCCGCAAATTTTGGTCGCTAACAGAAAACCTATTTCAAGAACGGGGTTTTCTCCCTGGGGCAGTTTGTCACTGAGGTTTTTGCCAATATTACAGAAAAAATAATTCATCGACTCTGCAATGGCTTTATTGTCACAAACCTGCTTTCCATCAACATCAAGAGATGCGATTTGCGTGGTTTTTGATTTTTTGTTCAAGACAAGATTAATGGTCTTCCATGTGTTTTTAAGGTCCCCATTATGCAAAGAGATCTTATTTGAAAAGTACTCACGCTTGGACTCTGTGTTAAGTTTGTTAACTTTGTTGCGCATTTGCCGATGGGCTTGCATCAATATTTCAGAGTTTGATTGAACCGCTTTTTTTCAGCCTATCTCTAGCAGCAGACATAAGCTTAATGTCCTTCGTGAGCCAAGGACAGAATTTTTCTGAGACCCGCCTTTCGCGTAGTGGTGCATGTTTCTCAAGAATCAGTGAGAACGAAGACGTCCACTGTTCAACGATAAGATTAACATCATCGTTGTTATTGACGATGCTATTCCAGTCAATTGAACACAGATCTTCTATAAAATCAGCAGAGTTGAAATTTTTCAATTGCCTTGTAGAAATAGTCTTTGGCTGCCTTTAAGAAGCACCACGAAATTTTCTAACACAATACACCATATAGTGATCACTGATGCTTGTTTCATGCACTCCAAACGTGACTATATTTGATTTATTTGTAGTTGCGATATGGTCTATGAGGGTGTTGGATGTAAAGTTTCCTGGTACCTCGGTCAATTATCTGCTGAAACCCAAAAGATCATAGACTTCTAACATTCTAGAGTGCGTAGAGTGCGTAGGAAGGCTAGCACAAGCACCGGCACAATCCCCCTTCCTCAAATTAGGCAAGATATCACAATTTGTATCTCCAAAAAGAATGATTTCTTTGTTCTCATTGTCTAAGAACGTCAGGTTGTTTTCAATTTCACTTAACGTCTCGGGAGATGCATCCGGGGGGCGATACCAGGCTAAAATGAAGAAAGGGGCAGCCCGCACAGGCTTGATTTCCACGCATATGGTCTCCAAAGATGACATGGGGAGATCATTTCGGAGTTTACATTTATCATAAATAGAATCCCTTATGTACATAGCTACCCCACCATCATGGCGGTTGCGATCACGTCTTATAATCTTATAGCCTTCAAAACTGACAAGATCATCATGAATATTTTCATCAAGTTTTGTTTCATTGATTGCCAAAATGTGTATCCCAAGATCCTTAACGAGTGCACGGATCTCGTCAATGTGAAGTAAAAGGCTATTTACATTTAAAGACGCGATTGCCATGCCTTTTCTATGTCCAAGACTTAACCCTTAACTCAGAGGAGCTGTGTGAGATAGCTGATGGAGGAGCCTGCTGCGCAGGGGTCAAGCATGCACTCTCTCTGTCAAAAATACGATCTAGTCAATAACGAAGGGAACGGATTAAGTTACTTTCAAACAGATTAGCACCAGTCCTATTAAGATGAATTAGACTTTGATTTAGATGCTTTGACGCATCAATATTTGGGTGTTCAATATAAGCGTAATCATTTTCGGAACATAAGTCTGCTAAAATTAAATTTACTCGCTTACGTTTTATCTCAAACTCATAACCTCGAGACACAAGGCCAGAAATAACGACTTCTGCTGTTTCGGGTATCGCATTGGCCATCACTGAGCTGACTATCTCTTGTATTTTATTCAGCTGTTCAGGGGTGAAGATCTGAACTTGTTCTGAGCTTCCTTTAGGAGGGTTAAGAGACATGGAACTCAGAGTATTTACCCTAGTTGTACCTCTGCTGCTTCTTCGAGAGGCAGCAGGAGCAGAATTTGCTTTCGATTTTGGCATGACAAAGTCAATCAAACTACATTCTAGGACAAAATATTTGGAACAAGGCATTTTCTCCAAGGAATATGGCCTATTCCATTGATTTTCTACCTCCATTACTCCAATTCTTCCCCCTTTTACCCCCAAAACAATGTTGGTAGTAGAGCGAGACAACTTGTGTACGAAACAACATTGTAACGGGGGATAAGGGGGAATCAATAGATAATAGCAAAACTATTTAGGCCCTTCCAATATATTTTGTCCAAGATTGTTTGTATAACATATTTTTGAAAGTACGTTTGAATTTTCGAAAAGATGTTACAAAATATCGATTTTCATTTGAACACGTCTTCGATGATCAAGGATCAAGGGGCATATAAGTTCAGTGAAAATCGAAAACTGGAACGCCCTAAAGCCCCACCCTAAATATTTTGAAGCTCTAATGTTCGACAAAAGGTTTTTCTTAACGCAATTATAGCATAGAGTTGAGAACGTACGGGTAACCATCGGGTAACCATACGGGTAACCATAATTCTATATGCTTTTTATATTGATGTAGCAATGGTAGCCACGGGTAACCACGGGTAACCATAATATATAAAATGTATGTCTTATTCTCTTCAGATATTATGGTTACCTGTGGTTATCCGTGGTTACCCTTGCTAAATCCATAAAAATGCATATAGAATCATGGTTATTCGTATGGTTACCCGATGGTTACCCGTAAGTTCTCAGCTCTGTAGAATGTTTGTATAGATATGATAATATTTATTATAATAATAATAAAAACTTCTTTAAAGTTGGTAACATGGTACAGTAGTTTAAAAAAACTAATTTACACCAACTATTTACCTAATTACAATCTGCAATTAATCTTCTTATAAATACTAAAATTAATAATTTGCTATTCACACTGCAAATTTGGGGGATGTTTAAAACGAGAAAATTGTAAAAATATGGCAGTTGCAATTTCGACCATCCCATTTACGAATTAGATTTTTGAATTCATACAGAGATGTTGTCGTTTTAACTTGATCTCTGAGAGTGTTCCAGAGGATGTGTCATCTGATCTTCTTCAAGCTACAGCTGTAGCTATGTCAGCACAGCACAATGGCCTAGTGCCCTGGATAATGTATCTACCCACCAATGCAAAAGCTGCTAAACTTGATCAGCAACCAGCCGGTTCAAATGGACTCGTGTTTACGACCATCACATCAAATGATGTCTTGCAAGCCCAACAGTCGGATTCCATTATCGCTCCTGTGCTGCGACTTAAAGCCAAGGGAGAAAAGACCTCCAAGGATGTAATCACACATGCAGCCCCTGGAGTCAGAATATTGATGCGGGATTGGGAGAAACTGCACATATCAGACGAAGGGCTTCTGTGTCGAAAGATCAGTGAAAACAATCAAATTGTGTTGCCAAAGAAGTTTCATCGTGTTATATATCAGAAATTACACAGTGAAATGGGTCATTTAAGCAGTGATCGTGTTATACAGTTAACAGTCCAACGCTTTTACTGGCCTTAAATGCGACAAGACAAATGAGACTCTCATTGCCAATCATTGTTCGTGCATCAAACAAAAAAAGCCGCACATCCAAGGAAGAGCACCATTACAGAGTATGACCAACCAACCATTCGAACTTGTCTCAATAGACTTTCTTCACCTCGAAAAGAGTGCGGGAGATTATGAATACGTGCTGGTTATTATGGACAACTTCACAAGGTTCGCACAAACATATGCTACAAAGAAGAAATCGGCCAAGACTGTCGCTAATAAGATATATAATGATTCTATCATACGATTTGGCTTCCCTGGCCGCCTCCATCATGACCAGGGAGGGGAGTTTGGGAATGAGCTGATGGCAAATCTTGAGGCACTTTGTGGTGTGGGCCACTCACGAACAACACCATATCACCCACAAGGCAACGGCCAGGTTGAACGCTTCAACCAAACCTTGCTAGGCATGTTGAGAACACTTACAGAAAACAAGAAGTCTCGCTGGGCTGATAACCCAAACAAAGTTACACACGCTTACAATTGTACCAGGCACTCCAGTACAGGCTTTTTCTTACTCTTTGGACGTGACCCAAGGCTACCTGTTGATTTGATCTTTAAAACAGGTCGATCATGGAGTTCAACTAGGAGAGCAGATCACTCGGAATATGTGAAAAGGTGGAAAATAGCAATGACCGTTCAAAGTTTCACAAGCAAGAGCAAAGGACAGTTATGACCCTTGAGTACCATCAAGCATATTGCAAGATAATGATCGTGTACTAGTTCGCAACCTCAGAGAGCGTGGAGGGCCAGGAAAACTAAGAGCCCATTGGAAACAGGAAGTATAGACAAAGTTGTCCGACGTTTGAATGAAAGCAGTCCCGTTTACGAAGTTACTTCTCAGAAATATCTGAGTTCCCGAACACGTGTTTTGCATGGAAACTTGAACCTTCTACCCTACCCTGTAAAGAAGAGACGCTAAATCATTCCAGAGTCTGCTCTCTTGTAAAGAAGCGACGTAAAATCGTCCCAGAGCCTGCTATTTTGTATAGATGCAACCTGAAAATCATTCCACAGAGCCGACTCCCCTGTAACAAAGCGAGGTTAAATCACCCAAGAGCCTTCCACCCTGCAAAGAAGCGATGTAAAATTAGTCCAAAGGCAGCCCCTCCTCCCGTATAGAAGCAACGTTAAATTATCCTAGAGCATTCTACCGCATTCTTATGCTAGAGCATTCTTACCTAAATATCATTTCAGTAAGAAATAAGTTTGAAAATTTCACCTCTCTTGTTGGAGATCTTGTAGATATCCTTGCAAAAGTGGAAACAAAACTAGACGACTCTTTTCCTAAGGGACAGTTTATAAGTCCAGGTTTTAAACAACCGTATCGCCTAGACATATCAGATAAATCTGGGGGTTTGCTTGTGTTTATTAAAGAACACATCATCTCTAGACGCCTGCATGGCTTGGAAATCAGTTCAGATGTTCAAATCATACAAATAGAGCTAAACTTAAGGAACAAAAAATGGCTTCTACTGCCTATATGTAGACCGCCTAAACAGGACAGTGCATATTTTAAGGAACATGTAGAAAGGGTGATTGATCTCCATTCCTCGACGTCAGTAGCAAATGTAGTGGTCCTTGGAGATTTTAATATGGAGATTGGCGATCAAGTTATGCACTCGATGATGGATGATCACAACCTTCATAGTCTAATCAAAACACCCACGTACTTTAAATCCAATAGAGGAAAATGTATAGATCTCATTCTAACTGATAACCAGCGTGGCTTCCTTGAGAGCCAAACATTTGAAACCGGTTTTAGTGATTTTTACCATCTTATTTACACTGTTCTTAGGACTGAATCTGTAAAATTGCCCCCTGAAAGGATTTCGTATAGGTGCTATAAAGGATTTAACGAGGAACTATACGAAGATTTCATGAACATAAGAGGGTACTTCGGGGGTCCCAATACCGCAATACCGCGCGAAAAAATCGCCGAATCCCGAATACCGAACAAAAAAGTTGCAAAATACCGCAAAATCCTGAAAACTAAAAATATCAGTATTGTTTATGCGATTATGACACAGACCATCAGTGTATAAGAACTTGAATCCATCTGAAACGCACTTGTCCCATTTCTCCTATCACGGCCGGGCTCGAGGTCTCGATTAGTTAACTAACTACTGAGATCCTAGCGACTGGCGCTAAAACATCAATTCACCTTCACCTTCATCTTTCGTGATTCCACAGACACAATTCCTTATTGGCTGTTCAGAGTTAGAATAAAATTCGGTTTAAACCGAATTGTGTTCCCATTGTATCCACCGGCAACGCTTCATAGAGGTAGCCCAGTTGCTAAAAAGATGACGCTCATTCTTGCATTTTGGAAGTAATTCTTATTCAATTAGCTTGGGGATCGTAAACGTAAACAACACTGCCAAATTCAAGGACTAGCGATATTTTCTTCCTGGCTTTTTTTATTAGAAACTTCGATCGTCACAAGGCTTGATTTCAGAGACTGGAAACCTTTTTTCATTTGAAAAAAAGTGCACCAGAAGAGCCAAACAGGGTACATACGAAATACGAAGGGCTCATTCATGTGACTCAAAATCAAGACACGTACATTATTTGCAGTGCCCATCGGGTGCCGCCCTTAGATACTCCAACATCATGGGAAATATAAAGGAATCCATCATTGAAGCACAAACTGTAAACATCACTGCAAACAGTTTAAAACGTCACTCGCTTCAAGGCATTGAACAGTTTTTTAATAAATATCTTTGTTTGCTGCATAAACGTTGCTGCTGTTTTGACAAACATAGCTACATTGTATGGCCGCGCCAAACGTTAAAGAGGGGTACTTCCACACAGGTCTTGTCAATTTTGCCTTCGAACAGAAGCATTGAAGTCCGAGAGTCCAAAAAGTATCGCATGCGCGACAAAGCTTTTCCCACAATTGCCTGAATAACTTGAAGAAGTTCAGTAGTATAAAGACGGTGTCTTTACATAATTGATTCAGTGTGTGAGTCGGAAGCTGGCGGGATATCCAAGTGTAAGCATATGGTCTGGGGGCCGGATAGTCCCTCCCCCTTGGCTGGCCGAAGATTCACGGGAGAATAGCGATTTCCTGTAATGGGAACCACCGTAAGATGCGGCGCCTCAGCCACATTGCCTCGGCATTGTGGATGCAAGTGGGGAGCATTCATCTCCAGCACTGAGCAATGTTTTTGCTTTCAACGCCATTTTGATTTACTACAAATAGACTCAATACATACACGAAATGCATGACAGCAACTGCAACAACAGTGCCGCAAACAAACAAATTTACAAAATTCCAATTTGTGCAAGAATTTAATGCTGCAACGAAGGCACTTCGCGCAGCTCCGCAGCAACAAGTTACACTGATGCTACAGCTGGCGGTAAATGCGCCGACGGCGTACAGGACCCGGACCCCGACCCCAGAGATGTTCCTAATAAGGGGGGTCTGGGGGCATGCTCCCGCAGAAAATTTTTCAAAATACAACCTCGAGATTGGCCCAGATTGGCTTTTCTAGGCAGTTTTCTTTTAGAGGAGATTGTACTAGGGGGCAACTTTTTGAAACTAGGTGGGCAATGATAGGGGCTAGGGGCATTTGCCCTCTAGCTTCCTAGTTACTATGTTAAAGAGGCCTTGCTGTCTGCATATGTGTAACTTGTGCAGAAAATTGTTAAGTCGTGCAACCAAAATGTAAAATCGCGCAACAACATTGCAAAGTCGTGCAATGAAAATGTAAAGTTGTGCAACCAAATATAGCGTTGTGCCATTAACACGTGAAATCGCGCAACAAATTGCAAAAGTCGTGCAACCAAAATGAAATCACGCAGCCAAATTACAAAGTCGTGCAAGCAAAATGAAAAGTCGTGCAACAAAATGCTATGTCATGCAGTAAAAACATAGAATCGTGCACAAAATATAACAAATGTCAAAAGTCATGCTTCTGGCCGGTTTGGTGCGCCGAAACAATGGTTGAATTCACAATTCAATACATAAACCTTGGCTATCGTCATTTCGACTTCTTTTCATGTAGCTATTGGTCTCTGGTAAATTTAAGTTTCCCTTCAGCTATGGCTTTTTAACTGTTTCTTTAAAGGTTCGTAAAATACTAAATACCGCACCGTAAAACTTCAATACCGCAACACCGCAAGGATTTTCCGTCAATACCGCAATACCGCGCATATTTTACCCCCGATACCGCAGTACCGCAAACCCCGAAGTACCCTCTTATAATACTGGAATGTTCATCAAAGCTGTCGTCCACATCGGATTCTGAACTAGACGATTCGCCATCACTCGATTCATAGTCATGTTCTGATTGAGTCATTGGTAAATATTCCACAGGTTGTTTTTCTTTCGGTTGTTCTGTAGGAAGATTCTCGAGTACTGATGTAAGGCGGTCATGATGAACCACCTTTTCCTCTTTTCGTGGATTAATGATCTTAAAGTTCACCCCATTCCCATTCGGGAGCTTCTCGAGAACAGTCCATGGGCCATCACGGCGAGGGGCAAGTTTTCGATTTTCTCCTGTTTTGTAATGTTTTACTTTTAACCACACTGATTGCCCGACTGCATAATCGTTGAATCGTATAGCTTGATTATATTGCTTCTGCATTTTCTCTTTACTTAATTCCAAGGTTTTGATAACGTTAGCGAACACATCCTTCAATGCGCAAGAGACGTCATTTTTATAATCCGTAACCGATGACGAGTGTTTTTCACCTGAGTGCTGAACATCGAATAAAACGTCTTGTGGGAGAACCGCAGACCTTCCGAAAACAACATCAAATGGTATGCATTGAGTAGCCTTACTCTCGCTTGAATTTAACGCAAAGATTGCGGCAGAATTTGACGCCATTTTGCCTGGTTAAGCCGACGATGTAATAACACGGAACGTAATAGGTCTTTGACTGTTCGAATATTGCGCTCCGCAAAACCGTTGCCCTGGCTGTGGTAGGCGGATGATCGGCGTTTTTCGATGCCCAAAGAAGTACAAATATCATTCATCATTTGACCGTCCACATTTTATCCCTGATCCGTTAATAAATATGAAGGGGTTCCATGAACATACACCCAGTTCTCTAGAAAGTCTGATCCTTTAGTGGTATGGCATTGATGTATTTGGAAAAAACATCACTTATAAGCAAAATGTACTGATTTCCTTTGTTATCTTTGGATAAGTATCAGATGTCTAACGACACGAACTGCATAGGGGCATGAGGGACAAACATAGGAAGCAAGGGTGCTTTAGGAGGTCTTGTATCACATTTGGACTTCTGGCAAGTTTGACAGTTTGAAGTAAACGTACGAACGTAGTTAAACATATTTGTCCAATAAAAACGCTGTTTCAACAGTTTATGAATCTTATCTGCGCCAAAATAAGCTAAATGATAATACTCCGAAACAACCAGTTTTCGTAATGACAGAGGTAATACAACACGACCCGATTTAGTCAGGATGCCATCCTCTATTCTCAACTGATGCTGGACTCGTTTTAATCGGTCCTGGGTTATCTGGTGGCCCATTTGGATATTAGTTATTGCATTCGAAATCACGGGATCTTGAGATTGAGCCTCTTGTAATTGTTCTTTGAAATTTTGACTTGAAGTGAAATTGGCATAAATTTTGTCTTCAAAAAGTTCCGCAGGTTGATTATGATTCGCACTTTTATTCCTTGACAATGCATCGGCTTTAACGTTCGCTTTTCCGGGAACGTATTTAACAGTATAATCAAATTCTTCGAGTTCGTTGATCCAACGACCAATTTTGCCACGAGTATCCTTTTGAGCCCGCATGAAAACGAGGGGATTGTGGTCCGAATTCAATACGAAGTTTGTGCCAGGCAGATAAGCATGCCAATGACGAACGGCAAGAACGAGGGCGAACGCCTCCTTTGTTGTAGCTGACCAGTTTTGTTGAGACTTTGTTAAGGCCGTAGAAAAATAAGCCACTGGATGCAATTTTGCGTCCATCCCGTACTGCGATAATACTCCCCCGACGGCGAAATTGCTGGCGTCTACTTCAACGATGAACTGCTTGTCAAACGCGGGAAATTTCAGAACTGGATCCGAGCAAAGTTCGTTCTTAAGACGTATAAAGGCATTTTCACATGATTGGTTCCACGTGAATGGGACAGCATCGCTTGTGAGAGCATTTATTGGTTGGCTGATTTGAGCAAAATTTGGTATAAATGCACGGTAAAATCCGGCCAGGCCAAAGAATCCTTTTAGCTCCTTTTTCGTTGAAGGACGATGGTAATTCTTTATGGCTTCAGTTAATCTGGCTTGGGGTTGGATACCTTCTTTCGATAATTCGAAACCCAGAAAATCAACTTTCTCATGGGCAAAAACACATTTAGACAACTCTAATGATATACTAGAAGCACGGAGACGTTGGAAAATCTTATTTAAATTTACTAAATGTTTTTCAAACGTTTTGCTGAAGATGACTATATCGTCCATATATGCTAAGATCCTATCCGATGGTAAGCCAGCAAGGGTAATGTTCATCATGCGCTGGTAAGAGGCTCCAGCATTGCAAAGCCCGTAAGGGGTGACATTGAATTCGTATTTCCCCCTTGGTACGGAAAAAGCAGTTTTTTCCTTATCTGATTCAGCAAGAGGCATCGACCAATGGGCCGATGCAGCATCAAGTGTTGACCAAAATGTAACCCCCTCCATGGAATCGATCACATCACGTATATGTGGTAAAGGATACGAATCCTTCTTTGTAGCTTGATTCAAGCCACGAAAGTCACAAACAAAACGCATAGTATTATCTTTTTTTCTTCACCAAAATTTTTGGTGCGTTCCACAACGATGAAGACGGCCTTATGATATCATTGTCTAGCATTTCCTGCACTTGATTATTGACTTCAGTCGTCCACGATTGGGAATTCTTCTGGGTTTTGAGCGAACTGGCTGCGCATCGTTGGTTATTATTCTATGTTCCATCGTTGTGACCTTTGACGGTTTCTTGGGGTTAGAAGCAAAACATCTTTAAATTGCGTTATTAATTGGGTCAACTGTTTTGCTTCGTTGTTAGAAAGTTGACTTCCTTTCACTATACTAGCTTCAAAATTGCTTTTGAATGCGTCTTCATTTCCCATACAAGCAATAACCTCATCGGACATGATCAGGCTCCCAACATGTTTGCGCGAGGTAAGAGTAACGGATTGTGGGTTAACATTTAATAACGTGATCTGAAACATCCTTTCAATATCAGGCATAACGCAACTGTGAGTTGCATACACCCCAGAGTATCCTTGGATAGGGACAGGCTCGAAATCAGCAGTAATTAACGATAGCGATTTTTTACATTTAACAGAAACGGCGCATTCACTTCGACCTTCAACAGAAATTTTATTTTGAAGTCTGACTTGTGCTTTGTCGTTAATTGTGGCGCTTTGGTACCAATTTGGTCCCATCCTAATGCGATTGTGTTGAAAATCAAACTAAATATTGTCGAATTTTGCTAGAAAATCCCGTCCAAGAATAACATTTATGTTAGACTTTTCATGAAGTCTTGACTGCGCATTCCACGGAAAGATATGTTTACGTTAACTGTTCCGATTATCTTCATGTTGTTACCGGAAGCATCAATCAATATATGCTCAGTTGGTTCTATTTTTAATTCTAACCCGAGTTTTTGAACACTGCCCAAATCCATAAGTGAACAACTAGCTCCCGTATCTAACAATACATTAGTAGGAGAACCTTCTAACTTTGGGTTTAAAACAGCCGACAATTTTTCGTTTACAGTGTTTTCAGATTCTTGCGGGCCATATAGTCATATACACTTTGGGCATGATTTATCCCAAGCGTCGTGCCCTCTATTGCCACAAGCTTGGCAATATCGAGTCAGACAATCGCGAAGTAAATGCTCGCTACTTTGGCATGACCGGCATTTCCTTTGAGGCGAATTTCTCTTTTTGAAACGTGTTTGGCCTATTAAATCGACTTTGCCCCCGTCTTCTACCTCTTGAATTTCTGAATCTGTTGTCGGAGAAATTGGCAAACGCTGTTTCTTCCCCCGCTTTGTTGTCAGCACAGTTGTTTCTTAGTGACACGGAATTCATCTTTTCAATCACCTTATCAGCTATGGCGTCAATCAGTGTCGGCTCACTGACATTCATGATGTCTTGGGTATTTTCAGAATCAAAAGATTGGATTCCAGCCAACTGTAACCTAGTAGTTTCTGATGCTAAATCATTTATGTTCGATTGTTCGAAACTTGGTAAAGCTTTCAACGCTATCTGCATTTTGGGATGCACACCCCTCACAAAATAATCCTTCGCAATTGTTTTTCGAATTTCATCATCGAAGTCAGGATAGGCCAGTGTGACAATTCCAACAACTTGTACGCAAAGGTTAAAGCAGACTCACCTTGTTTGCGTTTTCGGTTATTCAGTTCGACAATTGGAATGTCTCTATTCTGTTTTCCTTTTTCAAACTCTTTAAGCAATTCTTGCTGGATCTTCTTCGCATCTTTTTTGTCTTCGTCAGAGAGTCTCAAGTAAACATCGAAGAGAGCAGAGGGTTAAGATAAACAGTACCTTTAGTAACTGAAAATGCACAGTATCTGGTGTTCCTCAAGGGTCAGTCCTAGGTCCTTTATTGTTTAATATATTTATC
Source organism: Chrysaora quinquecirrha (assembly GCA_014526335.1). NCBI lineage: Eukaryota > Metazoa > Cnidaria > Scyphozoa > Semaeostomeae > Pelagiidae > Chrysaora > Chrysaora quinquecirrha. The sequence goes on from JACTAT010000010.1 coordinate 1,132,177, forward strand.
AACGACTTTGTGCTTGCTATACAGAGCTCCCATGTATGCAATTTTGCTAATGATAACACGGTGTTTGGACGTAGCAAAAATGTCGAGGAAGTAATTGCGTGTCTTGAATTTGATATTGAAAATGCCATATCCTGGTTCAGGGAAAACAACATGGTAGCAAATCCGGATAAATTTCAACTGATGTTTCTGGGTCTCAAAGAAAGCAAAAAGTACTGTCGTGACATAATGGAAACATTACAGTCAATACAGACGCAGTAAAACTCTTAGGAAATACGATTGATTCAAAGCTGAATTTCCGGGACCACGTAACGAAAATTTGTAAAAAAATGAACCAGAACATAGGGGCTTTTTCTTGGATCGCACGATAACTCGATGTGGATAAGGCCAAAATACTCTATCACGCATTTATTCTTTCAAACTTTAACTACTGCCCGTTAATTTGGATGTTTTTGGGAAAACTGCAAGCAACACCATCAACCGTTTGCACAAACGTGCACTGAGAGTTCTGTATAGGGACTATGATGCATCGTTTGAAGATCTCTTGAGAAGGTCAGGTGAGCTAACAATACACTGCAAAAATTTGCAAAAACTTATGCTTGAGATAGATAAATGCAAAAATTCTGCCTGCCCGTCCTTTCTATTTGAGTTCTTCACACCAAAGGACATTCCATATGACCTACGAACAAATAACCTCCTGCAGCTCCTTAAAACCAATACATTCGTTTATGGGAACAATTCCCTATCATTTAGAGGAAGTATACTGTGGAACACGTTATCTGACACGACAAAAGCGGCCCACACCCCAAAACAATTAAAAAAATAATTAAGAGCTGGAAAGCAGAAAATTGTTGTTGCAATATCTACAGATGATGTGTAGTTCCGGTGTCGTGAATGGAATTGGGCAATGGGCGGGGTTTTGCCTATGGTTTTTCGTTCTTAACAATATTCAAATCACGTATTGTTAATTCGTTTGTGTTCGGGATGCAGTTTCATTCGCGACATCGGCAAAACTATTAGCTATACCCTAAGTTTTAATGATTTAGAATAAGTATTTTAAATAGTTGGCATTTATTAGTTTCTTTTAAACTATCACCGTTACCAACTGTAAATAAATAAATTATTATTATTTTTATTATATACCGTGTATAGAGGCGACGTTAAATCATCCCAGAGCCTTCTAACTCGTAAAGAAGCGACGTTAAATCATCAAAGAGCTTTCTAGTGTGCAACGAAGCAGCTTTAAATCGTCCCAGAGCGGTCTACCCTGTAAAGTGGCGACGTTAAATAATCTTGGAGCCTTCTACCCTATAAATGTGTTCACCTATCTCCAAGCAATTAATATCTTCCTTTAAGAACTGGAGCAATCCGGTAAGCGCTATCACTTCTGCCATGGAAATTGATTTAGGCCTTCTTAGATGATCTGTCGAGTTTCGAGCTTAGTTTTCGCAAACTAAATAAGCCAAGCATTCATTCAGATAAAGCATCTGGGAGGAAAAATGGATTTTTTGATGTTGTTTGTACATGGGGTAGACATACCCTAAACTTTCCTTATCCCGACACTAAGTCGTGCAAGACATTATTCTCAATTATTTTCGTGATGCAATATAAATATTCAAAGCATTCCGACCTAAGTTAGCCTTTGTTGTACGACCCCGTACGAGCCCCCCCCGTCCAAAACGCTAGAAGTGTTGGCAAGGCTTCTTATTTACATTAATGAGATAATTGCGACATGTCTGCCCTGCGGCTCGACTTTCATCTACTGTCTGCATTCTTGAACTTTGAAGGAAGATGCAAGGAGGCAGGGTTTTCTTGATACTCAAAAAGACAATATTCGAAATTATTAATATAAAGTTTACTGTTATTTCAATTCAGGAGACCAAGAGGAAGATTTTCGTATAAATTTTGTCACATTTTTGTCAACATATGTCCCTTAATTTTCATATTCCAGTTGACGATTCCACTCAACTCCAGCACTCCCATGATTTAAAGATTTTTCATCAAAAAAAAACCCGCGTCTGGAAGCTCTCTTGGTCCAATTGTTTAGATCGCGATAGTAATTTCATGAAAATATTAGTATATTCTAATAGTTTTTGAGTTGTACAAAACTTCAAAATTGCGATAAACAGCGGAATCATTTTCGGGCATACTTAAAAGCTCCTTTCGTCTGACACTCCTCAAGAGTATGAACGTCAGAAACAGACCGAAACAATAGACTAAGGCGGAATTTATATCCAGATGCGGCTCGAAATGCACCAATCAGAAAGAGCGAAAAGCTGAATTGGCATTTATGCGGCTCGAAATGCACCAATCAGAAAGAGCGAAAAGCTGAATTGGCATTGTGTTTTAAACACCAATCAGCTGGTCGGATACAGCGGGAAGACCAATAGAATTATTTGAAGAGTCCAAGTGAGAAAACGAACTCTGTCTGTCTACACAGAACCGGCCTTTTGTTTTGATGTAGACAGATTCCGAAACCCCATAAGTGAAACAAAGATCTTGCTTTGCCAATGATTTTTAAACAATCCTCGCTGTCATTTTCCGCACTAAATTGGGTTATCGAGTAGATGTTGTCCTATGGCAGAATCGTGTTTGCGACTAGGTTGTTCTTTAGACCCACGGGGCGGTTGCTCTATTTGCCGAAAATTGTGCAGACGAATATTAGTAGGGACATGCTGCTTTATCCTATCACTTAATCTCTGAAAGTACGACCTACGTACCTGGCATCACACCGGCACCAAAATTCAAAAATGACCAAACTTTTTTGTGTGGTAGGTACGCAATCCTTTTGAATGGATGTTAGAGCTTTCCGAGTGCCAAAAACTAACCGAGGGTTGGCAGCAGCGAAGCACTTAGTAATGGCCTTTTTAATTTGACTTTCGAATCGCAGTGAGACGATCTAATGATATAATGATACCCGGAAGGGGGGGCTCTAGGGGCATTATCACCCTACTAGAGGGATTTTTAAGAGTATAAAACCACAGCGCGTGGCATAACGCTCTTCAGCAGCTATCAATATCCAGCGAAGAACATCCCTCCAGTCCTCCTGCAGCTAGTCTTGCAACCCTCTGCTATTTCAAGTAGCAAAGCATCCTTCGCACTTTTCATATCTTAGACATTTGAAAGGAAGAGAGATGAATACAGTGAAAATAGACAATTATTCAATAGTAAAGAAACTTGGGTCTTTCCTAGTTTTGAATTTCGTTGTTATTCTCACTCCCGATCTCATTCTCAAACTTAATCTTATTCTCTTTCCGAGCGGATGCGGTGTAATTCTCAGTGCTTACAATAAAACTGCAGACCATTCGATCGAAATTCTCTTTTTTGCGTGCATAAGAAAACATCTGCTCCTTCTTTGTGCCGGTATAATTAATTACCGTAAGACTGTATTTCTAGATTTTTTGGGCAAAAACGCCATTGATAATGTCAACAATTGGCTTCCGCAAATCTCCAGGCCAAGTTTTGGTCCAACTTGGGGAGCCAGCAATATATTTTAGAGGGCTGCGTCGCTGATATTCATTTTCGCAAAAACATTTCTATGAAATTTTGCTCATGCCTATTCCTTATTCCTTTCAAGCCATCCATAGTGTATGCCTAAAAAGGCAAGTGCTGAAAGAGTAGAGGCCAAATCTCCTACTGCTATTCAATATCCTGAATTGGTAATAATTGCGCTTCCGCCTGCTGTATTGCTGTGAGAAGAGCATCTCCAACGACAAGCTCGTAGGCAGGTTAATGCTTGGGACTTATTGCTGGACACAGAGCTTAAGTGTCATCAGCTAAAGAAGCATTCGTTACAACTAGCGCTAAATCCAGCAAGAATTTCTCTACGCCATCTTATTGAGCTACAATTATCTGTCGGTGTTTTGGAGGGCCTTTCTTGTGGCCCGAACTCTTGAATTCTGGAGATAAACATGAGTAAGTAATACTTTGCAAAATAGACACACGGTGTTCCAACGACTATTGATAGGCATTGTAACTATATTAAGGTACAAGTAATAAGAATCAATAAATACAAATCAGTTCGCATTTCTTAATGGTTACAATAAATGTTTCAAGCATGAGATTTAAATTGAATTCGAGAGCAATTTGGCCCTGAATCCAGAGCTAAAGTTTGTTTCAGAATATAGGTCTACATTTTTATTTAATAAGAGACAATATGGAAATGAAATGAATAAATACAGGATAAAAGGACTTCAACCAACTGTCTTGTTACAAAATTAAGGATTTCATTTGATCTAATCTGCATTTGTTGCAACCACAAGGCCATCTGGGAGCTAAGATTTAATTGTGTGAATGTTCCCCAAGCAGCGGCTTAATAACTATGAATGTCAACAACACAAAAACAGTAAAAAGGGAAAAGAATAAAAATGATAATCTATCCAAAACTAAAGCCAGCCTCTTCCATTTCACACCCATTTCCCTTGCCGTTAAATCAACATATGTTCGTTTGTTAATATTCTTAAGCAGCGCCAAAATCGACTGCATATTCTTTTGCTCAACAGAATTTTTGGCAGCAATATTACTCGTGCACATAACTTCTTTCGCTTCTTTCTCTGAATTATTTCCGTTATAGGAATTACTCGAATATGCCAAGTTTCCCCTTTTATTCACAAAAGTTGTGCTTCCGTGTTCAATGGCGGAAACATGCTCGTTATTTTCCACGTTGGTCAGAACAGACTCACAAGCAGAAACGACTGAGGTTACTGTTTTGATATTGTCTAAATCCTCCTCATTGAATTTAACTTCTTTAGAAATAAAATTTGACTTGCTACTGAAACTCTCTGCTTTGTAGTTCTGCGACCGCCAAAAAGATGTAGAAAGCAATCCAATCTTCTGAAAAATACTTTCTAGGCGATTAAGAAAGATTTTCTCAACCCATGAAGGCATGTGAGCGTGATGGCACCATTCAGATGTATAGAAAATATTAACAATTAGGCAGGTAATGAGGGCTGATAAAGCTACTTGATTCAAGATTATGAAATAAAACACACTTAATGACGAAAGTTCAGCAGATCTCGGTAAATAAATGGATGCGGTCTGAATCAAAATGGAAAAGGCAAGGAGAATGGTCAATGATAAAGCAATTCGTTCACCACTTTGAGGTGGAACAAAATATCCAACCCAAAGACAAAAAATCAATACGGCATAAGGTACAACAAAATTAAACAAGTAAAACAGTGGTTTTCGGCGAATTTTAACAGTGATAGTAACATCTGCGTATTCATTTGAACAGCATGCATATTTTTTGAGATTCTTTTTCTTCGACGAGTGCAAAAGTTTCCATTCACTATTCTCGACGTAATTTTTTGTCGTAAGAGGAAAAGCATCAGCAAAAACGTTTACTTGTGAAGAATCCGAATTCCATGGTCCAAATTTAAGAAGGCAGACTTGAGCATCAAATGGAAAGTCAGATACATCTAATTGACAAGTACTCACAACCGTTGCAGGGGCATTCCAGTAACTTGTTCCATCATAATTCAAACGAACAGGAGTTTTCAAGAAAATATTCTCATCTTCTTCATCTTTTTCTTGTTGATTAAAACTAGGTAAGATAGAGATAAACAGGGTGTATTATTGAAAACTACAATCCTGGTCAGAATTAAGTGAGACAATTTGCTCGTGGCGCCCCCCTCCCCCACATCAATGTTGGGTATTTCTGGCGAAATCGCCTTCTCGGGAACTTTGCTTCTTATGCGAACTTGCTGGTGACTTTATGCATTTTCTATGCGACGCGAGAAAATTCGCCTGCTCCATAACGCGGCACCGGGAAACGCGCAAAGAGAGACAACAATGCGACAAACGTCATATGGACAGAAATGTCGCCTTGTGTATATCATCATGGGTGGGGGAAAAATTGCCGCCGAGAACAACAACATTGGGTAGGGGAGGGGGGGCAGTCGGCTGGTACCAGGGAGCGCCGAAGGCGCGGGAGGGGAAACGACCACAGTATTGCGCGTCCGAGCTTTGATGCGCATACGATCGAGGCTTATCTTGGATTTCAAATTTTTATGGGTTCCGATGGAGTTTAAAGGGCGGCAGTGCTGAAGAAGAAAGATAGCTAAAATCAAGTTATTAGTACCCGGTAAGTTGTATTTTCTACCATATAATTCTTCCTCATTTTTTTCCCCTTTATTTGATTACATTTGAGAGCAATCGGAAAAAACTTGCATGAAAAAGGCGACTGTTTAATTTTTGTAGTGGGCCTAAATCTAAGAGCTGATCAGTACTTCACCAGTGGGGGCATTCAATTCTCTCAAAACTAAAATCAACCTAGTAATTTTTTTCATCATATTCATGCGCTCCAAACATCTAGGAAACTAATTCTAAGAAATCTTTTTAACATATTATAACATATCAGAGATATTGCTTCAAACGTTCAGATAAGTTGTGAGCAGCAAAAATTGAGCAATTAATCAAGCGATGAACGAAGTGAAAAAAGTTTGAAACGAAAAAGATGTCATCACATTTTATCAGCTGGGAGACCATGTTTAATTTGCAAGTTAGTAAAAGTTTGCATTTTGGCAAGTAAAAAACGTTTAGAAAAAATATATGGCTGATCCAAAAATCTTTTTGTGAAGCATTTTTCGCATGAAACTATTGTTGCTTCAAAAAATTATCAGATTAGGCAATATTGCTGATTAGGAAGACTGAACACATTAAAGATGTTGAAAACAGTTGTGTTTCTCTTTACCTTTCCCCTTTATCAAAACCTTAACCATTTTCAAAATATTGAACTTTTTTTCTCAAAAGCTAACCATCTCATGCATTCAAGAACTGGTATGTTATATCACATCATCATGTATTCAAGAACTGGTATGTTATATCACATCATAGGATTTCAGGGAAGTATATGGTGATTCATATATAATTCCAAAACGGCTGAACCAAGATAGTGGAGTATTTTTGCTGCCTTCAACACCAACTGTGTGGTGGTGGCCGAAATATGACTGCCTATTCTTATACTTACACTTATAACATCAATGGTATCTTATCCTATCAAATCAACTGATATGAAAGAAGTTTGATACTAGTAATTTAGTTTTATCTTATTGTGTAGCTATGTATCTAAAAACGAGTTCAAAATTGTTGATTATCTATAAATGTTGATAATAAGATATTATTGTGTTGTTTTAAAATCGAGAGTCTGAACTCTTTCTTTCTTTTATCCAATAAAAGGAAGGGTTTATTTAATATTGGTATCAATCCTGCCCTGCAGTCTATGTAGTTTTGAAATTGAGTGAAAGTTCATAATAGTTTGAGGGTTTCGGTTTCTTTTTTGATTTAGGCCAAAGCCGAATTCAATGAAGACTGCTCTTTTCCATTCATTCCAGACAGGATACGGTTCATTGAGCAATGCAGGCTGCTACTTCTACTGTTTTTATTTCAAATAAACACAGCAAGAGCGTATGCCAAAATAAAGCATTGCAGATTAAAAACGTTTTCCATATATCCACCAAGGCTGTCTTCGTTCACGTTCGCAGCTTTCTCGGATTTCCCGCCCTTCTTTCCTTGGTCGTTTCTAGCCTCGTTTTCGATTAGCGCATCAAAACTCGGACGCGCAATACTGTGGTCGTTTCCCCTCCCGCGCCTTCGGCGCTCCCTGGCTGGTACGGCTTCATCACTGTTGTCTCAATAATTTTGGCCAGGATTGTCTATAGAAGGTGAAGACACGTTTTGTGACGTCACCATGCGGGGTTTCGGGCTGTTGCGCGTGTTGTAGTGGGATTTTCACATGGAAACACTGTTTCTCATTCTGTGGTTTCTTACTCGAGGGTTTGCCTTTAGAAGGACATGCATCAGGCCACGCATGCCTGGCGGCCTGTAAGGTTTTTGTCAGTACATAAAAATAGACTCTGACCTCATTGGTGGCATCGAGCATGCTCATGTTTCATATGTTAACACGTAACCTCGGCGTTTATTTACAGTAACAGAAAGTGAATACGATAACATTATATCAAATCTACAACGAGAAATTAAGAAAACAGATCGTTTGAACGTGTTATTACTAATTGCATAAATATGGTTGATAGGGAGGAGGAAGTTGTTTTAAATGCGAGAAGGGCTCGAGCCGTTTATCTTATTACTTATAGTCAAGCGGATTTGGAGAAGTTTCCTACTCGAGAGTCTTTTGCTACTGCTGTCGTCGATCTGTTTAACGGGGGAAGGGCACGGGTCATAAACTGGGTTTGCTGTAGAGAAAGTCATAGGGATGGGGGCATGCATTATCATATAGCTGTGAAGCTTAATGAGCCGAAAAGGTGGTTGGCGATTAGAAACGAACTGCAGTTAGAATATGGAATCGCAGTGAACTTCTCATCTGTTCATGAACTATATTACCAAGCCTGGCGCTATGTAACAAAAGATGACAATGTCTACATTGAGAGTGAGGGACACCCGGATTTACAAACTTGCGAGCCACCGAGAACCACAAGGGCAACAAGGGCAAGACAAGCTCGAGTTAATCAATCAGAGGCACCAGCAGAAGGGAATCGTCGCAGGAAAAGGAAGCAGAGACTTACAAACATTATGGTGGCCGATATTCTTGTGAAGAAAAACATCAAGAGCAGAACGGAGCTGCTGGCTGTAGCCCACACACAGGCAAAGGAAGGGAGTACTAGCTTGAAAGAATTCGTGTTAGATCATGGGGTAAAGAGAGAGGAGGAACTGATAACAACAACGTGGGAGATGCATGACGCTAAGGATGAACTGACAAGATCACAAAAGAGCAGATTAGAAATCCTTGAGAGTTTCCTGGATAAAGAATGCGTACCTGGATGCAATATGGCATGGAGAAATGCTGCGAGCGAGTTGCTGAATACTAATGAAATACCGAAAGATGAGTTCTGTGGAGCTGTGAAAGTGTAACTGGAGAAAGGGCGTGGGAAATATAGAAATCTTATGATTGTCGAGCCAGCCAATTGTGGAAAGACCTTTCTTTTACTGCCATTATGCAAAATATACCGATGCTTTATAAACCCAGCGTCAACGACGTTTGCTTGGGTAGGAGCCGAAACAGCGGAGATTATTTTATTAAACGACTTTCGTTGGAGCAGCCAAATCATACCTTGGCATGACTTGCTGCAAATGCTGGAAGGTCAGCCTGTGCACCTGTCGGCACCAAAGACCCATTTTTCAAAAGATCTGGTGCTGGACAAGGATACCCCTATATTTTGTACGTCCAGCAGAACAATACAGTACATATCTCAAGGCGGCGTGGAAGAAAGGGAGACTGAAATGATGAATGTTCGTTGGAAAGTTTTTGCTTTCTGGCATCAAATTCCGCTCCACAGGCAACAGGAGCTGACCCCTTGTCCAACATGCTTTGCTCATTTAATCATGAATAGATGAATTACACTAACGAGCACCACAATAAAAAATGACAATGTAAAAATGATAAGAAGTGTATGAACATAATGACATCTATTCATGATTAGACGGGCAGGGGTGGTCAATCATGAAGTAACATGGCATGCATATCCCAGCCCCCAGCCCCTCACCCAACCCCCCACCCACACATGCATGCAAGCCCACCCTCCAACAACCCCCCCACATGTCACATCATGATTTGTTCGGCCACATCCCTGCAATTGCTATTGTCATCAACTCATTATACAAAAGCAACATATGTAAATACCGGAATGCTAGAACGGAACGCTTCACCGACGAAAGACCACACGGTAAACCGTGTACATTTGGGGCTAGACACCGCAATGCAAACAGTTGCAAAGTGCTATATAACTGAAAGTGCCTCGACGGATGTTGCCCATTCAAAAACGGCGGGCATTTGCTCCATCGGCAAAATTGCCTGGAAACGGCCACGGATTACCGCAAAAAATGGCAGAAATAACATTTCTTAGAAATCTGGCTTTTAAAACGTGGCGGTAATCCGATGCAATTGGCAGTAAGTGCCATTTCTGACAAACAAGCGCAGTTGCTAAACATGGGGCACTAGTAGTCGAGAACACATATCAACTTCTTGTTGGTTGTTCATCAAATGTGGGGACACGGGAGCATATTCCGGCCCCGGTAATTCGTACGGTAATTCGTCGGTATTTCGTTCAAGTGCTGTAGAGGGCAACAGCTGCCAACAAATAATTATATTTGACTCACATGCTTAATACTTTAGTCGCTGTCCATTGTTCGCTATCAACATACACATACGCTTGGACATTGATTCAATTGTTCTGTCTATATCTGATGCTTGGAAGTTCATAACAGTCTTTGTTACACGCGTACAAAATTCCTCATATGTTTCATGCTGTATATCTTCATTTATAGCATCCATTGTCAGCTGTTTGCGAATAGAATGAAAGATGTTCTCAATAGGATTGATATCTGGACTTCTTGCTGGAATGGCAAGCAGCTCGGCACGACATCTCTGCATACTTTCTCTAGCCACCTTAGAATTCTGACTTGGATCCCCATCCTGAATGAATAGATGGGTCTCTTTCCCAGATTTGGCAAATAGTATGGGAAAATGCTCATCCACAAAAGAAGAAAAGTATTTCCCGTTCATTTTCTCATATTGTTGACATAGCAGAACTCCTTGTCTATATGAAATGGCAACCAGATAATGGGCGACCATTCCCCCATGTCCCACTTTGCTTCCTTTGCTGGTGCATCCTTGAAGTAATCCCTCAGATTTTTTTCGCCAAATCCTACCGGATGGTGCCTTTGCCTGATCGAGTGGATTTGTTTTATGGACAAAGCTCACTCCATCTAAATAGAAAGCTATCCCATTTTGCCAAACATCATCAGAATACTGTGACAACATGGCCCTTGCAAACTTGACCCGTCTTTTCAAATCTGCTACCGACATGAGCTCCTTTTTCCTACTCTGCAAGTAGAAGTATCCCTGTTTATTTAGATGACGGCGAACCGCCCGGTCAGATACATGCGTCAAACCAGCTTCCAGTCTGACCCGCTTTGAAGAGAACCTTCCAGAAGTTACTCCGAGTTCGTGGACTTGTCTAAGGATACGTCGCCCATCCCTTGCTGACAACAAATTGGGCCTTCCCGTGTATGTCGCCTTTTCACTGGCCCGTTCATCACTTGCCTTCCTGCAGTGACGATACAAAGTTGCTCTTGAATATTGTGGACACATCACTTGCAAATCTTTCACAGCCAGACCCTTCTCTACGTGTAGATATCTCAAATACAACGACACAGTTTGAGGCACTCGCTGGACAGACGCCATGTTTCTTCTTTACTGGATGGGGCCATAGCGGTGCAGGTACTTCATGTAGACAGCACGAATATCGACAAGAAAACGCTGACGCTACGGGCGACAATTTGCAAGGACAAACAGCATGCTCGCTGGCGACAAGATGGTAACAGAGGACAGGTCTAGAGGGACAACAGTGGCAACAAACAAATACGCAAATTGTTTCCATAGAATGACAAACTGCCCCCACGGCAACCCCACCCCAGCCCCCTGGAAAGGTCACCCTGATGAACATATCTCCTGCACGGAATTCTGCGGTGCTTGGGGGGGCAGTCGGCTGGTACGGCTTCATCACTGTTGTCTCAATAACTTTGGCCAGGATTGTAGCTATTGAAAACTGAAAAATAGGGAGCAGTCCTATAGTTAGTAAATTACTTTTTAACTTTGGAAAGGCAAGATACAACTCAGCCGTCCTTTTACTTGCGGCCTAATACACATCCAGCCAGTGGTTCAAATTAGCATTTGCAAGACAAGAATCTTACTTCCAAGAATTCATTCAGGCTGACTGCCTAGAGTCCGGGGAGGTTGTGGGATGCCATGTAGGAGCTAACCTCCCCGAACTCTAGCGAAATTACAGAAGGCCTTAAGTTAAAAGGCATCAAGTTTAAAGGCAGCTGAGGGGTATCTTGTCTTTCCAAGGCTAAACTGGTACTAATCTTCACCCGCATCGCAGGCGTCAAGTTAAAAAGCTAGTCTGCTTGAAATGGTAAAAACATAAGTGAATTGAGAAAAGGTAGTAAATTCTGGACAAATTAAGAACATTAGCGACATAATAATAACAAATTTATAGCAGTAGACCCTGCGAGAAATCGATTTCTCTTCAGGGAACCTAAATATTTACTCCGTGCATATCCGTTGTCATTTTCATCATTATCATCATCATCATCATCACAATCATCATCATCATCATCATCATCATCATCATCATCGTCATTTTTATGTTCTTTGAAATTTCATTCTTAACTCTTAAAATTCTACTTTTGTCTTTGGTCTTTTTGTTGACATAAAAAGCTGTTAAATTGCTGCAGCCCGAAAAGCCTTCTTGTTAACAGTAGTACTGTAGTATTGAATTGTATTTGAGCGTGAAGTTGAGAGATAAGACACAATCGCACGCATTGTCAATAAATATACCGTTTGAAAAGGTATCCATTGTCTTGAATCATTGTATCATTGTATCATTGTTCAATTTTTATATCTCAGAATATCTTGCAAGAAAGACTAAATCACAACTAAATCGTAGTAATGTAATAGTGAAGGCTCCGCTACGACCGAAATGTTACAATATTCATTAATGGTCGTGCGATAATCGTGCGAAAAGAAATTCTCACGTCTCACGAATGTGAAATAATCGTACGATCGTATGATTTTATATGGCATATGGAATCCAGGCTTTTAAAGCCGCAAGTGATTGAATAAACGCCTGAGAGTTGCAGGCAAAGATTTAATCAGAAAATAAGTAACAAAGCGCATTTTTCACGTTTCAGGCCAAAGGGTGTAATACGGCTAGCTTTAGGATAGACCCTCAAGGCATTTATGTTTGGTTTAGTGTTTTATTAAATTTGCGTGTTACTTTACTTTTTGTCATTGTAGTGTTATTTTCTTATGTTTCATGTTGCCGGAAATGTGCAGAGTGGCCAGCTGCGCATTTCTGTCATCATGTTATGTTGTCTGTAAAATATAACGTATATTATCCTTTGTTGTCAAGTGATTAAATGTATTATAAATCAAAGTAAAGAGTAATTGAAGAGGAACAGATCGGATATGTTAAGCTAAGAGGAAAGAGCATGCAGTGTTGTTCAAGAGGTAAGATGCTTGTAAAAGATCTTGTCGCCTTAGTCGTCGTTGTTTGCCTGCTCAGGTGAGCAGAGATAAAGTCAGTAACGCTTGAGAAAGATTAGCTCGAAAGTGGTAATCTAAGAAATCCCTCACAAGAATCCAGTGATTTAGAACAACTAGCAAGGCTGCGTGCGAATCACAGTCGAAAACCTTGTTCCCGCCTCGTTTCCATTTCAAAATCGTTCAGTTTCTTTTATTTTTTAATTGTATTTCAACCAATGGTCATCAATAACAAACTTTTTGGTAACCAGCTCGCATTCTGATTGGTGATTGAAACAATCGTTTAGCATCCGCAAGGCTCTTCTTGACAAATAGTTCTTCACTTTCAAATGTCCAAGATTGTGGAATCTGAACAGTGAGTTAGGCAAAAAATGTGTAGGGTGCATGAAAGCGATCGGCTTTTGAAGTTTTAAATAGCATCTATGAATGAAGATTGGCGCTTTTGGCTTTCGGGGTTTTAAATCAATAATGCAGATGAACCTAAGCAAACAGACAGACAAGCAAGGTGAAGAGGAAGGAGGATAGGCATGGAAGTTCAGTAAACTTTTTAAACCAAATGGCAAAAAGGATGAAATATAACGAATGGAATATCAATGAACAGTATTTTGCTAACACCTAGCTCCTAGCTGTCACCATATTGATTATAATTGACTTTTATAACTGAATTTCTGTTTTTTCTTGTTTGAAAGTAGTGTCTCATTCTGGATTCTTTGATTCTTGATCTAAAGAACTTGACGTTATATACAATTTAGGAGGCTGCATGTAGGCTGCATTTTGCCCTATAATCTAATACGGAGAGGATTTCAAATGGTGCGGTTGTGGGGTAGGATAATTTTTATATGCAGGGGTCATGCCACTTATCATTTTGTAAGACAAAGAAAGACGTCGATCCATTTTCGGGAGCTCGCTCCGTGTACAACTTTTCTCGCGATGTTTCATGCTCCTGCAATGGCAAGAGCAGCAAAATACTGAACGGACTCTATTTTTTTCATCAAAATTAGCAAAATGATGTTTCCGCTGAATGTTCATATTTTAGCCGGAATGGTGATGAATTTAATCTCCATACACTAGGTTGGGTCGGACATTAAACTTAAATAATTCATTCATATGTTTTGGTAGATATTTGGAGAGACATTTCAGCAGACCAATTCCCTTCCTTGTTTTATATGAGTGAGAAAAGTAAGCTTTGAATCCAAAACGATCCCAAAAATGTTTATGTTTATCCACTTTTGTCACAGGAGTGTTATTGAAAGAAATAACTGGATGATCCATTTCTTTTTTTTTTCACAGAAAAATTACACTTCAACTGCTTGTTTTTGACGGTCTGGATTAAAGGACATTTTCAATTATACGCCCATCGTCTAATTAATTCCAGAGCATGGTTCATATCATTTACAGCTGTGATTGAATCTTCTAAAGCCGTAAACAATGATTTGTCATCAGCAAAAAGCTTAATATTGCATTTTAAGCGTTCATTTAGATCATTTTAATATACAAGGAAAAACAATGGTCCAAGAATAGAACCCTGTGACACTCCTACTGAAATATCTCCACAACTATAATGGAGAATACAGGATTAACTTCTGCCATGCAGGAGTCTTGCAGTAAAAATGTGAGAGAAATCGTGCATAGCTTATCTGCCAAGCGTTCTTAACAATGGAATGGTAAAACACACAATTTTATGGGCTAGCCAGTGGCTTGTAAAGTACAATTTTTTAATTCATAATGACATCATATCCTAAGATACATAGTCATATATACAAACAGAAACAAAAAACATGATTAAATAAAGCAACAAAGTTACAAGCATAAGTAAGAAGGTTTACAATTTTTATAGAAATGTAGAAAGAATCAAAATTGAAAACTAATAATTAAGATTAGATCAATAAAAGGAAAACTAGAAGGATAAATGAAGATAAATGTTAAGAGGACATGATTCAACTGAAATATGTAATGTTTTCGAAATGTGTAATTGTTTCTTTAAGAGATTTCCTGAGCAGCGTTTTCATTATTTTCCAGAGTTGATAAATATTATACAAATATCTTGCAATAATGATACACAATTTAGGGAAATAATGGTTAAGGTGATCACTTACCGATTGTACAAAACGATATCAGGAACCCAAATCAAATTGGCATCTAATAAAATCGATTTCGTACCGTGAAACTCTTCTGGCCTCCAGGTCATCAGCCAATTTTTCCATCTCTACAAATAAACCAAATTTTATATCTCAAGTTGATCGACCCATTTAAGCCCATTAAAATGATTGTCATGCAATTTTCATAGTTATTTTTGTGCAACGGACCCAACTGGCTGCTTATCCATATTGAAAAGTATTCTCTTCGCTACACTGAAATACTTGGTGACGAAGACAACAAATCCCAGAAGCAATAAGTAGTAAAAAAAAAGTTAATGGAAAAAATGAGGTTACAAAGCTCGAATGTGTGGAACACATTCAGAAGAGAATGAGGGCTCAGCTAGGGTCTTTGAAAAAAGACTGTGGTAAGACCAAGCAAGATGATGGCAAATCAATTGGTGGGAAGGGGAGACTTTCTGATAAGCTAATTGAATCTCTTCATGGGGAAAGCTATCCGTGAAAATAGCCGTAGTCTGCCCGAGATGAAGAATGCATTAATGGCTCATGTGCCAGATGATACAAAACCAGCATGTTATGGTTCCCTGTAACCAAACTCACTCCAGTGATGACAGTCATCATCATGATCTTTGCCACGCTTTCCAGAGAGACATAGCAAATGACACCAATGCTTATCAACACACGAGGAGTTTCTCTCAGTTTGCCTCCATGCATTTTTAGCCATTGTCCAGTTCAATAATGGCTGTAAGACAATAATTGGAATTCTAAAAGAGCTGTGACTGGCACCCGGAAAACATTGTGCAAGGCAGCATGCAAAAAACTGATGAAGCAAGGCTGATTATGTTTCCAGATCAAGACCCAAGTAAAGCTAAAAAGAGAAGGAGAGCAATGCAAAACAGGAAGAAGGGTTCTGAAGAGCAGTTGGGAGAGCAGGAGGGACCTCAGTACCAATCTGGGGCTTTAAGACAAAGGAACTTGGCCAGCGTATTAGACATCATAGTCACCACTTATCATGACAATCCTTTGATATTAAGTTGGGCAACGTTGCGGGAGAGATCCGTCTCCCATCATCGGGCAATGAAAATGTGGTTTCTTTCCTATTTATTACCAAGGTCGGATCGAAGGGTGTGAAATTAACCGGACCTGCGAGGAAGCTCGGGAGTTTTTGGCACTCGATTTCTAAGATTTGTGGCGCGAAATTTGCGTTCAGTGAAACTTTTGATGTTATTCAACCAGATTCCGAGATTGAGTAAGATACTTGATTGAATTTCCCAAAAACATTTTCCCGCACGTTTTCAGATTTGTGGCAAGGATTAAAGGAAAACTATAAATGCTATCTCCATGAAATTTAAACAAAAGCTTGATCAAAAAGATGACCAAAATTTCTTATATTTAGACTGTTTATAATTACAGAAAGTACGCCAAAAAGACTGTTTTTAGGCCTACATTGAGATTTTAGGATGCAGATAAATATTGAGCTTAAGGTTAAAGATATTTAAATTCCTTGAATAGATGCATTTCAGTGTCCTGATTCTGAATCTGCGATTATTTTCTTGGTTTCTTATACTTTTTGGCTGGTACATTTGCTCTCAATTGATATTCACCGAGATAAGATGAGACAATTCATGACGAAGAGTTGGGCTACCGTGCTATCAAGCTTGGCAATTTCCCCGTACGTTTTCATCCGTTCTCTTTTTTAATGGGGAAATTTGGGCTTCCCTATTTGAAGATCATTACAGGACGGTTCCAGCAACAGCCCTATTGTCTTCACCACAGGGGGTTTCCCTCATAAGATGTCACGGCGATTTACCAAGAAAAGACCGGTCGCCTTATCTAACGTGTTCATTCCCACCAGTTGTTAAACTTATTACATTCGTCGTAGTGTAC
This sequence comes from Chrysaora quinquecirrha, assembly GCA_014526335.1. Taxonomy (NCBI): domain Eukaryota; kingdom Metazoa; phylum Cnidaria; class Scyphozoa; order Semaeostomeae; family Pelagiidae; genus Chrysaora; species Chrysaora quinquecirrha. Next base: position 1,149,217 of record JACTAT010000010.1, read on the forward strand.
ACATCACACTCCACCAACACGCTCACACAGCTATTCATAGACTTTCAGGCAAAAGTCGTGCTAATTTTGACGAACCTCGCTCGGGTGTGAAGAATAATAGCGACATATTAGAGGTATATTCCGTATGACATTTATGGCGCCAACATCGTAGGGCAAACTCAAAAAAGTTATCTGAAAAAAATCCTCCAATTAAGAGTATCACAACAGAGGGGAACGATTGACTAAGGCGGAATTTATACCCAGATGAGGACGAAATCCAACGAACCAGAAATCAAAGCTGAATCGGTATTGTGTTATCTGAATCAATTACATTGTGGGATACATCGAGCAAACCAATAGAGTTAACAGAAGAGTCAAAGGGACAAAAGCAAATATTTCTTCTACAACAAACTGGCCTTTTGGTAAAGATTCCAAAACTCCTTAATGAAACAAAGACCCTTGGATGCCAACTATTCCATAACGCTTCCAGCTGCCGCCCCACGCACAGTCAGAGTGATCAAGCAAATGCCTTCCCAGTGAAGAAAAATGCATAAGACCAGATTGTTGTTAAGGACTGCAGTGGTCGTTCTCTTGGCTAAATATTATGTTGGCGAATGTTAGTTGCAACATGCTATTTATTCCCACCTTCTAATCTCTGAGTAGTGAGACCTATATACCTCACATCACGATGGCACGAAAATTTGGTTGGTAGAATGTTTGGAGTGCTAAACACTAACCTATTACTGGCAGCAGCGAAACACTGGCTTGGTGTCCGATCAAGCTTAGTTTAGAACAGATCATAAGTGCCTGGTGACAATAATTGCAATAAGGCACAACTTTCCTCTGTTTCTGTTTTGGAAAGTTATTTCCTGATATATACTGGTAAGAAAACTGGTAGGACGATAGTATTTTTCCACATAGACTTCAAAAGATGGGAAGGACGCAACGCATCAAATTTTTTAAGAAAAAAGTTGCAACCAAACTCTTTCTAGGAAATAGCAAAAGTGTCTTCGACATATCTAAAATAGAATGGAGGTTTTGATGTTGATCAAAAAATTTGTCTTCGCAAAAACTAACGAGAAAGTTTGCCAGCGCTGTACCTAAGGTACTGCCCATCGCTACACCGCCCCATTGTAGAGATATTTCATTGTTGAAGCTGCTTCTAAATATGCCCTTGGATGTTTCCGCTGTTCATCACGATTTCAAATTAAATGAATAGAGAAAGCTACAAATACCATTCTTATCCATAAAGTGGCTTTAAGTGTCTGCACAGGCATCATCTGCTGGAAAAAAATTTAAATCAGTACTTAAGTATTGAAACAAATAACTAATAAAACAGAAGTCAAAATTGTTAAAATCATAAAATCATTACTATCACAGCTAAATTAATAAAAATCATAGACTAAATTTAAATGAAAACTTTTAACATCACTATTCTTACATCTCAAAGAATTTCACTTTAACGAATGCCACTTTAAATAATGTCATTTTTGATTCGGAATGCAAGTCTAAGCTGTAGTGTGGAAATTGAGCATTTGTTGAATCTTCTGTCTAGTAGACTATCCGTTTACTTTCATTTTCTCAAATTTTAGATCTTAGGAACACGTGAAGGTGACTGGATTCCTATTTTCATGTAATGATATTGACCATTTAAATATGAGTGACATTGTACAGCCTATATCATTTGGTCAATTGTCGCAAAGGCCCTGTCAATGATGGCAAACGCTCTTATACGCAGAGGTCCTAAAACGAAATTCTGGACATTCACGTACTCAAACTATCCAAACAATGCAATGCAAAGAAAGATAGTTTCCGATATCTAGTGGCCAGAGAGGGAAAGCAAGCAGCATAATACTGAGTGGCTCAACAGATACAACGCGTTCAATGGCCAAAAAAGAAAACACCAAGTTAAGCGTACTCTAATCGTACTGCATTTTGACGACGGTTTAACGTGAAATTGCTAAAAAATCTTTCAGCTAAAGTAATCTTTCAGCCAATCGACATTACTGCATCACAATTATTGTGAAAATTGAAGACTCTAGGCTGACAGTTAGAGCAGACGATGGCAATGAAATGGGTGAAATAAAAACAGCGTGGCTTATATTGCTATGAGGCAGCAAGGATCGACAGAGTAGGCAATGACAGATCAGTATGGTCGCCCAGGACTGCCATAAGAAATTATCTATTTTTTCCAACATTTGTATTTTATTCAAATGTAAAATTTGGATTTTTGCTTTTTCACTATTTATTTTATTTAACGTTTTGTATTCACTATTTATGTTTTACTTTTTATTTTACTTTACTTTAATTTTTTAATTTAAATTTCACTTTAATTTAAATTTCACTATTTCTATTACTATAAATTTTAAAATCTTGTTGATAAGAACATAGAGAAAAATGTTTCATATGTGTGCACGCAGGCACCGCAGTGTGAGACCGCTCAGCAAGGATTAAAAAATTAGCGCGAACTCTTCGACAACCTGCTGACTATTAGACTTATTTCATTCGTCGTAGTACACGCTCCTCTACACCCCAACAACCCGCTTCGACCATGACTAAACAACTTTCAATCAAAACGTCACGTTAGGCTGTGCCCGAATGTATCAGAGAATGAATATCTTCCCACACAGGTGTACACGGTAATAAATATTCTTTCCGAAAATATTATAGTACGTTCTCTACTGCTTTATATTACAAAGTTTACACCCCTGCGGAAAAGAGTATCTTAGTATAAGGATGAGGTGTGTTGTTTAAAAGCGACATATGTACGGGATAATATTGCTCATTTTCTTATGACAGTGCATTGACTTATATGCACGCGTATAACAGCACAAGCATATAGGGCCTCAAATGATGTGGAGACGGTGGAGACGGTGGAGTACTTATACTTATAGGTATAATTTTACCTTGACACCCGCGACGCGGGTGATTTTTTACCTTGACACCCGCGATGCGGTTGAATATTATTACCAGTTTAGCCTTGGAAAGACAAGATACCACTCAGCCGCCTTTTAACTTGCAGCCTTCTGAACTTTCGATAGAGTCCGGGGAGGTTGTGGGATGCCATGGGGAGCTAACCTCCCTGGACTCTAGCGAAAGTTCAGAAGGCTGCAAGTTAAAAGGCAGCTGAGTGGTATCTTGTCTTTCCAAGGCTAAACTGGTAATAATATTCAACCGCATCGCGGGTGTCATAGAAATCACGCGTCGCGGGTGTCAAGGTAAAAGCTAGTCTACTTGTAATGAAGGTCAAATATAAGCCAAGTTTTATAAAAAAAACCTTGGGTGGGATAGTGAGCCAGTGAGTCACGGAGGTTAAGGGTATCCACCCCATGTAATGTCTGTGCAGTACGGTGGGGGATGTGCAGTACGGTGGCGGATGTTCAGTACGGTGGGGGGATACCATGATTGCTGTGGGGAGGCATCTTGCAGTACGGTGGGGATGTTCAGTACGGTGGGGATACCATGATTGCCGTGGCGGATATTCAGTACGGTGGGGGATACCATGATGACTGTGGGGATACCATGATTGCCGTGGGGAGGCATCTTGGAGTACGGTGGCGGATGTTCAGTACGGTGGGGATACCATGATTGCCGTGGCGGATATTCAGTACGGTGGGGGATACCATGATGCCTGTGGGGATACCAAGATTGCCGTGGGGAGGCATCATGATTGCCGTGGCGGATATTCAGTACGGTGGGGATATCTCTGAGTACGGTGGGGATGTTCAGTACGGTGGGGTAAAATATGATCTTATCAACTAAATCATCGTAAATCAGGGACGGGGGCTTAATATTTCTGCTTCAGCAACAATCGTCGAGCTTTTCTCCATTTTCAAGCGTTAATCTTAGCTTCTCAAAGCTCGATGGGATCCTTGTAGGATACAAGTACTTCGTTTCTTAAATTTTGGTTGATTTCGATCTTCAAACTTTCTTGTTTCATTTTTCTATTAGCAAAGTGCTAAAGGGCTACTTTGCAGATTGACGAATAGATCAAAATTTCAAATAAAAAGGCTAGTATGCACAAGAGATGCTTTAACTGATTAAAGTACAGCATTTCATGCATAAGTTTGCTGTGGCAAATGCAATTTTAACGATTATTTGCTGGCAAGCTTTAGAAAACTTCAAAACGAAACAAGATCGCGTACCTCGGTAACAAAGACGTTTGTGTAACGCAACCTCTCCAATAGTGGCTCTAATGACAAACACACAATTTGTTTTCTTTGAAGAGCTTTACATTGTGGGGTGCATTTATAAGCTGCAAATACTTGTAATATTCGTCTTACAAGATTTTAACAAAATGCCATTGAAGGAAACTGACTGAGTCCCATTTAGAATATATTCGTCAAATTTACGCATATTTTGAACAAAAAGATTCCATTTTTAGAATCAATTGAAAGTGATCTTTTACTTGCAGTTGTTAAATTATTTTTTTAGTTGGTGTTCTGTGAACAAACTTCTAAGCATAGTGAGAGCAAGGTATAAGCGAACGAGTTTTAGTGATGGCTTCGTATAAGAGTCCTGCACCTGGTTTTCGAAGTATAATTTACAAAAACGTAGATTCAGTGGATAGCTATTCGTTCATGTTGCCATGTATGCCAAAACCATTTGGGAACCCGAAAGAGATAACACAAGCTAGGGCAAATTTGCTTCGAGAAGCTAAGATTAACGCTTGAAATGGAGAAAGGCTCGACGATTGTTGCTGAAGCCCCCGTCCCTGATTTACGATGATTTAGTTGATAAGATCATATTTTACCCCAACCGTACTGAACATCCCCACCGTACTCAGAGATATCCCCCACCGTACTGAATATCCGCCACGGCAATCATGATGCCTCCCACGGCAATCTTGGTATCCCCCACAGGCATCATGGTATCCCCCACCGTACTGAATATCCGCCACGGCAATCATGGTATCCCCACCGTACTGAACATCCGCCACCGTACTCCAAGATGCCTCCCCACGGCAATCATGGTATCCCCTCACAGTCATCATGGTATCCCCCCACCGTACTGAATATCCACCACGGCAATCATGATGCCTCCCCACGGCAATCATGGTATCCCCCCACAGTCATCATGGTATCCCCCACCGTACTGAATATCCGCCACGGCAATCATGGTATCCCCCCACCGTACTGAACATCCCCCACCGTACTGCAAGATGCCTCCCCACGGCAATCATGGTATCCCCCCACCGTACTGAACATCCGCCACCGTACTGCACATCCCCCACCGTACTGCACAGACATTACATGGGGTGGTATCTCTGACTATTTTCCATCCACTTGAATTCTAATGCAACGTTTCTAGCCTTCTGAACTTTCGCCTAAATAAGAGTCCAGGGAGGTTGTGGGATGCCATCCAGATGGGAGCTAACCTCCCGGACTCTAGCGAAAGTTCAGAAGGCTAGCGAAAGTTCAGAAGGCTGCAAGTTAAAAGTCTGGTTAAAAGGAAGCTTAGTGGTATCTTGTCTTTCCAAGGCTAAACTGGTATTAATCTTCACCCGCATCGCGGGTGTCATAGAAACTCACCCGCATCGCGGGTGTCAAAGTAAAAGCTCGCCCGCATCGCGGGCGTCAAGTTAAAAAGCTAGTCTACTTGTAATACAAAACACATAAGAGAATAGATAGAAGGGTATTAAACTGTTGACAAAAAGAACATTATCATCATCATCAACATCATAGTTATCATCACCGTCAAAATTATCATTATCGCCATCATCAATTATAACATTATAATCTCCATTAGAATCATCCTCATGATCATCATCACTACCATCATCATAATCATCATCATAATCATAATCATCATCAGATCATTATCATCATCATGCCATCCAATTTCATCATGCCATCAACATCATAATAATAATAATCATCATCATCATCACAATCATCATTACCTTAATGTCATCAAAATCATCATCATCATCATCATCATCATCATTATAATATGAAAGCTGAAGGTCAAATATAAGCCAAGTTTTATAAAACCAAACTTTGGGTTGGATATTGAGCCAGTGAGTCACGGAGGTTAAGGGTATCTCTTGTGTTCCATCCATTTGAATTCTAATGCAGCAAAGAGTTTCTTTGCTCTGTCTGCACTCGAAAATCCTATTTTAACAGCCTAAATAAAAGTCAAACATTTCGATGGTAAATACTCAATGAAATTTTTTGCCACCAAATTTCCAGATCTACTGAGAATATTCCAAACTCTTTTGTGTTAAGTTAAGACGCAAAATTAGCAGTATTACTGCTGCGTAAATTCGCAAATCCTATCCTCAACACATCGCAGACTTTAATTTTAAATGGCCTTCATGAACAGTAAATATTTCGCTATATCGGAACGATTTTCATTTTGTGTTTTGTGCTCTGAAATTTCAAAGGAACATTCAACTTGAAACTCGAAAATTTTATGGCCTCTAGTAATGTTTCATATGCATTGAAACAGTAAAACATAAAGTTTAGCGTGGCGATTTAGGGAAATAATCAAAGCAAGAACTTTTCTTGAAAACGGAAAGAATATGAGTAAAATTCCAAAATGAATTACAGTCTCCTAGTGTCCTTTGACGTCCTTTGACCCTGAAAACGTGAAAACGTACTTACCAAAGACGCGCAGCAACCCAAAATTGCCCAAAACCAGCCAAAAGCACTCAAAACGAACCATAACTTTATGAAAAGCACCCAAAACCACCCAGAAATGTCCGATTCACCTGGAATCATTTATCAAATGGCAGAAAATCCTAGAAAAATCCCCAGAAATTCTCATGTTCTTTGAAATGTCATTCTTAACTCTTAAAATTCAACTTTCGTCATGGGACTTTTGTTGACATAAAAAGCTTTTACATCGCTGGAGTGGGAAAAGCCTTTTTTGTTCACAACAGTACTGTAGTATTGTATTTGAGCGTGAAGTTGAGAGATAACACACAATCGCACCATGATCGCACGCTGCCAATAAGTATACCGTTGGGGAAAGGTATCAATTGTCTGGAAAGCGTGTTTCATTTTCATATCTCAAAATATCTTGCAAAAAAGACTGCATCACAACTAAATCGTAGTAATGTAATCCGTGAAGGCTCTGCTACGACAGAAATGTCACAATTTGTATTCATGGTCGTGCGATAATCATGCGAAAAGAAATTCTCACGTCTCACGAATGTGCGATAATCGTACGACAGTTAAGATTTTATATGGAATCCAGGCTTTAAAAGCCGCAAGTGATTGAATAAACCCCTGAGAGTTGCACGCAAAAGATTTAATCTGAAAATAAGTAACAAAGCGCATTGTTCACGTTATTGACCCAAAGGGAAAAGATAATTTATTACACAGTGATGATATTTTGCTAGAATCTGAGTATTTTGAGGGTCTTCTGGCCCCTCATAAATGAAAATAACTAATTTTGGATAATTTTAGGTGGTGTTTGATGGTTTTAACTCGATCATGGGTCGTTTTGCGTGATTTTGGCTGATTTTGGATCGTTTCGGGTGGTTCCGCGTTTTAGTAAGCATGACAAACTTTCGCAGGACAAAAGAAGCACTGTTCTTGTAGTGAAAAGAACATAATAGATGGCCGCCATTAAAAACGAAACTTGTTGAGGCTGAGATAAAATCGAAATTTTAACCATCTTACGTTTCCCAAAAGATTTAGAAAAATACGGCATGCACTACCTGAGCAGAAAGGGCTTCGATCAAAAAAGAACCACGTTTCTAGGTGGCCCAGGAAAGAGCCTTTCTTGTGTAATCGAACAATGGGCCACAACAAAGGGGCAACCTAATTTGCATTTAAGGAGTTTAGTAATAGAGACCTTTTAACTTGCTGCCTTTTAACTTGCAGCCTTCTGAACTTTCGCTAGAGTCCGGGAGGTTGTGGGATGCCATGGGAGCTAACCTCCCGGACTCTAGCGAAAGTTCAGAAGGCTGCAAGTTAAAAGGCAGCAAGTTAAAAGGCAGCTGAGTGGTATCTTGTCTTTCCAAGGCTAAACTGGTACTAATATTCACCCGCATCGCGGGTGTCAAGGTAAAAACTCACCCGCATCGCGGGTGTTAAAACGCCCGCATCGCGGGCTCAAGTTCTTCTAAAATGGTAAACATATAAGAGAATTGATAAAAGGGTATTAAACTGTGGACAAAAGAAGAACATTATCATCATTATCATCACCACAATTATCATCACCGTCAAAATTATCATTATCGCCATCATTAACTATAACATTATATTCACCATTAGAATCATCCTCATCATGATCGTTACCATCTTCATAATCATCATCATCATCATAATCATAATCATGCCATCAAAATCATAATAATAATAATCATCATCATCATCATCATCACAATCATCATTATCTTGATGTCATCAAAATCATCATCATCATCATCATCATTAAAATATGAAAGCTGAAGGTCAAATATAAGCCATGTTTTATAAAACAAAGCTTTGGGTGGGGTAGTGAGCCAGTGAGTCACGGAGGTTAAGGGTATCTCTGACTGTGTTCCATCCACTTGAATTCTAATGCAACGTTTCTATGCCCTGTCTGCACTCGAAAATCCTATTATTAACAGCCTAAATAAAAGTCAAACAGTTCGATGGTAAATGCTTAATGAAATTTTTTGCCACCAAGTTGCCAGATCTACTTAGAATATTCCAAACGCTTTTGTGCCAACTTAAGACGCAAAATAAGTAGTATTACTGCAGCGTAAATTCGACAATCCTATCTGTATCTCATCGCAGACTTTAATTTTAAATGTCCGCCATGAACAATATATATCTCACTGTATCAAAACGATTTTCATTTTGTGTGTTTGTGCTCTGAATTTTCAAAGGAACATTCAACTTGAAACCCGTAAAATCTATGGCCTCTTAGTAGTGTTTCATATGCATTGAAACAGTAAAACACAAAGTTTAATGTGGCGATTTATGGAAATAATCAAAGCAACAACTCTTCTTGAAAATGGAAAGAATATGAGTAAGATTCCAAAATGAATTACAGTCTCCTAGTGTCCTTTAACGTCCTTTGACCCTGAAAACGTGAAAACGTACTTACCAAAAACGCGAAACAACCCAAAATTGCCCACAACCAGCCAAAAGCACCCAAAACGAACCATAACTTGATGAAAAGCACCCAAAACCACCCTGAAATGTCCAATTCACCTGGAATCATCTATTAAGTGGCAGAAAATCCTTGAAAAATCACCAGAAACTCTCATGTTCTGTGAATTTTCATTCTTAACTATTAAAATTCTACTTTCGTCTTGGGACTTTTGTTGACATAAAAAGCTATGACATCGCTGGAGTGGGAAAAGCCTTTTTTGTTCACAACAGTAATGTAGTATTGTATTTGAGCGTGAAGTTGAGAGATAAGACACAATCGCACGCTTCCAATAAATATACCGTTGTGAAAGGTATCCATTGTCTGGAAAGCGTGTTTCATTTTAATATCTCAAAATATCTTGTAAGAAAGACTACATGACAACTAAGTCGTAGTAATGTAATCGTGGAGGCTCTTTTACGACCAAAATGTCACCATTTGTATTTATGGTCGTGCGATAATCGTACGAAAAGAAATTCTCACGTCTCACGATTGTGCGATAGTCGCACGACAGTTAAGATTCTGTATGGAAACCAGGCTTTTGAAGCCACAAGTCATTGAATAAACCCCTGAGAGTTGCACACAAAAGATTCAATGTACGTATAGTGAAAGAAACATAATAGATGGCCGCAATCAAAACCAAAACTTGTTGAACTCGAGATAAAATCGAAGTTTTCATCAACTTGCGCTTCTCAAATCATTTAGAAAAATACGGCATGCACTACCTGGGCAGAAAGGGCGTCGATCTAAAAAAGAACCAGGTTTCTAGGTGGCCCAGGGAAAGAGCCTTTGTTGTGTAATCGAACAATGGGCCACAACAAAGGGGCAACCTAATTTGCATTTAAGGAGTTTAGTAATATAGATTAACAGTAAAACACAAAGTTTAGAGTGGCAATTTATGGAAATAATAGTCTCCTAGTGTCCTTTGACGTCCTTTGACCCCTGAAAACGTGAAAACGTACTTACCGAAAACGTGAAACAACACAAAATTTCTCAAAACCCGCCAAAAGCACTCAAAGCGAACCATAAATTGGTGAAAAGCACCCAAAACCACCCAGAAATGCCCAATTCACCTGGAATCATCTATTAAGTGGCAGAAAATCCTTGAAAAATCACCAGAAACTCTCATGTTCTTTGAAATTTCATTCTTAACTCTTAAAATTCTACTTTCGTCTTGGGATTTTTGTTGACATAAAAAGCTTTGACATCGCTGGAGTCGTAAAAGCCTTTTTTGTTCACAACAGTAATGTAGTATTGTGTTTGAGCGTGAAGTTGAGAGATGAAAAGACACAATCGCACGCTGCCAACAAATATACCGTTGGGAAAGGTATCCATTGTATGGAAAGCGTGTTTCATTTTGATATCTCAAAATATCTTGTAAGAAAGACTACATCACAACTAAATCGTAGTAATGTAATCGTGAAGGCTCCATGTCACCATTTGTATTATGGTCGTGAGATAATCTTACGAAAAGAAATTCTCACGCCTCACGATTGTGCGATAGGCGATCGACAGTTAAGATTTTGTATGGAATCCAGGCTTTTAAAGCCACAAGTCATTGAATAAACCCCTGAGAGTTGCACGCAAAAGAATCAATGTACGTGTAGTGAAAGGAACATAATAGATGGCGCAATCAAAACCAAAACTTGTTGAAGTCGAGATAAAATCGAAAATTCAAGTATCTTTTGGTTCTCAAAACATTTAGAAAAATAGCGCATGCACTACCTGGGCAGAAAGGGCGTCGATCATAAAAAGAATCGCATTTCTAGGTGGCCCAGGGAAAAAGCCTTTCGTGCACAATCGAACAATGGGCCACAACAAAGGGTCAACCTAATTTGCATTTAAGCATATTAGTAATATAGGACTAGTACAGGCACACATGGCCCCAAACGTTTGGGAGACGGTGGAGACCGTGGAGAGATGCTTTGGTATATAGTAGTACAGTCAAACATACCCCCAAATGTTGTGGAGACGGTGGAGACGGTGGAGAGATACATAGGTATATAGTAGCACAGGCATACATAGCCCCAAATGTTGTGGAGACGGTGGAGACGGTGGAGAGATACATAGGTATATAGTAGCACAGGCATACCTGGCCACCAATATTGTGGAGATGGTGGAGACGGTGGAGATGGTGGAAACGGTGGAGAGATACAAAGGTATATAGTAGTACATTCATACATGGCTCCAGATGTTGTGGATACGGTGGAGAGATATATAGGTATAAAGTAGTAGAGGTGTATTGCTTTCATGGGCACGACGCAATTATCATTCTCTGATACAACGAAGAATACAGTAGCCTCTCATGCCAATTTTCACAAACCTTGTTCTCGTTCGAGGAATGGTGTAACTAACTTACCCGACTACTGACCCTAAAACGTCTTGAAATTTGTATTTTTCGGTGGGTAGCATGCAAAAAAGTAAGCAGTTAAAAGAAATATGCTTGTCCTAATTTTTCTGGGTTCAAGATACATCCTTCTTCATTTATTCCTCTTTTCGAACGCAAGAAAGCCATGGCATCTGAGCGGCCTAAAATTTGATTTGACTGACAACCTTAAAACCTTCCTAAATTCGTACTTCTTCTTCTCGAACATGAAAAAGGAAATTAACAGTAGCAGTAGTATGTTTGTGGAACTTTGATTATGGAATCAATGTATATACAGGTGTCAGGTGGTCTTATCCCGGAGCAGCTGCTGCGAAGCTGCTCGAAGCTGGACGGCCATTGGCGAAACTCCAGACGGAAAAGGTAGGAGTAATAGATAAGCCAATCACAATTTTTTATTCGGGCCGTCCTACATTCTGATTGGATATGCCAAAAAGTTGGTATATGTTATATGGTATATGCCAAAAAGTTGGTACAGCACGACATTTTTACTAAAATATTATGAGTCCCGACCTCGTTCCCAGGGCTATTCAAGCGAGTCTTGAATACCCCTGGTACCTATCCCAAGATTCGTAGGTGATTACGATAATTTATGAAATGAATTATTTATAATTATGCGAGCCTAGCCGTGTGACTACATGAATGAATTTTACGAGGCGCAGCAAAATATCCTTAATGTTTTACTTTCGTTCGACTTAGAAAGTTGAAAATACAATGCATTTTCAATTGAGAAATTCGAAGAATTTGAAAGCAATGTTTTAGAAAAAATAAGCCGAGTTTTTATGTGCGAAGGATGAGCACATTATGTGGGGATGCGATGTCACGGATACAGGTATAGAGAGACCTACCTACCTACCTACCTACCTACCTAAGACGCTCTTTTTTTTGCCAAAATGTAACAATAGATTGACCGCAAATATACGTAAGTAAACTTTGAAGTCGCCGTAAGTGTCTCCATTAGTGGTATCATTAACAAAAATCAATAACTTTAAAATCAACACCAATTAGCAGCATTTGCTACTGTGGCGCACTGGTCTAAACCACCGCCTTCTTCAACTAGAGGTCTACAGATGGATCCCCGTTTCACAGCACTCTCAATATTTTTTATGATCGTTTGGATTTCATTTTCATGTTTCATACTCGAATTATTTATTGTAACAACTGTATCCGTTTATGCCCTTCAATAACGTTTTTCATTCTTTAGTCTGCAATTTCAATAGTTTCGTTTACTTTTATATGCTTACGCGGTCAGCACGTGCATAAAAGCAAATGAGTAGCATACATATGGATTATATTAGTATTGATTTACTGGAGATCTGTCCCTCAAATTTCAATAAAATATTTTTCAGGCTGATATAGTTATGACTATGGAATACAATTTTAAATACATTGATTATGATTGAGCGAAAATCACGGCTGGGGTTAATTTACATGGATTGTGCGTGAAAGTCGACATAAACATGTTTTCGAACGGCAATCAACTGTTAAAGTAGCAATTAGTGCTGATTACTCATTGGCAATTAGGTCAGGAGATAGACTGTTTATGCAAACCAGGGTCTCGACAATCTTCACTTAAGATGTCGATAAACTTGGCAAGAGTTTCTATTACGCCACAAGCTCTCTCCGTTCTCTCCTCTTTATTGAAAATAACACAAAATCTTAAAACTATGTACCCTATGCAAATTTGGAAATCGAGAAAATTAGAGCAATCAGTGAATGTCTGCAAATCTCAAAAATTCGATGCAAAATTCAAAGGCAAACAATTCTATGAAAACTTGAAAGCGTAAATATCTAGGATATTTTGGTATTTCTAGAAATACTGTAAGTAAAATTTGTAACATCTGTGCTCATTTTTATCATGTTTATTAGAAATAACCGAAGTGCTGTAGTGGTGAAAACAAACGATTTGATGAATCGTAGATGTTTACTTCATTAACATTGGCATGTTGCCATTAAGCATTGCAAACATTGTTAACACCACGACCATTCTTTACTCTGGTTCACGCCTTAACTAGTAAGATTTTTTTACTCTGATGATCACCTCTAGACAGTGAGGTCGAATATATAGAATTTAATAAAATGAAGCTTCTGGTTATATTTTTCAAATTTGAAATCCAAATATCTCTCAAGAAAAAAGAGTTCCGTGCATCTATGCGTCTTTGTGAAGGAGTGCAAAGAACGCATTCTATGGGTTTTAAAGAGTTATAAAAGCCTATATTACTGTAAGTATGATTGTTCTGAGTATGATGTCTCAGCTGGTTTTAGTTCTTATAAATTACGAGTATAAAACACCACACGCAAGTCAGAACACAAGCGAAGACAAGTTTAACACAATTGAGAACGAGTTGAACACAAGTAAACATGAATGAAAACAATCAAATCCAACTGTTTTGCGAACCAAAAGAGCTTAAGATACAGAGAAAAAGTAAAAACGTTTAGCTCTTTCATTTGATTATTTATTCAATGCCTGAGCTCTGATTGGTGATAATTAGAAAGGAATGCCACAATGCGTAAAGAACACGGCTAGTGTAAAATGCAGGTCACAGTTTGCAGGTCACCATGGCAGATCACCATTAGGGTCAAGGGCCTCAAGTTGTAACAAGAGAATTCTTTTGAATTTCAGGATGCAAAGGCCGCCATTGTGCAGAAGCGTTGAGATCAATTGCTTGTAGGGCACGAAACAAGAAGCTGCTACAAGAATATTTTACATTTCCCAAAAGGTCACAGCGCACACTCTTCGTCATTCTCTTGAGTGCACCTCAAACATGTGTCTGTATAGCAATCATTGTTTTCAAAAAATCGGTTTCACTTCAGATATCTTCTCATTTTCTGAAAATTCCAAAATCTGGTCGAAAATGCCTAAATCTTGTCGATTCTAAGGAAAATGACTTGCCTAGCGAAGGTAGTACTGGAAAGGCTACTGCAAACCGAGGGTCATTTCACTCTTCGAAAGGTAGAGGATTTCAGTTGAAAGAAGAGGATTTTAAAGAGGTTTACATGAACATTTACCTTGACGACACCCGCGATGCAGGTGAGTTTTTACCTTGACACCCGCGATGCGGGTGAATACTAGTACCAGTTTAGCCTTGGAAAGACAAGATAACACTCAACTGCCATTTAACTTGATGCCTTTTAACTTGCAGCCTTCTGAACTTTCGCTAGAGTCCGGGGAGGATGTGGGATGCTATGGGGAGCTAACCTCCCCGGACTCTAGCGAAAGTTCAGAAGGCTGCAAGTTAAAAGGCATCAAGTTAAAAGGCAGCTGAGTGGTATCTTGTCTTTCCAAGGCTAAACTGGTACTAATATTCACCCGCATCGCGGGTGTCAAGGTAAAAGACACACCAGCATCACGGATGTCAAGGTAAAACTCACCCGCATCGCGGGTGTCAAGGTAAAAAGCTAGTCTACTTGTAATGGTACAGTAAATACATAAGTGAATTGATTAAAGGGTATTAAATTCTGGACAAAATAAGAACATCGTGAGCGTCATAATAATAACAAATTTATAGCAGTTGACTCTGCGAGAAATCGACTTCTCTCCAGGGAACCAAAATATTTATTCCATAGCATAGCCGTTGTCATCTTCGGCATAGTATAAAATCCATACCCCAGGACCCAGGACCCAGGACCCCAAGTATGACCCTTAGTACTAAATTCTGAAATGACCCTTAAGTACGACCTGGCCTTTTGCTTCCGCTTGCCGAATTTGGCATATCGGATGTCAGTCTTGCATATCGTATGTCAGCATGGCTGTTGACCTTTTTGTTTTGTTGTACCCACTTCCTGTGTTGTATTTTGATATGGTCTGCAATTCTAGATTTTAATGAGAACGGGGGTAAAAACACAATTAGGTTAGACCAAAGCGAAAACAAAAAGTATTTGTCCGGCATTTGAAATGATCAATTCAACAAGATAATTTAGATAATTTACCCCACAGCGCCGATATTTTGCTAGAATCTGGGTATTTGGAGGGTCTTCGGGCCCCTAACAAATGAAAATAACTATTTGTGGATAGTTTTAGGTAAGTTGAGTTCGTTTTAATCAGATTATGGGTCGTTTTGGGTGAATTTGCCTGGTTTTGGGTCGTTTTGGGTGGTTTTCGCGTTTTGGTAAGCACGACAAACTTCAAACGTGCAGTGAAAGGAGCATAATAGATGGCCGCAATCAAAACCAAAACTTGTTGAAGCCGAGATAAAATTGAAATTTTAACAAATTTTTTATTCTCAAAACATTTAGAAAAATACGGCATGCACAACCTGGGCAGAAAAAGCGTTGATCAAAAAAAGAACAAGTTTTTTAGGTTGCCCAGGGAAAGAGCCTTTCTTGTGTAATCGAACAATGGGTCATAACAAAGGGACGATCCGATTTGCATTTAAGCATCTTAGTAATATAGGACATTAAAATTCCCAGCAACGCGTGTACGAGATACCAAGGAGTGAAATGCCTCCTGCTGTAGATGCCTCTTTATAGGCCTTATAAACCTAGTTGAAGGCCTATCTAATCCCTAAAGTTCCTTGCAGATATTCGTTTTTATCGGATAATTTTTAGAATAATCAAATAAAATTTATTGGGTATTCCTGCGCGAAAGACGCGAAATTATACTTTAACTGATACCTAATAAGCTTCAGAATCCTCCCTCTACACAAAAGAACTCCTTTGTTCTGTGTTAGCTCTGATGGTGACCTGCCACGGCTGACCTGCAAAATGTGACCTGCATTTACACTAGCCGTAAAGAACAAAACGACTGCCTTGATTTTTAAACTTTTAAAGTGCTAACTATTCAGCCTAGATTACTAATTTGGCGGTCATTCAGATCCTTTTGGCACATTCGAGATTGTTACAGCTGGTTTCAGGTCGTTTTAGGATGTTTCCCTTTGTTTTAAATTTTGTAAATTCCGGTTCTGTAGCCATTTCTAGCCATAGGTGACAGGTGGCATTAGAAACCATATAAATCATAATTATTATATATAAATTTCTAGTCTATTTTCAGAAAAAACACTTACAATTTCTTGAATTTGCACGATTTCAGCTCCAAATTCAACCTTTACTGTTTCGGAGACATTCTTCACTGGTCTTGCATACTTTGAGTGGTTACTAAGTAAGTGAGTGATCAACTCAACCTCAGAAGAAATTAATGCCCCTGTAAATACAAAGAATAGTAGATGGTAGCAATATATCATTATAGGAAATAATAAGAAAAGGCTTGATATGTCATCAGAACATGTTTTGTGTTTTAGCAACAGCATATCAACACAGGTGTTACAAAATATTTTGTCATTACACGTTTTTTATAGGGAACACCTTTATTAGGAACTGGGGGCTGAAAATTCTCAAAAAATCAAGGAACTGTCGAGACTCGGATGAAAACTAAGAATAAGATTTTGTACAAAAAAATAACAGAATAACAATGTATTTCCCATCGTTCTACCAAAAAAGACTCTATATATATTTAAAGTTAGCAAATGAAACAAGTTTATATGAATTTGCTGTAAAAATTATTACTGAAACATATCTCACGACAGTATAAGGAACTTCAGCCTCATATTGTTGAAAAATTAAGGAACTAAAGACTCAACTCAACAAAAGGTTCCTTGTAAAAAACGTGTATTTCTTGTAACAAGTTACTATATAAAAAAGAAAGAAATCGTTTTCTGTAAAACAAGAAAGTTTGCTTTCACAGTTAAAAGGCCGTAAGTGTTCTAAGGTGCCAAGGTGCCAAGTAACAATACTCTTCAGATAGGCCAATCCACAAATGCTGGAGAGAAATTGAGTTAAATGGTGGTTCATTAGCCAGGCTTCATGGTCATCTAATTTCTGTAGAAGCTTGAATAGAGGCCTTAGAAAAAGTGCATAGAAGAGCGGCAAAGATTATCCATTAATTATCAAAAACACTCCTGATGACAAAGTGCTTGATTCCGCAAATTGGAAGTCAATTGATTATATACAAAAGGCGTGTTGCATGTATTACACAATAGATATATAATAACAGAAATCCTGACATTCTAAAAGATTTAATACAACAGAATATATCATTAAGAAACATGAGGAATATCACCCTAGGTAATGTCTGCAAAGTATTGTGGAGGATGTGCAGTACTGGGAGGGATTTTTTGCAGTGATGTGGAGGGAGTTCACATTACTGGGAGGGTGTTCAGTAATGTGGAGGGTGTTCAGTAATGTGGAGGGCTATCTTTCAGTAATGTGAAGGGTGCGCAGTAATGTGGAGGGCCATCTTTCAGAAATGTGGAAGGATATCACCAGTAACGTGGAGGCTGCGGAGTAATGTGGAGGGCTATCTTGAAATAATGTGGAGGGCTATCATCAGTAACGTGGAGGGCTATCTTGCAGTAACGTGGAGGATGTTCAGTATTATGGAGGGATATCTTGCAGTTATGTGGTGGCTCGGAAGTAATGTGGAGGGCTATCTTGAAGAAATATGGAGGGCTATCATCAGTAACGTGGAGGTATGTAATCAGTAATGTGGAGGGTGTGGAGTAATGTGGAGGGATATCATTAGTGATGTGAAGGGCCCGAGTTGTCAAGAAGCACTCTCGTAGCGGTTGCCGAGAACTTTCGTTTTGTAAACGATTCTCATCTACAACAAATGCAATTCGGAAGTTAAACCGTTCCTTTTTTAGACATGAGAACCTTCGCACTGCTTTACTATTTCGGAATATATGTGTAAGAATCACAATTTTGGTTCATTTCATTTCATTTGGTTCATCGTGATCTAATAATAGGGATATCCTCACTCTATTAGAATTCATTGCTGTCTTATGAATGCATAAAGCATGAAGGTTAAAGCCAAACTTGTTTTCTTGTCTAATTACCTACCTCTGTGCATATATATTAACTTTTAAATTTTCATGCTAGTTTGTTATTACTACTATTATTTTACAATTATTTTCACTAGGCTATACTTTCATTTTTGACACCTTTTTTGTGAAACAAACTGAAACAATTTCACTATAACTTAACTTGTAATTTACTTCAAAGAACATTACATACACACTTACATGCACATACATGCTTAGACTTAAGGTGAATTTGTGGGAATGAGTTAATACTGTATGTTTATTTATTTGCCTTTTCCCTGTTGTTGTTCCGGCAATGGCTTTGTCATTAAGCTCAAGCACTGATTTGAGTGAAGGACTGTTTTGACAAACGCTGTACCCTATAGGATCTGAATGCTTTACTGATATATAACTTTTGAGTGGGTTGATGATAGACTATTGTTGTTATTTTTTTGACACCAAATAACGCAGTGACTATTTGAGCGGCAGCCGATCAGGCCTAAATGACGGACAGTCTATACTACGCATGCGCAAATGCAGATAGGCATTTGGAGCCGAAAAAAATCTGCGAATGGCCAGACTTTGTTGTGGTCTCTACTCTCAAAAACTGAGTTTTTCTATTCAACTTGCTTGATGAAGTTTATGCATGAAAATTCTTCAATGATTTCTGGTGATTAAGAAGTGAAAATTCCTAACTTTGTTTGGGCATTCTAATTGGGAATTTTTTGGACGGGAATGGGCAGTGGAATTGGTAGTGCGATTAAAAAAGAATTTTCACGCGAGGGCCCACGCAAGTGCATGGTCTGGCTAGGCCATTTTCAGGGATCAGAAATTTCCAGAAATTTCCAGAAATTGGCAACTCAAGGTTCCAGAAAGTTTATAGCTTATTCATGCATTCTTTCTACGTCTTGAATATTTCCTTAGTCCACGTTTCCATCCCATATGTCAGAGTAGGCATAATTACGGTCTCTAATATCTTAATTCTTATCGGTATTGCCATCTTCCCAACGTTATCTTCACTGCAATATCTTCTTGCTGTTATTATCATGTGGTTGATTTTGTCATTTTTCTTTCTTATTTTCGTTTTATTATTACCTTTATTGTTAATCCATTGACCTAAGTATTTAGTTTCTTCTACTGACTTTATGTTTCCTTTTTGTACTCTTCTCGAGCCTCTTGGCTGCAATTTCTTGCGCATGCGTAACCAAGGCCTCTAGTCCCTATCATGGCTCAACTAGTTTCATGACGTTGCCCCCCTAGTACAATGTCCTCTCAGAAGAAAACTGCCAAAACAAGCCAATCTTGGCAACCTTGAGGTCGGGGAACATGCCCCAGACCCCCTTATTAGGAGCACCTCTAAACACTGTACGCCTCCGCCGCATTTATATTCAACTGTAGCATCAGTGTAACGTGATTATAAATTCTCAACTGAAGTAGAGTTGCCAACCTAGTTATTTCCCCAGCTTTGCACCACTGGCTGTGCAAGAATTCCTGTCAAAATACTAAGAGAAGAATGAACTTGCCACGACTGCTGCACTCGCACTGTGAAAGAAAGCGCCGAAGATAAAACGATAGAACAATAAGTCGCCTTAAATTTTGTGCCCCTTCCCCCGCCTAGTTGTATCCCCTTAAAAGAGGCCCTGTGCGTAATATAGACTGCCGGTCATTTAGTTTTCACTAAGGCTTGACCGGCTGACGGCCAAATAGTCACTGCGTCAAATAAAATACCCTAACGAAATATGTTCCCGCTTATAAAACAATTGAAAACAAGCATAACCCCAACCAAACACTGCCTGCCTGTTGAGAGATGGACAGCGCCTCCTGTCTCAAAAGAATAATTGCCTGTTTATTGAAGATTGAAAACAGTCTTAATCCAAAACAAACATTTTTCTTATCAAAACATGGAAGACAGTCATAACACTTCATCAAAAATTTCTCATGTTTTCATTTCTCATTGAACATTTCCCTTTTATTAAAATTTTATTAGAGGGGGTTAAAAACTGCCCCCATCGCAACCAAACATTCAGAATAATTCCAAAAGCAAAGGGCAAATTGTGGTAAAACTCCTGACTTTCATATAATAGTTATTGGAAAGATATTTTATTACTTCTGTTTTGGGTGTTCGATATTCACGGCCCCGGCCCTCGGGGCCCTCATTTTGGAGCAATTTACGGCAGGCAGGTTATGTGTGCTTAGGAGTGTGAATTGCCCCTTGATATTCAAACTCCGTTTCTTACTCGAGTATAAAGACGAAACAACTCATTTCCAACATATTCTTGTGTTGCTCTTAAAAATTTGGGCGATCGAAGGGCATTATTGTCTTGTATAAAGAGATCTCCAGTGGGAAAAATTGTAAAGCGTGCTTTTTCATTCCACGATATGTAATATGTTTACGAAATTTGTACTGAAATATTATCACGGTATCAAATCTGTGCTTTTGAAACTTGAGCTTCTTCAATGTTCAGATTACAAAAACCTGGAATTGAGCGGTGACCGCATGTCGCACAGAGAGCAAAAACATGTACATTCAGTAAATCCTATTTTTATGGTAAGTCCTCGCAAGTAAAAAAGTGTTGAAAAACCCCAGGCTGATCTTTTCGTTAAAACAATGGCTATAACAGGAGCAAATCATTGCTAATAAAAACCCTGGATAAAAAAATGGATATGCGATGCGAGGATGGGAGCGGGGATGCATGGTAATGCTTGATACTTCGACGCTACTTTTAAAAAATGTCAATCTAAAAATGCCCTTTCTGCGAGACTTACCATAAAAAAGTGGCTACAAGCATCGCTAGCAAAATTGGGGACACTACTGTATGTTACAAGTATGTTTTACCTTGAAAACCCGGTCCCATTATAACATATTTAGGTAATTAGACCCCCCCCCCCGACTCAATGTTGGGACCACTGGCAACATCAGTTTCACCAACATTGAATTGGAGGGGGGAGGGGGTATGCGTCTTTAAAGCATTTTTTGCGAGGATTGTAGACATTGTAGATTAAGGTTTCTTATAAACATTTTCTCATAAAAAAATGAACTTTGATTCTCGAATTCTAGGAATATAAAATGGCCTTTCTGCTCGGTTTCACCATAAAAACGTCTACTTTTCTTTGTTTTCACAAAACTTGAAGAGCTTGACGTGAAATATCACTAAAAATATAGGGGCCCCGAGGGCCCCGGGGGGCTCCAAAATGAGGGCCCCGAGGGCCGGGGCCGTGGATATCGAACACCCTCTGTTTTTATATATTTCATCATGTGACCTCCAGAAAACCATATTTGGAGAAATGCCAACAAAAACAACCTTATAACATAACATCCTGGAAACTGGCATACCGGAAAACCGGGACAGGTGACCCCAAGGTGGGACCCAGGGACGGGTGACCCCTAGGTGGGATTCCGGAACGGTTGACCCTTATGTGGGACCCCGGGACGCATTCCCCGTGAAACTTGCGTGATACTTTCAGAGCCAAATACCCCTCCCCGCGCTAATTCAAACCCCCAATACATTCGAACATTACCAATCCCTAACCATTTTGCCTTTTTCGCTTTCTATGCATAGCATCATTCTGATGGTAAAAAATACCCACTCCTAATCAAATACAAAGACTTTGTCGCAGAAAAAGGAGTCAGACTAGGTTATCAATATCATCAACATTTAGCAAAGCTTGTATTTCCGTAACAATTATAGTTTCTTAACAAAGCAGTTCATGTGAAGCTTTTTAAAACTTGCAGACAGAGAAGAAGTTTCACGATTAATTTCATTTTTTCATCATACATGGACAAAAATGCACAGCATTCAAAAAGGAATGATTAAACCACACAGCATCTGCATTTAAAGAATTGCCAATACTAGGATTAGCCTCTATCATCGAAATATAAACAGGGGAAAAAAGTTAGTTAACTATTTTTTATTTAGTTCATATTTGATGTTGATGACAGTGGACATTTTTGTTTTGTTACAAGGACACAGTTATATGATTGTAGCTTATAGTAGATAATCTTTCCCTTGCTTCTGGATTAACTTTGTTAAACTTTTTTCGATGGTATTGTGAGAATTTGTCTTCGAATTTAAAATAAAGCCCCGAGCCCACCTAGGGGTCCCCTGTCCCGGGGTGCCACCTAGGGGTCACCCGTCCCGGGGTCCCACCTAGGGGTCACCAATCCCGGGGTCCCACCTAGGAGTCACCCGTCCCGGGGTCCCACCTAGGGGTCACCCGTCCCGGGGTCCCACCTAGGGGTCACCAATCCCGGGGTCCCACCTAGTAGGTCACCCGTCCCGGGGTCCCACCTAGGGGTCCCACATCCCAGTTTTCCAGTATGCTCTGAAAACTTGTCCAAATTCAATAAACAATACATAAATTGATTTGTCTTCACAGGTGTTTATTAAAAGATGGAAAAAAACCTGTTGCAACACAACAAACATTCAACGTTTATCGAATGACGGGGGAAACCATTACACTGCAAGCATTACACCGCAAGCCTTTACCCCCAAAAAAATTCCCCCTTTCTTAAAAGATGAAAAGAATACCCATTACCCCTGAACAAATATTGCCCGTTTATTAAAAGACAGAAACAAAGCCTTTACCCCCAACAAACATTCCACGTTAATTGAAAGATGGAAAGAATACCCATTACCCCTGAACGAATATTGCCTGTTTATTAAAGGATGGAAACGAACCCTCTACCCCCAACAAACATTCCCTGTTTATTAAAAGAGGAATAAGACACCTCTTAGCCCTCAACAAATTGCCAGTTTATTAAAGAATGGAAACAAAGCCTTTACCCCTGCAAACATTGTCTGTTTATTAAAAGATGAATAGGATACCCGTTACGCCTTAACAAAAATTGCCAGTTGATTATAGGACAGAAACAAAGCGTTAACCCCTAACAAACATTCCCCGGTTATTGAAAGATGGAAAGAATACCCATTACCCCTGAACGAATATTCCTCGTTTGTTAAAGGACAGAAACAAAGCCTTTACCCCTAACAAACATTGTCCGTCTATTAAAACTTGGAAAAGGCTGTAGGTCGTTGGTTGGCAAAATAACGTAGCTACATAGGTATGCTGTTGGTTGTAGGCTGTAGGTTGAAGGTTCTGGACAGTAGGTCGTAGGTTGGCAAAAAAACGTAGCTACATACATATGCTGTAGGTTGTAGGTCATAGGTTGGTAAAATAACATAGCTACATAGGTATGCTTTTGGTTGTAGGCTGTAGGTTGAAGGTTCTGGACAGTAGGTCGTAGGTTGGCAAAATAACGTAGCTACATACATATGCTGTAGGTTGTAGGTCATAGGTTGGTAAAATAACATAGCTACATAGGTATGCTTTTGGTTGTAGGCTGTAGGTTGAAGGTTCTGGACTGTAGGTCGTAGGTTGGCAAAATAACATAGCTACATAGGTATGCTTTTGGTTGTAGGCTGTAGGTTGAAGGTTCTGCTGTAGGTTGCCTTTTCCCTGTTGTTGTTCCGGCAATGGCTTTGTCATTAAGCTCAAGCACTGATTTGAGTGAAGGACTGTTTTGACAAACGCTGTACCCTATAGGATCTGAATGCTTTACTGATATATAACTTTTGAGTGGGTTGATGATAGACTATTGTTGTTATTTTTTTGACACCAAATAACGCAGTGACTATTTGAGCGGCAGCCGATCAGGCCTAAATGACGGACAGTCTATACTACGCATGCGCAAATGCAGATAGGCATTTGGAGCCGAAAAAATCTGCGAATGGCCAGACTTTGTTGTGGTCTCTACTCTCAAAAACTGAGTTTTTCTATTCAACTTGCTTGATGAAGTTTATGCATGAAAATTCTTCAATGATTTCTGGTGATTAAGAAGTGAAAATTCCTAACTTTGTTTGGGCATTCTAATTGGGAATTTTTTGGACGGGAATGGGCAGTGGAATTGGTAGTGCGATTAAAAAAGAATTTTCACGCGAGGGCCCACGCAAGTGCATGGTCTGGCTAGGCCATTTTCAGGGATCAGAAATTTCCAGAAATTTCCAGAAATTGGCAACTCAAGGTTCCAGAAAGTTTATAGCTTATTCATGCATTCTTTCTACGTCTTGAATATTTCCTTAGTCCACGTTTCCATCCCATATGTCAGAGTAGGCATAATTACGGTCTCTAATATCTTAATTCTTATCGGTATTGCCATCTTCCCAACGTTATCTTCACTGCAATATCTTCTTGCTGTTATTATCATGTGGTTGATTTTGTCATTTTTCTTTCTTATTTTCGTTTTATTATTACCTTTATTGTTAATCCATTGACCTAAGTATTTAGTTTCTTCTACTGACTTTATGTTTCCTTTTTGTACTCTTCTCGAGCCTCTTGGCTGCAATTTCTTGCGCATGCGTAACCAAGGCCTCTAGTCCCTATCATGGCTCAACTAGTTTCATGACGTTGCCCCCCTAGTACAATGTCCTCTCAGAAGAAAACTGCCAAAACAAGCCAATCTTGGCAACCTTGAGGTCGGGGAACATGCCCCAGACCCCCTTATTAGGAGCACCTCTAAACACTGTACGCCTCCGCCGCATTTATATTCAACTGTAGCATCAGTGTAACGTGATTATAAATTCTCAACTGAAGTAGAGTTGCCAACCTAGTTATTTCCCCAGCTTTGCACCACTGGCTGTGCAAGAATTCCTGTCAAAAATACTAAGAGAAGAATGAACTTGCCACGACTGCTGCACTCGCACTGTGAAAGAAAGCGCCGAAGATAAAACGATAGAACAATAAGTCGCCTTAAATTTTGTGCCCCTCCCCCCGCCTAGTTGTATCCCCTTAAAAGAGGCCCTGTGCGTAATATAGACTGCCGGTCATTTAGTTTTCACTAAGGCTTGACCGGCTGACGGCCAAATAGTCACTGCGTCAAATAAAATACCCTAACGAAATATGTTCCCCGCTTATAAAACAATTGAAAACAAGCATAACCCCAACCAAACACTGCCTGCCTGTTGAGAGATGGACAGCGCCTCCTGTCTCAAAAGAATAATTGCCTGTTTATTGAAGATTGAAAACAGTCTTAATCCAAAAACAAACATTTTTCTTATCAAAACATGGAAGACAGTCATAACACTTCATCAAAAATTTCTCATGTTTTCATTTCTCATTGAACATTTCCCTTTTATTAAAATTTTATTAGAGGGGGTTAAAAACTGCCCCCATCGCAACCAAACATTCAGAATAATTCCAAAAGCAAAGGGCAAATTGTGGTAAAAACTCCTGACTTTCATATAATAGTTATTGGAAAGATATTTTATTACTTCTGTTTTTGGGTGTTCGATATTCACGGCCCCGGCCCTCGGGGCCCTCATTTTGGAGCAATTTACGGCAGGCAGGTTATGTGTGCTTAGGAGTGTGAATTGCCCCTTGATATTCAAACTCCGTTTCTTACTCGAGTATAAAGACGAAACAACTCATTTCCAACATATTCTTGTGTTGCTCTTAAAAATTTGGGCGATCGAAGGGCATTATTGTCTTGTATAAAGAGATCTCCAGTGGGAAAAATTGTAAAGCGTGCTTTTTCATTCCACGATATGTAATATGTTTACGAAATTTGTACTGAAATATTATCACGGTATCAAATCTGTGCTTTTGAAACTTGAGCTTCTTCAATGTTCAGATTACAAAAACCTGGAATTGAGCGGTGACCGCATGTCGCACAGAGAGCAAAAACATGTACATTCAGTAAATCCTATTTTTATGGTAAGTCCTCGCAAGTAAAAAAGTGTTGAAAAACCCCAGGCTGATCTTTTCGTTAAAACAATGGCTATAACAGGAGCAAATCATTGCTAATAAAAACCCTGGATAAAAAAATGGATATGCGATGCGAGGATGGGAGCGGGGATGCATGGTAATGCTTGATACTTCGACGCTACTTTTAAAAAATGTCAATCTAAAAATGCCCTTTCTGCGAGACTTACCATAAAAAAGTGGCTACAAGCATCGCTAGCAAAATTGGGGACACTACTGTATGTTACAAGTATGTTTTACCTTGAAAACCCGGTCCCATTATAACATATTTAGGTAATTAGACCCCCCCCGACTCAATGTTGGGACCACTGGCAACATCAGTTTCACCAACATTGAATTGGAGGGGGGAGGGGGTATGCGTCTTTAAAGCATTTTTTGCGAGGATTGTAGACATTGTAGATTAAGGTTTCTTATAAACATTTTCTCATAAAAAAATGAACTTTGATTCTCGAATTCTAGGAATATAAAATGGCCTTTCTGCTCGGTTTCACCATAAAAACGTCTACTTTTCTTTGTTTTCACAAAACTTGAAGAGCTTGACGTGAAATATCACTAAAAAATATAGGGGGCCCCGAGGGCCCCGGGGGGCTCCAAAATGAGGGCCCCGAGGGCCGGGGCCGTGGATATCGAACACCCTCTGTTTTTATATATTTCATCATGTGACCTCCAGAAAACCATATTTGGAGAAATGCCAACAAAAACAACCTTATAACATAACATCCTGGAAACTGGCATACCGGAAAACCGGGACAGGTGACCCCAAGGTGGGACCCAGGGACGGGTGACCCCTAGGTGGGATTCCGGAACGGTTGACCCTTATGTGGGACCCCGGGACGCATTCCCCGTGAAACTTGCGTGATACTTTCAGAGCCAAATACCCCTTCCCGCGCTAATTCAAACCCCCAATACATTCGAACATTACCAATCCCTAACCATTTTGCCTTTTCGCTTTCTATGCATAGCATCATTCTGATGGTAAAAAATACCCACTCCTAATCAAATACAAAGACTTTGTCGCAGAAAAAGGAGTCAGACTAGGTTATCAATATCATCAACATTTAGCAAAGCTTGTATTTCC
Organism: Chrysaora quinquecirrha; assembly: GCA_014526335.1. Classification (NCBI taxonomy): domain Eukaryota; kingdom Metazoa; phylum Cnidaria; class Scyphozoa; order Semaeostomeae; family Pelagiidae; genus Chrysaora; species Chrysaora quinquecirrha. The sequence continues at coordinate 1,176,299 of JACTAT010000010.1, forward strand.
GTAACAATTATAGTTTCTTAACAAAGCAGTTCATGTGAAGCTTTTTAAAACTTGCAGACGGAGAAGAAGTTTCAAGTTTAATTTCATTCTTTTATTATACATGGACAAAAATGCACAGTATTAAAAATTGAATGCTGAAACCTCACAGCATCTGCATTTAAAGAATTGCCATTACTAGGATTAGCCTCTATCATCGAAATATAAACAGGGAATAAAAGTTAGTTAACTATTCTTATTTAGTTCATATTTGACGTTGATGACAATAGACATCTTTTGTTTTGTTAGAATGACACAGTTATACGTTTGTAGCTTATAGTAGATAATCTTTCCCTTTCTTCTGGATCAACTTTGTTAAAATTTTCTCGATGGTCTTGTGAGAATTTGTTTTCGAATTCAAAATAATGCCTCGAGCCCACCTAGGGGTCCCATGTCCCAGGGTCCCACCTAGGGGTCCCACGTCCCAGGGTCCCGCCTAGGGGTCACCCGTCCCGGGGTCCCACCCAGGGGTCACACGTCCCGGGGTCCCACCTAGGGGTCAGCCGTCCCGGGGTCCCACCTAGGGGTCACCAATCCCGGGGTCCCACCTAGTAGGTCACCCGTCCCGGGGTCCCACCTAGGGGTCCCACATCCCAGTTTTCCAGTATGCTCTGAAAACTTGTCCAAATTCAATAAACAATACATAAATTGATTTGTCTTCACAGGTGTTTATTAAAAGATGGAAAAAAACCTGTTGCAACACAACAAACATTCAACGTTTATCGAATGACGGGGGAAACCATTACACTGCAAGCATTACACCGCAAGCCTTTACCCCAAAAAATTCCCCCTTTCTTAAAAGATGAAAAGAATACCCATTACCCCTGAACAAATATTGCCCGTTTATTAAAAGACAGAAACAAAGCCTTTACCCCCAACAAACATTCCACGTTAATTGAAAGATGGAAAGAATACCCATTACCCCTGAACGAATATTGCCTGTTTATTAAAGGATGGAAACGAACCCTCTACCCCCAACAAACATTCCCTGTTTATTAAAAGAGGAATAAGACACCTCTTAGCCCTCAACAAATTGCCAGTTTATTAAAGAATGGAAACAAAGCCTTTACCCCTGCAAACATTGTCTGTTTATTAAAAGATGAATAGGATACCCGTTACGCCTTAACAAAAATTGCCAGTTGATTATAGGACAGAAACAAAGCGTTAACCCCTAACAAACATTCCCCGGTTATTGAAAGATGGAAAGAATACCCATTACCCCTGAACGAATATTCCTCGTTTGTTAAAGGACAGAAACAAAGCCTTTACCCCTAACAAACATTGTCCGTCTATTAAAACTTGGAAAAGGCTGTAGGTCGTTGGTTGGCAAAATAACGTAGCTACATAGGTATGCTGTTGGTTGTAGGCTGTAGGTTGAAGGTTCTGGACAGTAGGTCGTAGGTTGGCAAAAAAACGTAGCTACATACATATGCTGTAGGTTGTAGGTCATAGGTTGGTAAAATAACATAGCTACATAGGTATGCTTTTGGTTGTAGGCTGTAGGTTGAAGGTTCTGGACAGTAGGTCGTAGGTTGGCAAAATAACGTAGCTACATACATATGCTGTAGGTTGTAGGTCATAGGTTGGTAAAATAACATAGCTACATAGGTATGCTTTTGGTTGTAGGCTGTAGGTTGAAGGTTCTGGACTGTAGGTCGTAGGTTGGCAAAATAACATAGCTACATAGGTATGCTTTTGGTTGTAGGCTGTAGGTTGAAGGTTCTGGACAGTAGGTCGTAGGTTGGCAAAATAACATAGCTACATACATATGCTGTAGGTTGTAGGTCATAGGTTGGTAAAATAACATAGCTACATAGGTATGCTTTTGGTTGTAGGCTGTAGGTTGAAGGTTCTGGACTGTAGGTCGTAGGTTGGCAAAATAACATAGCTACATAGGTATGCTTTTGGTTGTAGACTGTAGGTTGAAGGTTCTGCGCTGTAGGTCGTAGGTTGGAAAATAACATAGCTACATAGGTATGCTTTTGGTTGTAGGCTGTAGGTTGAAGGTTTTGGGCTGTAGGTCGTAGGTTGGCAAAATAACATAGCTACATACATATGCTGTAGGTTGTAGGTCATAGGTTGGTAAAATAACATAGCTACATAGGTATGCTTTTGGTTGTAGGCTGTAGGTTGAAGGTTCTGGACTGTAGGTCGTAGGTTGGCAAAATAACATAGCTACATAGGTATGCTTTTGGTTGTAGACTGTAGGTTGAAGGTTCTGCGCTGTAGGTCGTAGGTTGGCAAAATAACGTAGCTACATACATATGCTGTAGGTTGTAGGCCATAGGTTGGTAAAATAACATAGCTACATAGGTATGCTTTTGGTTGTAGGCTGTAGGTTGAAGGTTCTGGACTGTAGGTCGTAGGTTGGCAAAATAACATAGCTACATACATATGCTGTAGGTTGTAGGTCATAGGTTGGTAAAATAACATAGCTACATAGGTATGCTTTTGGTTGTAGGCTGTAGGTTGAAGGTTCTGGACTGTAGGTCGTAGGTTGGCAAAATAACATAGCTACATAGGTATGCTTTTGGTTGTAGGCTGTAGGTTGAAGGTTCTGCGCTGTAGGTCGTAGGTTGGCAAAATAACATAGCTACATACATATGCTGTAGGTTGTAGGTCATAGGTTGGTAAAATAACATAGCTACATAGGTATGCTTTTGGTTGTAGGCTGTAGGTTGAAGGTTCTGGACTGTAGGTCGTAGGTTGGCAAAATAACATAGCTACATAGGTATGCTTTTGGTTGTAGACTGTAGGTTGAAGGTTCTGGACTGTAGGTCGTAGGTTGGCAAAATAACATAGCTACATAGGTATGCTTTTGGTTGTAGGCTGTAGGTTGAAGGTTCTGCGCTGTAGGTCGTAGGTTGGCAAAATAACATAGCTACATACATATGCTGTAGGTTGTAGGTCATAGGTTGGTAAAATAACATAGCTACATAGGTATGCTTTTGGTTGTAGGCTGTAGGTTGAAGGTTCTGGACTGTAGGTCGTAGGTTGGCAAAATAACATAGCTACATAGGTATGCTTTTGGTTGTAGACTGTAGGTTGAAGGTTCTGCGCTGTAGGTCGTAGGTTGGCAAAATAACATAGCTACATAGGTATGCTTTTGGTTGTAGGCTGTAGGTTGAAGGTTTTGGGCTGTAGGTCGTAGGTTGGCAAAATAACATAGCTACATACATATGCTGTAGGTTGTAGGTCATAGGTTGGTAAAATAACATAGCTACATAGGTATGCTTTTGGTTGTAGGCTGTAGGTTGAAGGTTCTGGACTGTAGGTCGTAGGTTGGCAAAATAACATAGCTACATAGGTATGCTTTTGGTTGTAGACTGTAGGTTGAAGGTTCTGCGCTGTAGGTCGTAGGTTGGCAAAATAACGTAGCTACATACATATGCTGTAGGTTGTAGGCCATAGGTTGGTAAAATAACATAGCTACATAGGTATGCTTTTGGTTGTAGGCTGTAGGTTGAAGGTTCTGGACTGTAGGTCGTAGGTTGGCAAAATAACATAGCTACATACATATGCTGTAGGTTGTAGGTCATAGGTTGGTAAAATAACATAGCTACATAGGTATGCTTTTGGTTGTAGGCTGTAGGTTGAAGGTTCTGGACTGTAGGTCGTAGGTTGGCAAAATAACATAGCTACATAGGTATGCTTTTGGTTGTAGGCTGTAGGTTGAAGGTTCTGGACAGTAGGTCGTAGGTTGGCAAAATAACGTAGCTACATACATATGCTGTAGGTTGTAGGTCATAGGTTGGTAAAATAACATAGCTACATAGGTATGCTTTTGGTTGTAGGCTGTAGGTTGAAGGTTCTGGACTGTAGGTCGTAGGTTGGCAAAATAACATAGCTACATAGGTATGCTTTTGGTTGTAGACTGTAGGTTGAAGGTTCTGCGCTGTAGGTCGTAGGTTGGCAAAATAACATAGCTACATAGGTATGCTTTTGGTTGTAGGCTGTAGGTTGAAGGTTTTGGGCTGTAGGTCGTAGGTTGGCAAAATAACATAGCTACATACATATGCTGTAGGTTGTAGGTCATAGGTTGGTAAAATAACATAGCTACATAGGTATGCTTTTGGTTGTAGGCTGTAGGTTGAAGGTTCTGGACTGTAGGTCGTAGGTTGGCAAAATAACATAGCTACATAGGTATGCTTTTGGTTGTAGGCTGTAGGTTGAAGGTTCTGGGCTGTAGGTCGTAGGTTGGCAAAATAACATAGCTACATAGGTATGCTGTAGGTTGTAGGTCATAGGTTGGTAAAATAACATAGCTACATAGGTATGCTTTTGGTTGTAGGCTGTAGGTTGAAGGTTCTGGACAGTAGGTCGTAGGTTGGCAAAATAACGTAGCTACATACATATGCTGTAGGTTGTAGGCCATAGGTTGGTAAAATAACATAGCTACATAGGTATGCTTTTGGTTGTAGGCTGTAGGTTGAAGGTTCTGGACTGTAGGTCGTAGGTTGGCAAAATAACGTAGCTACATAGGTATGCTTTTGGTTGTAGGCTGTAGGTTGAAGGTTCTGCGCTGTAGGTCGTAGGTTGGCAAAATAACATAGCTACATAGGTATGCTTTTGGTTGTAGGCTGTATGTTGAAGGTTCTGGGTTGTAGGTCGTAGGTTGGTAAAACAACATAGCTACATAGGTATGCTTTTGGTTGTAGGCTGTAGGTTGAAGGTTCCGGGCTGTAGGTCATAGGTTGGTAAAATAACATAGCTACATAGGTATGCTTTTGGTTGTAGGCTGTAGGTTGAAGGTTCTGGGCTGTAGGTCGTAGGTTGGCAAAATAACATAGCTACATAGGTATGCTTTTGGTTGTAGGCTGTATGTTGAAGGTTCTGGGTTGTAGGTCGTAGATTGGTAAAACAACATAGCTACATAGGTATGCTTTTGGTTGTAGGCTGTAGGTTGAAGGTTCCGGGCTGTAGGTCATAGGTTGGTAAAATAACATAGCTACATAGGTATGCTTTTGGTTGTAGGCTGTAGGTTGAAGGTTCTGGGCTGTAGGTCGTAGGTTGGCAAAATAACATAGCTACATAGGTATGCTTTTGGTTGTAGGCTGTATGTTGAAGGTTCTGGGTTGTAGGTCGTAGGTTGGTAAAACAACATAGCTACATAGGTATGCTTTTGGTTGTAGGCTGTAGGTTGAAGGTTCCGGGCTGTAGGTCATAGGTTGGTAAAATAACATAGCTACATAGGTATGCTTTTGGTTGTAGGCTTTAGGTTGAGGGTTCTGGGCTGTAGGTCGTAGGTTGATAAAATAACATAGCTACATAGGTATGCTTTTGGGTGTAGGCTGTAGGTTGAGGGTTCTGGGCTGTAGGTCGTAGGTTGACAAAATAACATAGCTTCATACGTATGCTGTAGGTTGCAGCAGTGGTTGTAGGTTGTAGGTTGTAGGTTGGTAAATAACATTGCTACAGAGCCATACTGTATTTTGTAGGTTGTTGATCCTAGGATGGCGGACAAATATAACTATGAGCCTATAGATCATTTCGGTAATATTTAAATTTTTCGAAATCGCAAGATATCAATCTTTCGAGGCAAAAATCGAATAAAGCACCCAAAAATTAGTCTAGATGCAAAGTTTTACTATCTCAGCGCATGTATAATCGATTTTACGAGCGTTCAAAGTTCACGATTTTATAAGGGCTTTGACTGTGTGGGGTAAAAAGTTTCACCAAGTTCATTTCTTGCGGTCAAAGCCTTTATGAAATCGAGAGCATTGAATGCTCATAAAATTAAGAACACAAGCGCTAGGACAATGAAACTTTGTACCTAAACTAAGTTTTGGTTGCTTCATAAGATTTTCATATCGAAAACTCGATATCACGTAATTTCGAAAAATTTTAATGCCGAGTGACGTCATACCGAAATGATCTATGTTGTAGGTTGAAGGTTGTACGTTGCCATAACTACAGGGCTCCCGGACTTCTGTAGGCCACAGATACTAATTACACATGGGCCCTGTAGGTACATATGCAATGATACACCCATAGGTTGTAGGTTCACAACATTAAAGGTATAACGACCTGAAACGACCCGCTATCTTAGCAACGAAGAATAAAGGTAAAGGAATCGTATTGTTCTTTTTGCATTGTTTCATTCTTTTTTAATAACAAAAGGAGCATGTGTTAGTATCAAAGGGGGAGTCCTTCTTGGATGCTAGTGTATTTGATCATCAATCAGCTTAACCATTGAAAAACAACCAATTGTGAGCAAGTTCATTATCTATCAAATGACGACGACGAGATAAAATTTCCGAACTCACATGTTTCGTAATCTAACAGCAACAACCAAAATCGAGGGGCGTTTTCGTTGCCAACTCCATAAAAAGCGTCATACGATTTCTAACTCCCTTTTTCATATTGGTGAGATTTATTTGAATTTGCAGATTTATTCTAGAATTGCGATGAACAGGGGAACATTTTCGGGCATAGTTAAGCTTTTTCATCTGAGACTCTTCCGAATAAACGTCTGAAACAAATCGAAACGCAGGCTGAATTTATACCAGCGTGCGGGTCGAAATGCACCAATTAGAAAGCGAAGCCGAATTGGCAGTGGATTTATTTCGGGATTTCTACTATATTTCTACAATGTCGAAGCTTACCTGTGCACAAAATCTCTTGAGTAATAGAACGTCGTTCAAGAAATTAATTTGAATCAGGTTGCTGCGAGCCCGGGGGGTAACTTCAATAGATCAGTGACGGGGGTGTGCCATTTTCGTAATAAAAAGTAGACCCCAAAATTTTTGAAAATTCTAAAAGTATACCCCAAAGTGCACAAAGAAATATGAATATAGTACATAGAAATACTCAAAAGTCTGTTTTTAGAGTTATGCAGCTGAAATTTATTTGGCAGTTATTGTGAATTTATCAAAATTGATCATCTTAGCAATAATGATACCCCAAGTTTGTAATTTTAGCAAATTTGATACCCCAAACTTTATTATCCACCTCTAAAAAGGTACCTCAATAAATGGCACATCCCGTACCCATACACATGGGAGTTACCCCGGGGCTGCGAGCGAGGAGCAAGTCACTCGCACAATTTCGCACAGACTGGCTGGAAATCGCATGGTTTTCATTGAAATCCCACCTCTTACAAATCTTTTTGGTGTGACGGAAATCTCTCGTTCACCTTTTTGAAGTGCGAAATGCCCTTCGGCTGCTTAGATTACGAAACAGGAAAGAAAATCTACAAGTTCGGAAATTCTATCTTGTCGTCGTAATTTAGCAGCAAATTAAATCTATCTATTTCAGCTCAACTCGCTTACAAAGCCTTATTTTTTCAATAGATAAGCTGATTGGTGATCAAATACAATACAATAGCATCCCAGAAGGATGACCGCTTTGATACCAACACATGTTCCTTTTGTTATTAGAAAAGAATGAAACAATGCAAAAAGAACAATACGATTCCCTTGACTTTTATACTTCGTTGTTAGGATAGCAGGCCTCGATTCCAATTTTGACAGCTGGTTTCAGCCGATAGATAGAACAAGAAGATAGATAGAGTGTTTTCAAAGGAGTTTAGCTCATACAAAGACAACTCTTGTTCAACTTAGACCCCGTTTACACGGTACCGGACAAGTTTTTAGCCGCTCAAGTTTTTGTACGAATAGGTGTACCGGACAAATATTTGTACGGATAGGCCTTGCGTTTACACGGTGGTTTTTGCTAGCAGGCTTTCTTTGCTCGGCATGCGCAATAGCAATTTTCATAAATTTCGGCGCCAAATCGAGGCGAAATTTTCAGTGATGTTTGAGTTATCATCGTTCCTATTCATTGCAAAAGTTCAGCTATTTCTTTTTAATAACAAGAGTACAGAAAAAATGAGCATAGCAAAGGGAGCAAAGAAAGCAGAGAAGAACTTTGTTTGGTCAGATGATGAAACAGCCTTGCTTTTGCAAGTCATTCTGGACTACAAAACAATGAAAACAGCGAATGGCAACCTCGCTCCCAGGGCTATTCAGGCGAGCCATGAATACCCCTGGTACCTACCCTAGACTCACTCCATAAGTCCCACTACTTCGCTCGATGTTGTTGTTGTTGTTTTTCAAAATCGCTCAGTGTGGAGTGACAAATCAGAATAAGGGGAGCGTAAACTAGAGACTCGTGTAGTGAGTCTATACCTACCCCACGATTCGTGGGTGATTATGATAATTTATGCAATGAATAATTAATAATTAACAAGCCAGCGAGCTTGGCCGGGTGTGTGACTCCTTGAATGAATTTCACACGGCGCAAAATAACTTTAACATTTTACTTTCGTTGGACTTGGAAAATTGAAAATAATGCACTTTTAAATTGAAAAATTTAGAGAACTTGAGGGCAATGCTTTGGAAAAATTGGACAAATTTTTTTCAGGAGCTTGCTGGTTGTTTGAGGAGTATTTTTAATGCCAAGAATTACTTTCAAGCGATGTTTTTGTAAAGTTGTGTTCATGCAGTTTTTCGCTGAAGGCTTACAGTTCTTCCTTCACTTAAAAACAAAGTAGGCTTTCATGGAATATTCCAGGTGAGAGAAATAAATACAAAAGCAAGGGGTTTCCAGTAGTTTAAATTACTCGAAGTTTAGGTTAAACAGTATACATTTGCTCGTAATTGCTGCAGTTTTGTTGTGCAAGAGTCTGAATGAGATTTTCATTGTTTTCCGGCTTGCAAAACTTCCCATTCTTATGTGCAAAGTGCATTGTTTTGCATCGAATAACAAGAAAAGCCAGTAGACGAAAGTATAGCTAATGTTTCTTTCTATAAGAACATTTTATAATTGGAAAATTTCAGCGTTTCTTGGATACTTTTCTAGCAAATTTATCAGATATTCATTTGCCACCTTCAGACGTTTTCTACGGCGCTTCGTCTTAACAAAATTTTCTGTGAAAATATTTAATATTTTATTTGTATTGTAACTGAAACTGAAAGCTAGAATATTTACAGCAATTACTTGCAATGTCTTAGTCGAATGTTAGGTTTCAGAACACTTTAGCCGGTTTTTGAAGCTTGTTTTGCAAACTTTATTTCAAAATTCGCAAGCAAGGCCAACTGCCGCAGCTCGGACGTCGGGAAACGGAGCGTAATGTATGCAATCACGCCAGATTTCTAGCGTAATGTATGCAATCACGCCAGATTTCTATTTGTACGGATAGGCTTATCCCGTGTCTATCCTACAAAAACTCGAGCCAATCAGAATCCTAGAAACCCTTGCTTGGTAGGTACCAAGGGTACTCCTGGCAGTTCTTTCAAAATAGCCCTAGGAGCAGAACGAGGTTGATATTTCTATTGTTACATACTTAAGACCTAAATATAGTAATTTAATAATTTCATCATACATTTAAAATTACTTTACATTAAGGTGTCCTTGAAATAAAAAGTCTTCTACTGTTTTTTAAATGTTTCTACCGAGTTTGTTGCCCTTAAATAATACGGCAGTTCGTTCCAAAGACGTGGGGCAACATAAACAAATGATCTGTCCCCAGCTGTTACCAGGTGAGTTCTCTTTGTTTCAAGCAGGAGATCGTCATTCGCTGATCTTGTTGCAGGAAGAGCTTTGCGTTTCTTTAGTAAACCAACTAAGTACTTTGGAGCTACGTTTTTCATACAATTGAAGGTCAGTAGCAATATCTTAAACTGAAATCTACAAACAACAGGCAGCCAGTGGCGTAGCCATGGTCTTGGCTTTGGGGGGGGGGGGCAAAAGACCAAAAATTATGGGGGCCCGGGGGCTTTCCCCCGGAAAAATTTTTGGGACCATGACTTTCTACAGGTCGTAAAACCGCCCTCTAAAAAAGAGATTTGATGGGCTTTCAAACGGAGAAAATATGCTGGATAATACTTGCTGTTCACAGCAGCGTCTATTGCTATGCCAGAAAAAATTGTTCTTAGACCATTGAAATTCATGAAAGCTACCAAATATCTACGTTGCAAACACAAAATTTGTTACCATGCGTTTTTTAGTATGAAAACATAGACAAATTGATTAATGTGAGGCACAAAAAACTAGGGGGGTCCGGGGGTATGCTCCCCCGGAAAAATTTTCATTTTCCAACCTCTAGTATCGCATAGAATGCATATTTTTTTGCTTGCCTATTGTGTTGTGTTACATACGTACTGTAAGGGAGGTTACCCCCCTGATTCTCCATCATCCCTTGAATATAATAAGCTGTCATCTACACTTATTCATTCTGTGGTACTTCTATTTAGAAAACTCAAACTCAGCGTTTCTCTGATCTCAGTTTCTAACATTACTACCACTAGGCAGGGAATTCCATGTAAGTGACTGAATTTTTGCCTAACCTCAACTTTTATTACTGATTCCTACTAAATCGACCCTGTAGATTTCAAATCCAAGATGGGTCACTTTCGATTTTGACCGGAAGTGTCTTAATTTGATGATGTCATAAAAAAACGAATTTCTCCATTCTACCTGCGATTTCTCGGTTTACTTACACCCATTTTCAAAAATACTTGCATATTTAGATTCAGCACAACGTGGGCAATCGACTAATATACATTTTATCAATATTTACCGATGTTGCTATTTTTAGAAATGACGTCATCATGGCCTAAAACGATGTTTTGCTTTGATTTTACTAATTTTTTGTTACCAAAATGGTTTTTTCTGATACAGAAATGTATTCCTTCGTGTGTGGACGTAAAATATCAATCAAATATTGCTTTTCTGGGCAATTTCTAGCTATTTTCTCTTATTTTCAAAGGGGGACTTGTTGTAGGGTTGGGGTATATTGTATGTTTAAAAGACTGTGTCACGCTCAGCGCTTCCACTTAAACAGAAAAGAACGTGAAACCTTTTTTGTGATAAATTGTCTGTAAGAAACTCAGTACTCAATACCAATGAAAACTAAGTAACTTTCAGTACTCAAACTGTATGTTTCCTCGCTTATTTAAATATCATTCAACACTGTATGTTTCTTATAAAAAATTGTGTATTTAGTCTTCGAATGTATTTTGAATAACAGCTAACACGATCTCATTTTTACCACAGTGAAAATCAGTTAGTTTACGTCAGTTGAATGCTTTTTCCGGAAATGGCAAAATTCCCAATCCTTCGAAAAGTCGAAGACCATTAGATCAATATGTCCACATCCTCCGTTCACAAGGAACAAACACCATCTGGAAAGAAGATGCATGTTGCCCATGTTAACGCGCTCAAAGATAAACTCGCAAGCTATGAAATAGATCCATTTGCAGATGGTCCAGCCAGGCACCTAACGACTGGGTCAGAAATTGACAAAAAAGTTGTTGCAGGTTTGCTAAATGCACCTTCAATAGGAAATGACAAGTATTTGCAGTTCGTAGATGAAAGACATGTAAAAGGAACTGTAGATTTTTTCAGCCAATCAAGAAAGTAATGCTACCGACAGGTTTAAAGAAGGAAAAGAAAGTTCCCAAAGTAATGACTGTATTAAAGCAAGATAGACAAGCGTTTGGGACAATGCTTAGCAATTCAGTTGATCTTCACATCGCCTTCAAGTACCCGCTAACTGCTGTTCCGCTTAGCATTGCAACACCAGAAGGCGAACTCCGCCAGTCTCCTAAAAATGTTTTCAGAAACTTTATGGTGGAGGAATCAAAGTCAGTAACAAATGAATGTCCAAAAAATGCACGATGGCTAATTGATGGGATGGCCGCAATACGTTCTATTAAGGCAAAGGAGACCTACCGTGATTGGCTTATTGCACTAGTAAACTTTGTTACGCCAACTTCAGATGCCAGCCCCTTGTCGATTGAGCTCATCAATGATACCTACCGTAGTATAAGTGCGAAAAACGGGACAAGGCTGAAAAGAGGTAATACACCACAGCGTACCTACATACAGGCGATCGACCAAAAAATGCTCCAAGGCAATTCATGGTCAAGCTTCTTCAATCATATCGAGAATAAAAAGGACTTGATACGATTAGCTAGCAAATTTTTCAGAAGTGAAGAAGGTAGGCAACAATTGAAATTGCCATTGGTTTTCACGGAGCAGGAAAAACTATGGGAAACAACTGGTGATGGTGTTTCAGAGTCCATTGAATGCAATCATGAAGAAGCCGACTCTAGACTTGTTTTACAGGCATGTGAAAGAGATACAGTCGTAGTGGTAGTTGCCAAGGACACAGATGTCCTAGTTATACTTGTGCATGCTTATGCCATTGTCAAACCATCGTCAAAGTGGTTTATGAAAATAGATCACGAGAAATATGTCGACGTTGGAAAAGTGTACGACTTCTTAGATGAAAATGTTTCAAAGCATTTCGGGGTGTGACACCACCTCCTTCTTTTATGGTGTTGGGAAGGTCAAGATTCTAAAGAAAAAGCAAAACATCGTTTTAGGCCATGATGACGTCATTTCTAAAAATAGCAACATCGGTAAATATTGATAAAATGTATATCAGTTGATAGCCCACGTTGTGCTGAATGTAAATATGCAAGTATTTTTGAAAATGGGTGTAAAGAAACCCAGAAATCGAAGGTAGAATGGAGAAATTTGTTGTTTTATGACGTCATCAAATTAAGACACTTCCGGTCAAAATCGAAAGTGACCAATCTTGGATTTGAAATCTACAGGGTCGATTTAGTAGGAATCAGTAATGAAAGTTGAGGTTGAGCAAAAATTCAGTCAATTACATGGAATTCCCTGCCTAGAAAAAGGCATTCACTCAAAAATGCAAGTGGGCTTGAAATCCTTGCAAACTTTCGCGAAAGCCGATATCAACACCTTAGCAACAGAGACAGTAAGATTACAAATTGCAGGTATTGAATCTTTTCAACAAGAAAAATGCATGGCTGCCACCACAGCAGACAACAACCTTGTTGAAAAGATTGCTGATAAAGTTATTGAGAAAATGTCAAGTTTTTCTCTAGGCGACGCCGGGGGTAATGAAGGCGCAGCAAACGTTAATTATCTCAGCAACCGTTTCACAGGCAATCGTAGAGGAAATAATAAAACGAATTATTTCAATGGCAACCAGAATTTTCGGTGTAGGTATCAACGAACCCGTCAAAATCCTCAGTCAAACCTTAAATGTCGTTCTTGCCAAAGTACAGAGCACCTTGTCAGAAAGTGCCATGTCCGCTTCTGCCAAGCCTGTGGAAACAAGGGTCATGATGCTTGGGATACAACGTGCCCTAAGTATCAATGACTAGCCGACCCAGTAAAGGACGCAGTCAATGTAATCAATACCGAAGGATTTTCTGCTGTATTAAATCTCACTGTAAATAAGCTCAGTTTAAATGCGTTATTAGACACTGGTGCAAGCTGTTCCGTAACCGATATCGGAAGTCTTGAAAAACTGGGGTCGAGTTCGGATATTATTTCCTCGCGTCACGATTTGATCGATGCGTCCGGCAATGAAATGTGTATTGTGGGTTCATTGGATTTAGAAATCAAAGTAAAAAGTAAAGACATACGTCAGAACAGGAAAGTTCTCAACTCGAAATCTTATCGAAATATAATATTGGGTCGGGTCGTTCTGAAAACGTTGTTAATGTTAAATGCAAAAAATCAATGTCGCTTGTTTCAGCCGATTTTGAACCATTCCCAATACCAGGCATTCTTGGTGTATATGCTACGCATTGTAGAATAATTCCTAATATTCATGGTATTTTTCAAGTAACTTTGTTGAATGTCAATCCTAATCCAATCACGCTTAGTGCTAACATAAGGGTTGGTTCCCTTTCTCCAATAGCCGAAACAGTTACCAGCGTAGACTCTCCTAACCATCAACCATCTGACGAGTTCAAAAGATATCGTGTTTGGGGACCACCTGTCCGGGGTTGAACGGCATAAAATATTGTCTCTCATTTCCACATATGAAGACATCTTTGCTCCAAACCCAAAAAAGCCAACGCTTGTCAAAGACATGCAACATCAAATCATCACTCATCAAACGCAACCCGTCAATAGGAAACCATACCGTATTCCCCATGCTAGGACTAAGGAAATTACTACGCAAGTTAATGAAATGTTAAGAAGCGATATTATTCGGCCGTCATCGTCACCCTGGAATGCTCCTATAATTCTTGTAAAAAAGAAAGATGGCACAATGCGTTTCGTCTGTGATTTTCGTCGCCTTAACAATGTCACAAAAAAAAGATTCATACCCCCTTCCCCACATTCGGGACGTTATTGACAAGTTACCAAATGGAGTCAACTTTAGAATCGAAAATGGTCGTAAAAAAAGGAAAGTAGTTCACCACGATCGGTTATCACCAGTGATAGACATTCCAAATGAACTGGATAGTGGTGAATCGAGCCAAGAAGATATATCTGACATTGAAAGTAACTCTTCGTCTTCGTCTGAAATTGAGTCTTCATCACAAAGTGATTTTGAGATAAATAATGCTGAAAGTAATAGTGTTGGAGCGGCGCTGATGAAGAAGATGTAGCCCGTAGGGTTTTATCCAAGACGTATACGAAGGACAAGACAATTTCCCGATACTATGCCTTGGGATCATGTGACTCTTTAATTCAATTTATATTAATTTTATATTATTTTATCATCTTCGTTTTGTTAGGGAGGAGAAATGTAAGGGAGGTTACCCCCCTGATTCTCCATCATCCCTTGTATATAATAAGCTGTCATCTACACTTATTCATTCTGTGGTAGTTCTATTTAGAAAGCTCAAACTCAGCGTTTCTCTGATCTCAGTATCTAACAGTACTTGATATCCGAAGACATCTCACCTCACCTGTTTGTTGGAAACACTTGCTTTCTTTTTATGTAGAACATTCCAGCCAAGAATACTTATACAAAGCGGTGAAAATTTTCTTTCTACGTTTATCCACTAGAAACATGTACTGTGTTGTCTGATCTTTCGTTTGCTCTACTAATTCTCTCGTGGTTTTGCCTTTTCGTTCTATTTCGTTTTATTTCGACAACGAGAGAAAGGAGATTGACGTTTTCACTTTTCACCACAGCAAGAATACGCTAGGGAGGTCTTTTGGAAAAACTTTAAATCTGTCCGACGGGATCGTTAAAACACAAGAAAGGTCCGCACCTTTTGAACCCTTCACACATCGAGACCTATTGCGAAAGGAGGGGTGTGAGTTGAACAATAGATCGTTTCGGTAGAAAAAAAACTTTGAAATCGCAAGATATCAATTTTTCGATGCGAAAATCGTATAAAGCACCCTAAAATTAGTCTAGGTGCAAAGTTTTACTATCTCAGCGCGTTTATTACCGATTCTACGAGCGTCAAAAGTTTACGATTTTATAAGGGCTTTGACCGTGTGAGGTAAAAAGTTTCACCAAGTTCATTTTATTGCAGAAATGGACTTTCCCAAAACACCGACTTTTCAACTATTGGGGGCCCCCCCCTTGGCTACGCCACTGCAGGCAGCCAGTGAAGTTCTATCAAGATTTGTGTTATGTGACATTGTTTTCTTACTCCCATTAGGAGCCTTGCAGCAGCATTTTTTAACTTTCTGCAATATTTTCGACTCACGGGATAGCAGTGCATGTATCAAGGCATTGTTGCGTTCAAGCCTTGAAATAACAAATGCATGTGTGGCCTTTTCTGCAGCCTCTCTTGTCACGAATCTTCTAGCAATGCTGTGCAAATCTTGTGCAAATGATACCTGGCTAATTTACAGACCATGTTGACTTAAGATTTAAACACTTCTCAAAAATTACTCAACATTCAGAGTTTTGTTAGAGACTTTCAAGCATTGCTGTGGAGTGCCAATTACCAACATCTTGGTTTTATCACCATTTAGCTTGAGTCTATTTGCTGACATCCATAAGCTGACTTCTGATGTGCACTGCTCGATGCGTTCTAACAAACAGGCCACACAGGAGTTGTTTGGTGTGAAAGACATATATATTTGTGTGTCATCCGCATAGAGATGAAACTGGAGTCCCTTGCTTTTTATTATATCCCCAAGTGGTAATGTGTAAACTAGGAACAGTAAGGGTCCTTACACAGATTCTTGTGGAAGGCCACACTCAAGAGCAACACTCTTTGACATTACTTCTTTTAGTTTTACCATCTGAAAGCAATCAGACAGGTACAACTTGAACCATTTCAGTGCTTTTCCTTGAGCACCACACTTTTCTTTTAGTCTTTTTAGAAGAGCATTGTGATTGACAGTATCAAAAGCAGCAGATAAATCAAGCAATACGAGAATTGAAATTTGCTTATTATCCATTGCTACCCGCATATAATTCTGGACCTTAAGCAATGCAGTTTCTGTGCTGTAGCCTTGTCTGTATGCTGACTGTAGTGGTTCAAAGAGTTTGTTATTTGTCATGTGTTCCACTAATTGACTGGCAGCAGCACTCTTGATTAGTTTAGAAGCATAAGCTAAATTTGAAACAGGCCTAAAATTGGGTTTTACCAATTCGAGTCCAATTTTTTTCAACAATGGGATTAAGATTGCAAGCTTAAATTCCTTAGGCATATTTGCAGATTGGAGTCAAATGGCATTGTTCACTGCCTTGCAATGCCTGAGAAATGCAAAAATGTTCACTGAACAAAGTCCCCCCCCCCATTTGTGGGTGACTTTGCTTAGTTTTTAAATTGAGATATTTTTAGTAAAAAATAGCAAAATAATACTTCTATGATGTCATGGTGTGTATTTCATTGGTAGTGTTATTGCTGATATGATTTCACATTATGAGCATTGAAGTGAATTGCTATAGTGTTGACTATTTGTATTCTATATAATATATGTATACAAGGAGCGCAAGTTATTTTAGAACCAATTGCCGGCAACTGTTTTATTTTTGCTCATATCGCATCAATTAATGTTTGAAAAATGCAGAAGACATTCTGAATTTCGAAAAGTGGGCTGGTTAGGAGGTCCCAAGCATACCGAGAAAGATAAACAAGGCAAACCAAACATGTTTCAACCTGAAAATTTGTTATATTTCATTTTGAATATCAAATTAAAAAGTATCTAAGGGTTTTGCTTGATAAATAAGGAACATTTTGATGTTTTTTTGCATGTTTCAAACATTAATTGATGCGATAGGAGCGAAAATAAAACAGTTGCTGGCAATTCGTTCAAAAATAACTTGCGCACCTTCCTATATATATTATATAGAATACAAATAGTCAACACTATAGCTATTCACTTCAATGCTCGTAATGTGATGCCAATTCAATTCAATTAAATGCTTTTATATGTAACACATGCTATTTGTGTTTTAATTGCTTTTTTACGACACATTCAAGTTTGGGCTTCCTGTGGCTACACCACACGTTTCCTAAGGTCCATGCTCGAAAAAGTATCTCTTCCTTTCCTGTTCCCACCGAAATAAGGACAAGTGGAAATTCAACTTTTTAAGGCCTTAGGGCGCATCTACACGAGAGCTGAAAACGGTCGTTCTTAAATTCTTTTAGGGATTAAGCGAATTATCACTTACAGTTACCGTGTAGATGGTCAATTTTGGTACCTTTTATCAAGAACGTTCTCGAGAACGGATGAAAGAAGCCGCTTGGGCAAGTTAAGCATCCCTTGGAGGTGCTTAACCTTGTACAGTCCATTGTTTAACAAATCTGTGCTGTCATCAAAGATTAAAACTTCCCTCTGCTGCAAAACATCTCACGCATTTCCAAAGGATTCAAATACAGAAAAACAAAATGACGGATGAAAAATTTTGAAATTAGTAGTTTATTTCCTCATTTCCTTTTACAGAAGGTTTGCAGGGTTTGTTGAAGGGTTTTTGTTTCTCCTATGTTCATACTCATCTTGCTGAAAATTCGGTTTTTTTCAAACATAATAAATTTGACGGAGCAGAAGGGCGATACTAACAACAACGAATCAGAAGGGCAATGCCAGCCTTAGACATGTCACCTAAAAGCACTCTAAAGCAGCCATTTTTATGAAGGACTTTGAATGTCTTCTTAAATCCTTGTGCAATTTTTGTACCATAAATAAAATATAATAATGAAATAGAAAACCAAAAATCTCGAATGCAGACAGTATGAAGGCTGTCATCAAATGATTACATTTAAAGTATCCTGCTGCTGTACGTCCCTGGAAAATATAAGCCGGAAAAACAGGAATTCAGCATTGGTCCATTGCTATCCTGCTGTTATGGTCAGGTTTTAAGCGCTCGTGTAGATGCGCCCTAAGGCGCAATCAAGATGCTTTCCAATTTCAAAATTTCTGCTTACCTTGAACGATGGATATCAAGGTAAAAAAAATCAATAAGTCATGTTTTACTGTTGACGTAGAGAGCAGCATCGCAGCCATAGTGGGCTGGAGCCGTACATCTCATGCAAATGTACGGCACATGTCGAATATGTACCGCTCATGTCTAATTTTCAAAAATAGTTTAAAAATAGAGAATGCATTGAAATATAGCAAAAGATAGCATTTAATTATTGTTAGATCCTCAGTTTACATATTCATAAGCATTTTAGATCATTTAAAGAAATATTAATTCTTGAAACCACAGATTTGCTTTAGGCACTTTTAGGCCCTATTGCCAGTTCACAACAAAACTCTTCTGAAGGCCTATTCCTAATATCTAAGCATCATTTCTTGGACATTTGGTCAACAAATCTTTACCAAGTTTGTATTAAAAGATTTTCGTAAAGATTTTGATTACTTTTCCAACTTTTTACATTTTTCGTTGCCTCCGATGTACCGCTCATGCAAGAAATGCTCCGACGTACGCCACATGCAAATCGCGCATAATATGAAAAGTATACACTGTATCAATATAGGAAATGCACAAATGAAGACGAAACAAGTACTACATATGGATTTTTAAACAATTTTGATTATTTTCTAACTTTACATTTTTCGTTGCCTCCGATGTACCGCACATGCAAGAAAATGCTCCGACGTACGTCACATGCAAATCGCGCATAATTTGAAAAGTATACACTGTATCAATGTAAGAAATGCACAAATGAAGACGAAACAAGTACTACATATGGATTTTAAAACAATTTTGATTACTTTCTAACTTTACATTTTTCGTTGCCTCCGATGTACCGCTCATGCAAGAAATGCTCCGACGTACGTCACATGCAAATCGCGCATAATTTGAAAAGTATACACTGTATCAATGTAGGAAATGCACAAATGAAGACGAAACAAGTACTACATATGGATTTTAAAACAATTTTGATTATTTTCTAACTTTACCTTTTTCGTTGCCTCCGATGTACCGCTCATGCAAGAAAATGCTCCGACGTACGTCACATGCAAATCGCGCATAATTTGAAAAGTATACACTGTATCAATGTAGGAAATGCACAAATGAAGACGAAACAAGTACTACATATGGATTTTTAAACAATTTTGATTATTTTCTAACTTTACGTTTTTCGTTGCCTCCGATGTACCGCTCATGCAAGAAATGCTCCGACGTACGTCACATGCAAATCGCGCATAATTTGAAAAGAATCGCGTACGTCACAATGAAAATAAAGTATGATGCATTAAGAAAAAGGTTTCGGATAGTACGCCTATTTTCATAGCCGGGATTTCACGAAGGAAAATGCTCACACTTAGCCTGCATTTGGGAATCCCAGGAGATTGTATAGCAATTAAAATATGTTTAAGCGTTGTACCAAAGGAGGAAAACAGAAAGGTAGCATTACTAGAATACAACAGCCACCAAAGGTAAAATAATACGAAAGAATGTTTATAGTGTCAATGGTTATGCCCAGGATTGTGATGTTTTCCTGATGCTTGTGGTTTCCTTACTGTGTCGGAGAGGAACTTCCAGTTACCTCTGTTGCTGATTTTCTTCAAAAGATCTTTGAATTTATTGTGAGCTTGCTTTTACCCTTCTTACCGTCTAAAGATCGCTTTGAGCATTTCTTTTTGCTCTTAGGTTCGCTTTCACTCTGTTTTCTGACATTTCTACTTGATGCAGAGACTTTCGAACGTTTTTTCCCTTTCCGTTTGCAATTTAAGCAAAGCCACGGGGAAGAGGTCGTTTCTTGCTCACACTCTTTATGGTACCAAGATTGGCACCTAGAGCAGCAAATCATAGCAGTTTTCATATCAGGCAAATTGCAATGACAATAGAATTCAGGGCGAATAATGTATTTACTACCGTTGGTATCTCTGGGGGAACCGTTAAACTGTATAAATTGGAAAGTTTTCATTTCTAGAGCTTCAATTATCCTTCGTCTCAGTTCTTTAAAATGGAAATATATTTCCTGTGGATCCACTTTCCTACAGAGGCACAGTGCAAAGCAGATAGCTGCTATTCCACTGTCGTTATCCTTAAGGGTCGATGAAGTGTCAGCTGCATGTGACGTACGTCGGAGCATTTCTTGCATGAGCGGTACATCGGAGGCAAGGAAAAATGTAAAGTTAGAAAGTAATCAAAATTGTTTTAAAATCCATATGTAGTACTTGTTTCGTCTTCATTTGTGCATTTCTTACATTGATACAGTGTATACTTTTGAAATTATGCGCTATATGCATGTGACGTACGTCGGAGCATTTCTTGCATGAGCGGTACATCGGAGGCAGGGAAAAATGTAAAAAGTTGGAAAAGTAATAAAATCGGAGCATTTTCTTGCATGTGCGGTACATCGGAGGCAACGAAAAATGTAAAGTTAGAAAGTAATCAAAATTGTTTTAAAATCCATATGTAGTACTTGTTTCGTCTTCATTTGTGCATTTCCTACATTGATACAGTGTATACTTTTCAAATTATGCGCGATTTGCATGTGGCGTACGTCGGAGCATTTTCTTGCATGAGCGGTACATCGGAGGCAACGAAAAATGTAAAATGTTGGAAAAGTAATCAAAATCTTTACGAAAATCTTTTAATACAAACTTGGTAAAGATTTGTTGACCAAATGTCCAAGAAATGATGCTTAGATATTAGGAATAGGCCTTCAGAAGAGTTTTGTTGTGAACTGGCAATAGGGCCTAAAAGTGCCTAAAGCAAATCTGTGGTTTCAAGAATTAATATTTCTTTAAATGATCTAAAATGCTTATGAATATGTAAACTGAGGATCTAACAATAATTAAATGCTATCTTTTGCTATATTTCAATGCATTCTCTATTTTTAAACTATTTTTGAAAATTAGACATGAGCGGTACATATTCGACATGTGCCGTACATTTGCATGAGACGTACGGCTCCAGCCCAACCTCGCTCGAATGCAGAGGAAAATTTCTTTGCTTTGCGGAGGAGACATTGAAGACCTTAACAGTTTAAAACAGTTCTATTTCTCTGTTCTCTCTTCGCTGTAGAACTTTCAAAATGGCGGCCAAGTCAAACTTGGGCTCTTGTTTAAGCTGAATTTGTGGTTGTTGAAGGATACTTGCAGTGTCTAACCACCCATGGGCTTACACGCTTTTTTTTATAAGGAACCACTTTATAAGGAACCTACATGAAGAAGGCCTGAAAATTTAAAGAACTTATACTACTAAAGAGAAAATCCTTAAGCTTTGAAGTCTCTCTTGTCCCATTGTAGACCTTAATCTGGTTTTAATAAGTTTCAATTTGGAAAATGCTCTCTCTGCACTACATGATGCCAGAGGAATGGTCAGCGTAAGGGCAGCGTAATTTCCATTAGCGTTTTCACCTCACCATAGCACAAAAGGTCATCTCTAATTTCCTTATACAGGTCAATGATTGGTGCAGCTCGTTCTTCCTTTCTTGCTTTTTCCAACACACGTTGCAAAATTTGTGATCTTTGAAGACTTAGGAGTTGAACTTCCAAAGAATCAGTGTCTAGGTCGTCTCTGTACCAGTCGATAGCATTCTTCAGATTTTTCAATGCCTCTGGAGTCTTTAAACGCTCGGGAACAAGATAGCCAAGACCTTTAAGGACAGTTGCACTTTGACTGTTAAATCTCGTTGCAATTGAGTTTTTCATCAAGTCGAGAACCTGTAGAGGGTAAGATACTCGTAATTCGAATACAAGTATTGGCCACACAAAAAGTCCTGTTGGCTATTAACGTCATCTTATCACAAGTCGAAGGGTATCTCATGAAATGCAGTAATATCTATCTTTCTTTAAAGACTATTATTATGAAAACGTGAGAGACCATTCTTTATTAATATGTGAGAGAACTTTATTTTGAACGTTATAGCTATTGATCATTCCTCTCTCTTTTTGCGTTATCCTAACTTCCCTTAATCATTTACAGTTATATTTCATGAAATGCAATCAATGCAAGAATAAATGTGGAGGATACTTGCAGAGACAAAGGCAAACTTTGACAAGAAAGACTGTTCTTAAACGACACTTAAAAAAAGTTTTTTAAAACATAAAGCTATAATAGACAGCTATAGAACAGGAAAATGAACTTACATTATAGAAGAAGTCCATCCTCAGTTGGTCCTTTCTATCTAGATGCACAGCCGTGTTTTGGTTTTCATCTAGTCTCCTTAGTACATCAGCTACTTGTCAGAATCGTGCATTTTATGAAGCAAGCATGAAAATTGGCATACCTACCCAGTTTGATACGCTGAAAAAGATAGGATGCAGACCCCAATCGAAAAATGCCCCCAGTTGCTATTTTTAGACAGGGGTACTCGGGCCCAGTCTCTGTTTTGGTTACATTACTCTACATATCTATAAAATCGTATTTAGATGTCAAAATGAACTATATTGCCATAATTTGATACGTTGAAATTAATTATGTGGGTAATTTACTCAGAAAGTACCCCCAAATAGGATTTTGATGGGGGTACTTGGCCCCAGTCCCCTTTCTGTTGCAATTCTGTTATAATTCAACTATAAGATACAATAAAGTTCCAAAATCAACTACGTTGGCATAATTTGACACGCGGAATATCGTAGCGAAAAGATTACTTCCATAAATTGCTCACCCATGCTATAAATAGAAAAGTATAACTCGGACCCAGACCTCTTTTTAACGTTATTTCGTTCTAATTCAACTATAAGACGTCATGAAGTTCTAAAATCTGCTAATTAGACATGATTTCACATGCTGAAAACGACAATAAACAGACCCGTTTTATAAATCGTTCTTAAATGCTATTTCAGGCACGGATCACTTGTGCACAGTCCTCGGAAAACACTTCCAAACTTTACCTTTTACATTACATACTCACATTAATCTATTCACACTGTCCATCACATTTGCAAAGTTCTGTACACGGAAGGTCAACACGCTTGCAACTACAGCGAGCTCCACATTTTCTCTTGCACGAACAACGCTTTAATTCTTTAAGTGCCTTTGATGCCTCGGGTATAGTCATCCATATAGGCTGATACGATTCATTTTCATCTTTCCAGCCCCATTGTGAAACATCAGGTAAATCTTGCACAACTCGCAATGATTGTCTCCACACAAAACTAGAAAATGAATAAAGCTACTTATTTTCATGTTTCTACAACAATTCTATGCCTGGCATTCCGGGCATCAGAATTTAGAATAATCAAGAAAATAAAAATCTATCTACCCTGATTGATATGTTGCTCTTAAAGCATGCTGAAGAAGTGCATCTTTTGTTGGTGGCAATCCATCCACTGGCCTGCCTTTCTTTGTGAATAGCTCTCTTCTAGCAGAATTAACAGAGGTGTTCAAAGACGATCGATCATATAACAAAATGACGTATCTTTCAATGAGGGCCACGTCATCTTCACTTATGGTTATCGGCGAATCAGAGAGCTTCTTGAATGAATCTGTTATCTCTGGAAAAGCTTTCCAAGTTTCCCATGCAGATGTTTTACCTCTACCTGCGAATGAAGAGGTGGAGTCACAGCCAGTGAAGGCATACCAAAAGAGAAGCCCAGAACACATCTGCTCCCCAAGATTGTTTGCATATTCGTGAATAGGTAACCAGCGTCTGTGTTTGCCAGTGCCAAATTCTATCCACAACTCTTCCAGAAACAACTCACGGAAAATAGCTATTGCAATAATAACCACATCTGTATCAACTGTCTTGATCATTACCTTACGATGTCCAGATTCTGCCATATTCCTTGCATGTACGAAAACTCTCGTGTCAGCCTCCTCATGGTTACATGGTGCTAACGACAGAATGTTCATCGAATTGTTATTTGTAAGAACGCTGTCATTTACTGTAATAACTAATTGAATGTTGCTCAATCTGCTGTTGTTCACACATTTTGCAGCAATAAGGCGAAAAAGTTCTTCTTTATTTTCATTTACTCGAAGGAAGCTTTGCCAGCTTCGACACACTGGCGTAGTCTCAACGACGCGAATTCGACTTCCAGTACCTCTTTCTGCTCTTGTAGATGCTTTGATGCTCTTTTTCCGATAAACGTCGAAAACAATATCTAGTCTTTCAATAGAGCTGCTTTTCTTTTTTGACACCAAATTATTTGCAAATTCTCGATCCGCGTACTCTCCAAACTTCTTGGATTCACTAGCAGGAGTCATCTGAACCATGACAGCTCCATCCAAAACTAAACCTGTAACAAGCGGTTCTTCACAACTTGCCTCTCCATACTTTTCTAAAAATTTCATACAGTCAGACTTTGTTGAATGCCTGAGCTTGCCATAAACAGATAAAGCTGGCGGATAGCTGTGATTTTCGTGCGAAAAGAAATCATCCAAATCGCTCTCTCTTGTTTGACATGCTACATAAAGTGAAGCATATAATGCGCAATCTTGCTTCAAGGATGAAATTTTTTCTCCAGATTTGTTCGTTGCAATTGAATTTTTCTGTCTGAAAAGAGTTAACTTGTTCTTTTTTATAATTTCATGAATTGACTTTTCCGAAGTAATAAGCCTCCTTCCCTTGAAATCCTCGTACTGATCTTTGCCTTTTTGTTTAGCTTCACGCACAGATTTTCTTGCTTGCTCCCCCATGATCACTTTGCTTCCAAGCATCATTAAGACATCTTCTTCTTCTTCAAAAGGATTTCCATCCTCGATAAACACTTCATACAACGACTGAACATCTTTTCTAAATCGCTTTTCAAAAGGTATAGTATTCTCATGATGACTTTTACCATTTTTTGCATTATCAACTTCAACAATAACATCGCCAAATTCAGAAATCATCCTTGCGATCTCAGGACCAGCTACCATCCACTGCATTAATGCCTTTGGGCTCTGAAGAATGCCAATGACCCTCCTTCTTCTTTGATGAGCTTGTTATTTTGCTCATGTGCTTGGTCAGTGGCCATACAGGAAAATTTCCTACTTGTTTTCTGGACTGTAAATTTCCCGTTCATAAATTGTTGGTACACATTTGGATGTCTTGTAGGTAACTCCCTTAAATCTTGCAAAAATACTGGAAGCCAGCGGGCATAATGAACATGATCCAGTGCAAACATCCATGGAATTATCTGCTCCAGTGCGTCGCAAAACATTTTGAAATCTGCTATCCGTATACTCTTGACGAACATCAGTAAGAGCAGCTCCAGCTCGTAAGCGACAAAGAAATACTCGAATTGCGGTGATTTCGCTCTAGCCGAATCCACCCAACTATCGAAGCTTTCTTTACTTTCCTCTTTTTGATTTTTCTCAAAGGCACTTTTAAGCAAAAGATGCAAAGCAGCAACAGACACCTGATGCGCATACCTTGACTTCTTGACATGGAAGGCAGATAGTAGTGCCTCTGATGTTCCAGATGTGAATACTTGTGCGGCCGTTATTAAATCACTCCATCCACTTCCTTCTAACCAATCTCCTATCATGCTCAAGGTCGCCATCTCGATATGTAGCCCACCCATCATGAATACGAATTTGTCTTCTCCGTAATCATGTACGAAATGCCACTGAACCTGCTTTCCAAGAGCATAAACTGGCTGGTCTGCAGTAACAACGGGTGTCTGATCCTTGTTCAGATTATCAACTGCTCTCTTTATCAGTTTCATGGTATGTTTCACCATAGCTAACGAGTTGATGTTTTCATTAATTAATGGCATTAACGCAGAAAGACATTTCGGACGGGACAACAATGATGTCTTCTCTTCATGAAAAGCAGACCAAGAAATGCGGCTGCTGAGTTCTGGGAGATCATCTTTCTTTGCGAGTCCTTCAACATCTTTCAGCCAAGGTTTACTTTCTTTCAAAGGATTGTGTATTGGATCTTCTTTCCAGGCATTTATTGTTGGTACAGGACGATCAGCATTTCCTTTAGCTACTGGCGAAATGTCCAGATAGTATTCGGGCAACTGTGGTTTCGCAATCATATTTTCTTTGGATGTTGTATCAACGGTTATGATATTCTCTTCAGTTCTTTGATCAGGATGTTGGAATAGAGAGATACCTGTGCCATGAAAATGATTTTGAGCAGATGTTGCTGACACGTTGTGGTCTATGTTATCTATTGCGGCAGTGGTGAATATGCCATCCTTCAGTGAGGCAGGACAAACCACATTTCTGTCTTCGTATTCTTTGCAAAGATGATTAGTTACGGCTGCTTTTATGTCGTTTACTCTGTCATATGAAACGCTAACTCCTAATTTCGATAGTTTGTTGACTAAGCCGGCTTTACGCGTTTTTGTGTGAACCAGTAAACCAAGATAAACAGGCAAGGGTGTTTCTCGATCCAAGGGCCGTCGCCGTTCTCCTCCGTCTCGCTTCTTTTTTGTTGAATTGAATCTAATAAGCTGAGCTATATTTAAAGCTGTTTCATCGTCACAATCAACTACTTCATTGTTTGCAGAAAAATTTGGGCCTTCAAGAAGCATTCGTATCAGGCACATTAAACTTTGAGGGACAGATGATTTTACGTAATCTGAGTTAAAGTGCCCTTCAAAGGGAGAAAATTGCGAGAACAAGTCATTTCTGATGATTTCAGCAGCTTTGGCTAGGCACATTCCATCATCCTGTGTGCTGCGCAAACATGCATCCAGTAATGCCTCGCCAGTTTCCTCATGGAAACCGAGAAGAATTTCCCTGCCTTTCTTAAACGCTTGGAGGTCGGGAACATGTTTCAAAAGTTGTTCCTTCAATCTAGTGCTATGGATATCATCTTGAGCGATGCCGTGACGCTTGATGTTGCATACCAAAAGCCTTTTTAGGTCGCTAAGTTTAAAAACTGGGGTACTGTCTGATTGCTTTCTTGTTTGTCTTATGTATGCTATCACCTCAGATAGAGCGATTCCATAAACTAATGAGTTGTCCTTCTCCTCAACAGACTCCTTGCTTTTCGTATCTCGAAGGCGATTATACAGCTTTGTGAGACATCCCTTGTGGTAATGTGCCTCAATTGCTACCATATCCCCTTGGCTAAGTTTTGCCAACAATTTTTCATCACAAAGCTCAGTGGCTGCAGCTCTGATGCGACGGTCAAA
Organism: Chrysaora quinquecirrha; assembly: GCA_014526335.1. Taxonomy (NCBI): domain Eukaryota; kingdom Metazoa; phylum Cnidaria; class Scyphozoa; order Semaeostomeae; family Pelagiidae; genus Chrysaora; species Chrysaora quinquecirrha. The sequence goes on from JACTAT010000010.1 coordinate 1,203,515, forward strand.
TTCCATGGTACTCGCCCTACGTAGGTTTTTCTGGTCGTCAGTTGTTTCACAAAAAAAGCAGGTTGCCTTTACAAAGTTACGACTTTCATAGCTAGAGCGAGTACCTTTACTAAAAGACGAGTCTTGTGAAGAACCTGGGACCCCTTCTTCCACTTGACGTTTCTTGGCGCACTTAGCTCTAGCTCTCTCAAAATGGTATTTGTCACAGCTATTCCTGCATGACTTATGGAACTTAGCATTATTTTCAATGAATGATGCAAGGAGTTGCTGACCCTCGTTTCTTAGCCTATTCAAATTAATTCCATGTGGAAGCATACCAATCGATTCAAAACTTTGAAGATCTTCAGCAAGGCTCTTGTAGCCGGCATGTTTATCACGTTGCGTGTTATTATTTGGGCAAAGAAGCTTTTCCTTATTATCAGTTTGACAAATTAAGCAACGGTTCCAATTGATTCTTGGCAGAGAATCAACATCAACAGAAGTAACTAATTCAAATTTTCGTTTGGCCATGTTTGCCCAACACAAGTTCTTGTCATCTCAATTGTCTGCAGAAAAGTTCCGAAGAGAAGAGCGATAAACCAAAGACGCTTGAACCAAGTTAACAACGTACCTGTTTTATCAACAATCAGATTCTCGAACGATCACTTGTTTGATTTCGTGAATTTCGAAGCACTGTAAAACAGTGTAAAATAAAAACGCATTGCAATTGACTTTTATTTCAAAACTTCATTCTCATTCATATTCGAAATTATTCGAAAAACAGCATACTTTGCATTCTTTAAATGAAGAAATTACCGTTACTGAATGACACAAGACTTTTTACGAATATTTTTAGTCTGGAAGCCATTTTTCGCGATTTTAATGTCTCGTGGGTGGATTACAAAACGTCATGTCATTTCGAAATACAACAGAATTACAGAATTACATAAGGAAGAAGACTGTGCACAAGTGATCCGTGCCTGAAATAGCATTTAAGAACGATTTATAAAACGGGTCTGTTTATTGTCGTTTTCAGCATGTGAAATCATGTCTAATTAGCAGATTTTAGAACTTCATGACGTCTTATAGTTGAATTATAGAACGAAATAACGTTAAAAAGAGGTCTGGGTCCGAGTTATACTTTTCTATTTATAGCATGGGTGAGCAATTTATGGAAGTAATCTTTTCGCTACGATATTCCGCGTGTCAAATTATGCCAACGTAGTTGATTTTGGAACTTTATTGTATCTTATAGTTGAATTATAACAGAATTGCAACAGAAAGGGGACTGGGGCCAAGTACCCCCATCAAAATCCTATTTGGGGGTACTTTCTGAGTAAATTACCCACATAATTAATTTCAACGTATCAAATTATGGCAATATAGTTCATTTTGACATCTAAATACGATTTTATAGATATGTAGAGTAATGTAACCAAAACAGAGACTGGGCCCGAGTACCCCTGTCTAAAAATAGCAACTGGGGGCATTTTTCGATTGGGGTCTGCATCCTATCTTTTTCAGCGTATCAAACTGGGTAGGTATGCCAATTTTCATGCTTGCTTCATAAAATGCACAATTGCCAACGATTTCACAGTTAAGCCATTGCACTACCTTGGAACTTTTCGGATACGTTCTTCCTTGGGACCCTCGATTCCGTGGTGATTACACTTGTTGATTGCTTTTAGCCAGTACGATTCGAACCTTTCTTCATTGCGAAAATCTCTAACAGTCTCAAGAAGATCTTCCACTCTTTCACAACCCGTGACTACGTCAAGATCTTTTGTCTGCAGCTTGTCTGACACTCCTTTGCTGAGAAACAAGATAGGTTTGAGAACCTGAGAAAGAAAAATTGCAAACATTAGCATTGCTTTTTAGAACCCATTGGAACCCAATATGATTATAAAAAGAATCGAATGTTTTATTTTGCTTCATTACACACTTGTTACAAAATCCTCCAAATGAGGTTAGGCAAATTTGCAAATATTGCACATACAAGGGGCAATAGTTCATAAAAACGCAATTTGATTCTTACCTCGAGTGCTAAAATGAACTCAAAATCAATACTCCTTAAAAGACCTTTTGCCTCTGCATAATGTTCGCTTTTTTCTCAACCAATACGACTTCTTTTAGTGTTGCGATTATGGACTCAATTGTGTAGTAAATTGCTTTGATGCTCTATGCTCTACAAGCCCATCTGGTTTCTGATAATTTCTTTAACACGTGTATTCTTCTTTTCTCACTATTATCTGAGGCATTAAACTGCTCTTGGTACTCAAGGACGCCTGCGCTGGGGGGGGGCAAGGGGGGCAACTGCCCCTCCTGCCTTTATCCAATGGGGGCAAGGATGGGGAAGGTGTGCCCTCAGCGACAACAATTATTTTTAAAATAGCTTTAAAGTTGTCTGATAAATACTGTAGAATTGTAGAATAGAAGAAAGGCAAGAAAGGACCATAATATATTGATTTCATTATTGGTTTCTGGGTCGAGGGAAAATCGATGTGAAACTTGCCGCCCGTAATTTTTCAAAAAATAATGAACAGAGAAAATCATTTTTCGAAAATCAATAGCAACATCTTATTACTCAACTTTATGACTTTAAATGCATAAGAATTCTTCAAATGAAAAAAGATTGCTCTTGCAAAATCGAGTAAATCTTAAACAGTTTTATTGTCGATGAAAAAATTTAAAGGGCGTTTCCCACGCTTTCCAGTCTTCTGAAGGGCGTGGTCACTTGAAATTTTCTTTGGGGCTGCGCCCCCAAACCCCCTCAGTTGCCCTTTTTCAAACCTTTGCCCCCTTGCCCTCCATAAGTGCAGGCGTCCCTGTTGGTACTTGACGAATGTTGCATGACGTTTGGTGCAATTTTCAATGAAAACATATAAATTCTGCAGTGTGCCAAAGAAATCCCTGGCAACTCTGTTATTTGTCATTGAATCTACAATGACCAGGTTTGGAACATGGGCATAACAGTGGGTGTAAATTGCCGTTGAAGAATGACCTCGCATTAGAGCTTTCAAACCTGCATGAATTCCAGACACATTGCTTGCCCCATCGTAGCACTGCCCACGAAGATTTGACACTGGAATACCACACTCCTGGAGCTCTTCCGTAATTGTTTTCACCAACGTTTTTGCGTCTGTTTCATCCAAGGTCTTAATTGCAAGCAAACGCTCCTCCACAACACCCTTTGTTACAAATCTCAGGACCAAGGCCAGCTGCTCTTTCTTACTGGTATCAGGGGTCTCATCTGCGATTATCGAATACCCACCAGCATCTTTTACACGGTTGACTATTTCCTTTCTGATAGCAGTTCCTATTAACGTGATATACTGATTCTGGATCTCAGGACGTAAGTATGTTGCATTTGCTAAGAGAGAGAGATTCTTTTAACAAATTCTATTCATAAAATTTATATAGGGACTCTTTATACACGAGGGAACTTTTGATGCAGCCAAATGTTTGTTAAGTCATCAAAAACTTTGGGGCCATCGACTTTCGATTTTCGTATTTTTTAACGGCTTTTGGCCGTTATGGGGAAGGGGTTTTACCCTCGGCCGTTAAGAAAATTAAAATCAACTAACCAGGGCCTCCGACGAAGGGGGGGCCGGGGGGGCCTTGGCCCCCCCCACTTTTTTGCAAAGTATGCCTTTATGAAATTTGTTTCGAACTGTTTTAATGCCTTAGACTAGTATCACAGAGTAAAGGAGAGGAGTGAAGGGGGGGGGGCAATGGCGTCACGACCAAATTACTCTTGGTCAACCCAGTAACCAGTGCAACACCGGAAAGGTCATTCTCCTTAGCTAGAAGAGTAAAGACATGGTTACGCGCCACCATGACCCAGAAGAGGTTCAACACCCTGGCAATAATGAATTGTCACAAGGAAATCACAGATTCTTTGGACCTGGTCAGCGTTGGCAACCAATTTGAATCCTTACACCAAGAGCGCTATCAGAAGTTTGGCAATTTTCAGGCAGCAGACATTAAAAAAATGTAGATGTCTAGCTTTTCAGCCAATATGTTAATGTATAACTTTTCAGCACTTATCGACACTACTGTATTTATTTTAGTTTGATACCGTTATGTTTTACAGGAATATGATGCAGCCCTTGTTTAGTTACACCCTGGGTACAAGACTTTCCGTTTCAAATAATGAAAATTTAAAAAAATGAAAAAATTTAATTCAAAAATATGTAACTGCAAATCTGGTACTCGGGGTATTGTTTAGTAGGGGTGTGAAATTTCTAACAACCTCAGGTATTTTGTTTTACTTTACCTTTGTTGAGAGAATAGTATAGTATTTAGTTATGGCAGTGCCTATCACACTTTGTGACAAGTGTTACAGATTTCATTTTTCATGATATTTGGAGAGTGTCATCATCGTCTTGAATTGCTTGAATTTACATTTTATTTTGAGTACCTAAAACTGAAGCCAGCCATATTTTCAAGAAACAAAAATGTTAAGTCCAGTTAAAAAGGCACATTTTGTTGTAGGGAAAAATGATGTTTCGGTAAACGTAAACACAATTCATTCAAACTCAGCGCTTGCTGACTGTCATTTTCTGCTAATGGTTGGATATTCGGGGGCTGTATGTCTATTTGCGGTGTTTTTTATTATAGCGCACAAGGAGAATTTTCAGCATCCTAAGTCATTTGAAGGCCTCAGATATGACAAAATCTCGTAAGCTTCCGGGGGCTCCGCCCCTGGATTCTACCAGGGCTCTGCCCTGGACCCGCTGGGGGGCTTACAGCGCCCCCCAGTCCCCAGCTGTTTAGGGCAATGACCTTACGGTCATTGCGTGCGACCCTACGTAATTGGTATTTTTTTATGACAGTTTGGCCCCCCCACTTTTCAGAACCCGTCGGAGGCCCTGCTAACCATATGGAAAATGTTTTGAATTCTTCGATTTTATCGATAACTTAATGATATTGCCCTTTTTAGGCCATAAAAACACTTGGTTCTAGGCGTAATCTATTTAGGCCAGTCGGAAAAATCCCGTAAAAGTTTGGCAGATGGCTGTTATAGGGGAGGGGGGTGGGGGTTCCGATCTTAACGGCCAAATGCCGTTAAAAAATACGAAAATCGAAAGTCGATGGCCCCTTACCTGGAGAGTTTAATAAATGATCTTTGAGAAGGAGGTCTGTCTCCGAAATGAAATCGACGAACTCTCTAAAATTGTTTGACGAGTCTTCGTTCTCTCTTTGCCCACGGAAGGCCAGATTCAGCATAACCAAGAGCTTCGTAATTTTAAAAAACTTTGCCATTACAGAACAATTCTTTGATACCTGTCAAGAGAAAAGAAAAAAATTTGAATTAAATTTATAAAGATTGTTGAATTAGAGTCTTTATTTTTACAATTGATAAAAATGTCAGATAGAGAGTATCATATCCTCGATCGTGCCTTTCTGTGAAGGAATAATTTTTGTAAATGAACGAAGGCCAACAATCGCTAAGTAATCACTCTTCAAAGGAACAAGTCTAAAGTAAAGCCTATTACTAAGGATGTATTTCTACATATACATACCCTTTCCTGTCGGTAAGATTCTCGTTTAGCAGCGTCTTGGCTTATAATCTGATCCACTGGTTTCCTTTTCTGCCAATCACGAAACGCATCAGCAGAGTACCGATGGCAATCGGATTGTTCGTGATTGCGGAATTGTTCTGTCTTCTTCCAGTTACTGAATCCAGTACTGATAAATGCAGGATCTCCTTTTTGTGATACCTGAATTGTAGAAGATCAAAGGATTGGTAAAAGAAACAAATGGAAGAAAATTGTCTACAAACAAGCACAAGCAGAAAAAAGCGAGAACACCAAAATATTATTGAGACACCTCACCTGTTTATTGAAAACACCGCAATAGAAGCAAAATGCTTTATTTGTTGATTCAGAATATTCCAGCCAAGAATACTTGCTATACCAAGCAGTCAAAAATTTTCTTCCTCGTTTATCCACTGGAAACACACACTGCGTTGGTTTGACTGACTGGGCCATTCTTTATTTCATGATTTCTCTCTGCCCTTGGAATCGGACAGCAAGGATCAAAAGTATAGGTAGAGAGATCAGTTGAAATATACGATGCTGTCATTTTAACAATGTAATCTTAAAACACTTTATCACCAGACAAGTTATCAAGAAGTTCGATAACTTAGATTACTGTACTAAATCCCTCGTGCTTTTGCCTTTCTTTCTGTTGCGTTCTATATTTAAAGACAAACAGGAGGAAAGAAGTTGATATTTTGACTTTTTGACACCATAGCGACAAAACACAAGGGAGGTCTTTTGAATAAACCCTCTGCCCGACGGGATCGTTAAAACACAAAAGGTGTCCAAACCCTTAGAACTCTTCACACATCCAGACCTATTGCAACAAAAAGGGCGTGGGATTAAATATAGTGAACACGTGGCGTCAATTGCTGTAACATCAGTAGCACATCTAAATTGTTTGTGAAATGATTATCTCAGCTTATGAGCTTGTGAAATGATTATCTCATGCGAACTATTTTTCAACATTGAAAGACTGTTTTTGCCCGACAGTTGTTGATTTTTCAAAAATTTCTCTTACCCCCACTGATTATATTGCAGAAATGGACTTTTCTAAAACACCAACTTTTCAACTATTGGGGGGCGAGAGTCTTGAAGAACCTTTTCTTAAAATATTTGTTTTTATGAAATTAACTGACTCACATTGCTTACTTAACTATGAAGATAAACTTTTCAAAGCCGGACATGCCGTTATGAACTCATAGTAACTGTTGTTTCCTGTGTTGATAATTAACTTTTTTGTAAATCTATTTAGTTTTTCAAGCTCTAACATTAAATCAATCAAGTCACACTCTGATGAGAACGTAGGTTCGAAAGGCCTCAGCGTGCCAAAAAATCTTGTCTATTTTTTTTGCCTCCACTCTCTATAGCATGAGTATCCAAGTTTTTCTAAACTATGGAATGGCCTTGTAATTCCTTCAATTTACTCCAAATCTTATAATTTCTACTCAGATGTGTTTTACTTTTACAACCCTAGGGGGAAGGTTTCAGCAAAAATAAGCGAGTTACTGTTTGAAAAACTTCGTCATTCAATGTTGTGAAAAAAGTGACAAAAATAAAAAAAGTGAAGAAAGTAAAAAAAGTGAAAAAATGGAAAAACGTGAAAAACGTGAAAAATGTGAAAAAATTGAAAAAAGTGAAAAAGTGAAAAAAGTGAACAAAGTGAAAATAGTGAAAGAAGTGAACAAAGTGAACAAAGTGGAAAA
>JACTAT010000010.1:1221620-1235008 GCA_014526335.1 Chrysaora quinquecirrha
AGGACGGTATGAATATTTTAAAACGTTCCCAACCTTTCCATTTTCATTTTGGTCAGCATCGTGAGCAAACACTTTTGTAATGATTGAGCCAATTCTGATATTTTCAGGTATGCGGATACTGTATTCTGATTGGTTGAAAATTGGAGCATTATCATTGACATCAGTGGCGTTAATCAAAAGCTTTGAAATGGAAGATAAGGCAGGAGAGCCTCCATCAGTTGCTTTTATTGAAAGAACGAATTGTCTCTGATCCTTTCTCTCGTAGTCGATGGTTGCAGCAACTCTTACAATACCAGAGGTTGCTAGAAAAATTTGGAAACACAATTGTCAATAGAAAAAACACAATGTTTTTCTATTGACTACAGATAAATAAAGTTACAAGGATTCATTTGCAAACCGTAAATACCCAAATTAGCAAATAACGCTGGAATTAATTTACTTTCAAGAACTGGATCAATTAGAATTACAATCGGCTGCGAAACCCTGTCGTCCTTGTTGCGGTATTTGGATTACTTTCAATTTCGTATATAAAACCATTCCATTTGCCCTTGCCTGTGCAACCAGTCACACTTGCATTTAATATAATAAATATTAAGTCAAGGCAGAGGCACAGGAGAAGATACACACAAAGAAAATGAAAAATGTTTAACTAATATTTAAATTTCATTCATTTTAATTTTGTGTCTGCTCTTGCGCCTCTGCGTGTTCCTAGTTACTTAATACTTAATACTTTGAATAGTTTTTGGTCACCGCTACATTGATGCAGACAGGTGTGTGCCCAAATATTGGTTGGCATTTCTTTAATTATTCTCTACAGCCGTTCCACTTTTCGTTAAAAGCACCTGAAAAGGTGGCCCCCGAAAATGATCTTTCCTTGAGAACAGGTATAGAAAATGCAAAAAATGGCTGCTATATGACATATAATGTTAGTGGAAGGTACAATAGAATTTAGAGTTGAATCGGTTTGAAAAAAACTCGGGGGCACACCCATTCACATTTCAGCTGAGAGTAAAGTTTCTAAAGGGTTATAAATGCATTCGTTCGAATCCCATTCCTACCTTCTCGGTGCTCTTAATGATTGCCAGTACCTTATCAACAAAAACCCTACTTATTAGATGCGACCCTGGCAAAATTATGAAGACACGATAGACTTGATTTATGGAAAATTACTATATTTGAGACTTTTCTCTGAGTCTTCCTTGTGCAACAAATGCTCTTTACTATATATGTATACCCTACATTATATTGTAAATCATACCTTCGATGATGAATTTTGACGATGGACCAACCAATGAATACCGAATTCTTGAGTTTTCACCAACATCAGAATCATTGGAAAACACCACAAGTACCTGTAAACAATTGAAAAGTAGCAAAATACAGTTCTTTGAAGAGAAAAATATCATGCCCTGAACAAGATTTTCTTAGCACATTGTTGTGATGATATGGGTTCAAAAAGTTGTGAAGACACGGAGTGCTCCGCTATTCGCAAAAGAAAGATATGTCTATCGTGAATAAAGAAGAGGCCGGATTTGTTGCTAATGGGGTCATAGAACAAGATTAAGCTTTGCCGTGATTAAGCTACATCATTTTTTCCTTTAATGTAAACGTTTTGTAAGGACTGAAGACTTGGTATAGAGATACAATATGGATTATTCTAAGAAGAATTAATAAATTTTTCGTGCCAAAATATATCAAATATCAAAATATCAAAATAGCTAGCTACATTTTCCTTGCCTTTCCGCCATGCTGTTTTCATATCTGAAGGAATATTCGAAAGATAGATAAATATTTGACAGGATTTGCTAAAATCCTTATATGCCTCCATACCTGTTGGCCAGGGACAGAATTCTCCGGGATGACTGCTTCATAGAAAGCTGACGAGAACTTTGGAGCATTATCATTTACATCTAGAATCTTGATTTCCAGCGTTGCTGTTGTATTCAAAGAAGGTGTTCCAAGATCATAAGCCTAACATAGAAGAAGGATTCAATACCATTTTGAAGTAAAATTTTGAAACATATGCATAATAATTTATATTTCTTCCTTTCTTTGTAAACCCCCAGCTGCTTTCGCTGACTTATTGTATTATTTAACGTTTGTTTCAAAATTTCCTTGCTTTTTCTAACGCAAGTATTTTCTAGTGTTCACTATAAACCCCTCTCCTACCATCTGATGTAGCCATACCGTTTTTGATCGCTGGTCAATATCATTGTTGCAATGCACGCAATTTTCAAAAAATCAACAACTGCACTGTAAAGCGCCAGCCTGAAACCTGCTTTATACCGAAAAGATGATATACGAGCTCTCGACAAAAGTTGTGGTAAATGGCCTAAATGCATTTGAGGACAATAGTATGGAATTAAAACACGCGCGAAAAGGCTCAGATTGCCTCTTTCGACTTCTACAAAGAAAGCGAATCTGAGAAGATACAAAGATGCTTTTTTTGCTAGGTACGAGATACGAAGATACTTTTTGGACCTGAGAAAGAAATTGGTTCCTTCCTTCTCATAAGCTAACAGTAATAGGTCGAAGGAAATGCAAGACCAGGCGCGGATCCAGGGGGGTGCTAAGGGTGCTTGAGCACCCGTCGAAATATCGTAGGAAAAATTATGATTTCGTCATATTTGGTAATGCACTAGCGAACCCGAAGCGTTGTCAACCTTAAATTGCGATCGGGTCTCGTTTGAAAGCCAACACTACAAAATTTTAATCACGACTCCTGTTGTCGCTGTTTTCAATCAAGCACATTCTATTGACCAAATCTCACTCAGAATAAAACAGTAAACCAATCATGTGAGAGTATTTCACGAATCGAACCAATGAGGGCATCGCATGTCGTTCTGCAAAAATTGAGCGCGAGCACCCCCAGGTCCGTGAATTTTCATATGCCACAGGAGAGAAAGCCAATCAAAACCAATTTCCAGGAGTGCTCGGCTTTGGCGGGAGCACCCATGGAATTTGAACATTTAACTAGATAACCAATCAGAGTCAAGTTTTATTCACTTCACCAATGATGGTTTGTCTTTTCACGGGTGCTCAACTTTGGCGGGAGCACCCACAGGATCATACTGCTCTCATACGACGGTGTTTCACAATCATTTCAGTTCAGCACTTCAAAATGGCGGTCAATCTGTTGAGGGACGTGCTAACGGTTCTCTCTGATAAAGGAATGATTGAAGAAAAGAAAGTTGAACTGTTAAATGATTTGAAATCTAATTGTTTAACATCAATTTAACGGCATTGAAAAGAAGCTTTCAATGTGTGAGATCTCCAGGCTTCAGTTCCAAAGAGCCAGTTGCCAAGAGCGGGGAAACAACAACCAGTGAGGTGAGAAAGTAGGCAGTGATAGACCTATAGATATATGCTCCTTGGCATGATACTGATTCATTACATTATTCTAGGGTGAGTTTGGATGGGATAATTCCAGAGGTAGGGTAGAGTCTACTAACTAGGCCTGTGGCCATCCAGGCAGGGGGCAGCAAGCAAGCTAATGGCCTAATGGGCCTAAGTTTCTAATCTATTGAAGCCTTACCTCCGCTAAGGTAGCTAGTCTGACAGACTGCCTAGGTGCACAACAGTCTATTAATATAAAAGTTAAACTTAATAAGAATCTTGACAGTTTGATCACTGTTTCGAAGTGCTGAACTGTATGACATACATCATACATGTGCTATCGACAACACATCCGCTCGAATTTCAATGTTGCTGCTGGGAAAGGCTCAAATCTTGGTCTTTAAAAGGGCGTTGGCCAACAATAAAAGTTTGAAAATGGGCGTTTCCCCAAAGTTTGAAGGGCGTGGTCCCAAAAAATTTTCTGGGGGCAACGCCCCCAGACCCCCTTCAGCACCCCTCGGCAAAAACCCTGGATCCGCCCCTGAATTCTCTCCTGTCAATTGGTTCGGAGATGGTTAATTTTCCTTGCTTTGCATCGAGATGAAATGGAACTTTTACTGAAAATAAAAATCACCGTGCTAGACTCAAAAGAGGACTGTGCAATAAATAACATCTAACAGTGTAACTGAATGACGGACACATTAAACAAACTGGAGATGCATTGTTATTTTCATAGGTACAGAGTTGCAATATTTTCAAATTTACCATTAGCTAACAATGCACCCCTCATGTAATACAGTTTTAAACTATTAAGCAGCTTTATTAAAAGCATAAAATTCTCTAAAAGGTGTTAGTCAAAATGTTGCAATGGAATATGTCACCAGAAGAGAATTAGTGTTTCTTTTTCTCGCGGTTCGACGTTTTCTCGACTTTCGGAATAATATTGCAGTTTGATCTGTTCGTTACTGGAAGATCACAGATGAAAAGGTTTACAAAAAGGTGTTTAAATTTTTTTATCTCTGTATATTTTTTTATTTATATTGATAAGGTTATGGCTCATATTAAATATTTAAATATAAATGGATAGTTTGTGGCAGGTAGTTAATGTACAAAATTATCGCAGTATAAACAAAACAATGCAATTTATAGAACTTACCTATTTTCACGTCATCAATATTGCATCCATAAAATTCTACCCTAAGGCATATTCGACTCTTCCATTCCACTGGAAGAAGCCTAAGAAACCTTGCACGTATTTCGGGAATGAGATCTTGTGTAGCAATCGATATGCTATCTATATTGCCACGATAAATCTGTTGGAAGAAGGGAAGGACTTACAAAGAATGCATCAAAACATCAGCAACAACAATAATAACACTGCTAACATATTTCTTGGAGTAAACCGACAACCCCTCTGACGATACATCCGGCCTGAGACGACAAGTTTTGGACACTCGAAAAAAAGTCGCGTGTACATGACTTTCTTTACATGCGGATTAAATTCTTTGAATTGGAATTTGCATTTCTTATAAACAAAACTTTTATTGCAAAGCAAAGGCCTAGGCTTCTGGCTTATTTCTAAAAACATTTAATGTTTGGTATGTGTGAGGTTGATTAAGTGGATTCTAATGAGGACGAAACAAATAGCACTGAAAAAGTATACGAAAATCAGAGAGAAGATAGATCATAAGACAACCAGGTGTTCACAGCTCCATGTTTAGAAGTTTAAAATCTTCCCCTTACTTGAAAAGCCATCTTTTGTCAAACAAGATGAAAAGGGGGTAGACAATATTGGATGAACATACAAAAGTGCGCCCAGCAGTTGATATTTATAACGGGTATTTACAAATATTTCTATATTTTACCTTAGAATCGTTACTCCATTTTTGTCCATTATCACTGTGAACAATTCGATATGAAGTCACGTAATCTGATCCTTGTGGTATACCCTGGGTAGCAATCTTTGTGATTATTTTCTTATTGCCGAAGTCAACTTGAAGGTATTGGTTGGCATCAGTTATTCCAGAACACCAGGCACCTAAATTTAAAATGCTGCTTCACACAATAATCGTCATTAGCAAAAGTAACAGCAGATAAAAAAATTGCTGGTAAGGGCTGCTAATCAATTTATGTTGTTATCAGCATAAACAATTGAAAGACACACACAGTTGAGATTTGAAGAAAATTAAATAACAAAGCCATGTTTATAACTTGGCGAGAAACAACGGAAACATCTCTAGACATAATTACTATGTCCAGATATGTTTCTGCTGTTTCCCACAATTTTGAAATTTTGCATCACTCAAAAACTGTTTGAAACGTTTTTCCCAGAAGCCAGTGAGAGTAAAAATACAATTTGTGAATTTATGCTTAATAAGTAATAATTAATTTTCAGGCTTATTGTAGCATACCCGAAACACAACGTCAAGAAAACGGGAGGAGAGCCTTTGGCTGTATGACGTGAAGAGTTACTGGACGATTTCCCCAGTTCTTCCCAGCCCTTAATTAGAATGTTTTGAATATCGACTGTCGAAGTTCTGATCTGTCTGCAACTGTCTTTCTGACTGTCTCAGTGACCCATTATTACCAACCCAAATTGTGTTTTTTCAAAACCTTCATCAAGGTAAAGTACCTTGATATTCGATGCCAGCCTGTAAATAACGAACGTTGTTGAGTCGTGCTTGACTTGGGGAATAATCTTTGTTTCTCTCTATCAATGTTGAAGACGCTGATATCTGATTATTTTTTATCATCTGACTTTCCATTCCCAACTGATCAATGCAGATGTTGTCGAGTGCTACCATTTCTCCATTTTCTCCTATTCGAGAAAATCAAAGAATGATATAGATAAACTGTTTAGAATTGTTTAAAATTATAGCTGACATATCTAGTGTAAAAGTTTATTTAAATTTTCCTGCTTTTCTTCTGAAGTTTAATTAGGTACTTGAGTAATTTGCATTATATATCAGTGGAGAACTGGCCATTCCTTTCTTTGATTACAAGCCAAAAAAATCAATAATCATAATCATGATAAAGCATTGGGGAGGAGGACAATGGTTGCCAACCTTTTAGAGCTTGCCCTTCCAAGCAGAATGCTTTACAAATTGGCAACATCGCAAAACATTTCACCGAATATTTTTCTTGCAGCAGGAATTTACCCTATTAAAGTTCGCTTATTCATGAATGAAAAATTAAAACATTTACGTTAAACAAGTTTTACGTTTTATGCAAGAGTTGCGACATTTAAATACAAGCTTTTTATTTCAAGAAGATAACAGCCATACCTATATCAGCTTGCACTATTTTGAAATGAACCAATCCATTATTTCCAGTGTCTGCATCGCTTGATTTTATTGCTCCAATAAATGTTCCAATAGCTGCATCTTCTTGGATTTGCATTTTCATATTAGTGTTTTCAAATGTTGGTTGGTTATCATTCTCATCCAAAATTGTAGTCACGACCTACGAAATGCGGACGAGGAATTAACAGGTCTACTTATTTAGAGCTCTGAATAGGTAAAGCTGTCTAATTAAGATTAAGTAGCGTAATTGTTGATAATGACCTCAAGTGGAACAAAGTTGAAATCATCGAGCAGGAATTTCCTAACCTTTAAGAATATTTCTGACATGTCAATAACATAATAATAGGTCCGGATAGAATTGAATTTGCAGTGTAGGTTATTAAAGAAAAATGAATATATTTGTTGTATTGATGACTGAAGTACTTGGGAGTTCATTTTGCAGGTTCCTTTATCAGGCTCACTTTAGCAGGTTATTTTAGCAGGCTAAACTCATGAGTCTCCTTCAATGCTTCATGAAACAGCCAACAGCGACTGGAGCATAGAGTAAAGGGCTGTTGGTTAAAATCGTACTACAGTATAAGACATTGGCCGGCACTGGTCCAAGTATGGTTTCAAATGTCATTTCTCATACCGTACCCAGATAGCTGTGCTTCGGCACATCCAAACGACAGACCAGCGTAGATCTTGACTGAATGGTTGGGTTGTATTTACTAGAAAGTATAAATATGATGTTTCGTTTGGACTTGAAAAGCAAAATACAGCTGAACAGATTTTTACTTTATGCCCAAGCTGCCGACTAGCTTGTTTTCCACACAGTTTGCGAAAGCTTAAAGCCGAAAGGAATTTGAATCAAATAAATAATTATTTTGGGCTTTAAACCCAACGGTTGAACAAACAAAAGATCGAATTTGCTCATATTTGCCTGTTTAGTATAAAAAAGTGATGCATTTCAAACTGAAGGTCCAGTGTTGTTTAACTTAACCTCGAAGTTACGCAGGGAGAATAACAATCTTACCGGAGAATGCAGACAAACCATAATGGCATGAAAGAGAACACATATGCAATGAAGGCATGATATGATATCCTTGACACAGTAATTTTGATGCCGAAAATGCACCAATTTTCTTCGGCCTTGGCGTGACCCCATTTCGATTTTCCTAATAGTAATTTCATTTTTACCATGGAGTAATGTACACTTGGCCGCTTTTTCTTATTGAATTACTTCTTATTACATATATATACCAATATTTATTTCTATTGATATGATATCATGTTTTTGCCGGATCTATTTCATTCCAAATGCAGCAATGCATCTACGCAACAGTTGTGATGAAGGTCATGCAACCAAAAATTTTATCTACTGAACTGAATGTTGTTCGATCAATGAAAAACCATAAAACATCTACAAGAAAATTACATTTCGACAAAATCTACTGTAAAATCATAATGCAAATGTACGCGAACTTTTTAGAAACCCTTACCGTTGTGTAGCCAAATCTTGGTGGAATTTCATTGTCATTGACTCTGACGTTCAATATATGTTTTTCAATACTTTCTCTATCCAGAATCTTAGCAGTTGTTATGTTCCCCTGTAAAGAACAAAGGTATCTGCATTCGTAAAACTGACACCTATAGATTCACTTCACCTAATGCTTACATCTAGGTTTCAATGTTTTGAATTTCGAAATCAAATACTTCTATGGTATGTTGAATAAATTGTTTTATATGTGGAAAATGAAAGTAGCAAGACAAAACGAGACAGGGCTAGAATAAATTTTTTGACAATCGGTAGTGCTTCAGGTACAGACTCATAGTAGAAGTCGGGCAAAATCAAAGCGAAGTTAAGAAAGAAATGCGTAGCATTCATCATCATCGTCATGTCGAGCTTGATCGGATAATGACGACACGTCCCTTCAGTCATAGCATTGGACCATGTACGGTTGCATTAGTTTACAAAAAAGGATAGAGAGTAACGTGTCGTCGAACACCATCAGTTCTGGTGCATATGAAAGAAAGGGTAAGGAGAAGCGTGAATATCTATTTTCTTTTGCTTTATGTTTTAGACAAATGATTGTCGAATTGCATTTTTGACCTCTATTCGGTCGATAGAGTTCTGGTTGATAGTGGAGAGTATTGCAGACAACTAAATCAACCAAAAATCGAAGTCAAGTGAGAGTGTTCACAAACTGTCTAAAGAGAGAAATTGCCCACACAAAATCCTGGTACATATTCAAAAGAGATATGTAGTCATGACACTGTTGCGGACTTAGTTGACGAAACCCTTGTCAGAAGGAGAATGAGTTTTAACACATTCTCGCTTCTGAGCTAATGAACTAATGAACTAATAAACTGATGAATTAATGAGCTAGTGAACTAATGAGCTAATGAACTAATGAACAAATGAACTAATGAACTAATGAACTAATGAACTAATGAACTAATTAACTAATAAACTAATGAACTACTGACCAAGTGAACTACTGAACTAATGAACTAATGAACAAATAAACTAATGAACAAATGAACTAATGAACTAATGAACTAATGAGCTAATGAGCTAATGAACTAATGAACTAAAGAACTCAACTGATTAACTAATCAACTAATGAACTAGTAAACTAATGATTTCAAGAATTCAAAGAACACTGAAGTCAACTTACAGAATCCTTGTTGATTTTGAAAAACCCATTTTCAGTAACAAAGGAATAAGTCAGCTTGCTCAATACTGATGTCTTGCTTGCTTCAACTTGAATAACAAAGCTCCCGTTTGGCTTGTTTTCTTTAATTGTTGCATAGAAGATGCTTGAATCAAAATACGGGTTTTCTTCATTGATATCAATTATGTTGACTGTCATATTCATTTCTGAAGATAGTCTTGGTGTGCCTTTATCCATAGCTTTCACTTTGACTGCTAAGCCTTGTCCTTGAGAAATGGCTCCTTGTCGATGCAGAGAAGCATAATCAAGGGTATTATTTAGCCTGATATATGAAATAAAATGTTAGAAAATACTTCATTGTAAGTTAAAATTTATTAACTAGGTAGCATAAAACGCTCTAAATATTTACCATCAAATCGTTTACACTTACGTTCGAAAAGTATCGCACCACCTTCCTCAAAATGGCGGCTAGCTGTGGCTCTCGGCCTAAAGCAAGCTATTTCCAAAACAAAGACAGCAGGCCTCAGGAGCCCCATGACTAACGAAGTACAAATGGCGAGCGCACATGGCATATAGTACAAGTTTATCATACTTACCAGTATAGTAAAATAATGCAATTTGACAGCGGGAAAAGTTAATAGCGATTGACTTAGCGGAATGTAAGTCTACCTTCCCTAATATTTGTTCAAAATTGTTGATTTGTTATATTGTTGGGGAGATGAGATTGGAAAGTCTTCAGAAATTTAGGCGTCCCCCGCTTGTGACAGATTTACGCATGCGTGTTACGTTTTGTACATGAGCAGAGCATTGAGCAGTGTCTCGCCTCACGAGGAAGAAATGGAAGAAAGCATTTGAGGTTGCGATGGAAGAGATCCTTTCAGAAATTATTTAAAATTGTTAATTTGAAATTTACATAAACTTAGTCTGATGAAGGTTAAAGTGAGCTCATTTCTGGGCTCTGTTCGTTCTTACAGAAAATGACTGAAGAAGGAAGCAGCCGATGGCCTAAGAGTCGAACAAACGATGTTTAGAGTGTACACTTTAACGATTTAATTATCTTTAAACCATTTTGTTTTAATATAGGTAAGCCTTATATTTAAATTGGCTTGTTTTAAGTGGATAATATAAACTAAATGATTTTGATTATTAAATTTGAAGTCGAGAATGAAATACGTTGAACTGGACGCTTTCTGTTTGCGGTAGCTGTGGTGTTGGTTTTGATTTCCAAACGCATAACTTTTCTTGACTTGCTGTAAGGGAAGCTGCCTCTTTGCGCATGCGGTTATATGACATCTGTCTTCTCATTGGTGAAGACAAGGCTATTACCATATTGTTCTAAACAATAGAGTTACGACAAGTTATGAGCTCATCTCCCCAACAATATAAGAAAAATAATACAGCTGATGTCTAAATAACCTGAAAAAGACACGATTTATTGGGCATAAGAAACATCTAAGAAGATTTTAAATGATGTTTACCTTATAACTCCGGTGTTTTTATCTATTTTAAAAAGGTTTGTGCCATTTGAACTAATGGAATATTCAATGATTCCATTATACCCAATGTCTTTATCATTTGCAGTTACGATACCAACAATTGATTCAACCCGCGACATTTCAAAAACATCGATAATCAATGGATTAGGGTTGACGAAAATAGGAGCATTGTCATTCACATCTCCAACTCTAATGGTGAGTGTGACATTTGAATACAATCCATGACCGTCTGTCGCAGTTACAGTAAGATCGAACGTGGATTTGGTTTCTCGATCAAGAGCGGTAGTTGTGTTCAAATATCCTGATTTTGTACCTATATCAAACGTATCACTTTCTATTGAATACGTCACAATACCTGCGATGCCTTGATCTATGTCTCTTGCCGTTATAATGGCAATATTTGATCCGATTTTTGTGGATTCTGATACGGTGATATCATAGTTTAGTCTCTCAAAAATAGGTGCATTATCGTTTACATCAATAATATTAATGCCAACTATGCAATATCCGATATTAGGAAATAGATCTCCATCTACTGCGGACACATTTAACTGATAATATGCCTTTAGCTCCCTGTCAAGTGGCCCTTGAGTTCTAAGAACACCTGAATTTCGTTCGATTGAGAATTTTCCTTCAGATCCAGACGCAATATAATATGAAACTTTGCCCAATAAACCAGAGTCAAGGTCTATTGCATTTAGTTTGAGTACCACACTGCCAACAACTGCTGATTCTTTGATTTCGGCGTTATAGTACCCTTCCGAAAATATCGGAGAATTATCATTAATATCTGATAATTCTATTTCAATAGATGCAGTACTTTGAAGCCTTGGGAGTACTGTATTCATTGCTATAACCCAGAAATTATATTTCTTTTTCACCTCATAATCTAAGGTTTGATTTTCTGAAGAGCTCGTTCTAATCATGCCAGTCTTTTCATCGATGGTAAATATACTGCTCTCATTTCCAGATAAAGAATATGAAATTTTAGCATTTATACCGATGTCTGAATCAGTTGTGTATATTGGCGTGTTCTGCAAATGAAAAAGAAAGATAAAGCTATGACAAATAGAATGATACATTTAAAATACGAAGAAGAAATAGATTTTTCTCTTCCAGTGTAATAGGCCTTTTCATTTTCGTTACTTGGAAAACTAGCTATACAATGACCCTAATCACTACTGATATCTGAACTTTGACTACGAGATGTTTTTGGTAACGTAACCGATGCACAAAGATGCTGTGTGAATATGGTGATTTCTCTCTTTCATCGCATAAACAGCAGGAAATTCTGATGGAAATTAAACTTACAATATTACAATAAGACAATAAAAGAATTCTAAAGGGAAGAAATTCAGCTATTATGCCATCAAGATAGGAGAAGTGAAGAAAAACGAGGTACTTCGCTCCGTCAAATGAAACACTTTGGATTGGAATAGAAACTGCTAATATTATGGCTTGACCATTAGGTTTTTGTGAAATTATCATTTCCACAAAATATATGAATAAGAATACGGGCAGAGTTGACCAAGATTCAGAAGTCTATACCAAACATTATTTGTAGCAGGCAGCCCACTAGAAAATAGCCCATTTAATCGGTAAGAGATGACCACAGTAAGTAGGAAAAAATGGCCCCCACTGCTACTAATCTGTTCAACCGTCAGTAGACAGGTATTAAAACATTAAAACAGGTATTCTCCATTTATTTACAAAAAGTACTATTAGTAATTGTTTCATAAAATATATTAGGTAGATTATCCAATTCTAAAATAGGTCCTACAAACTGAGACAATAACCGGAGAACAAGTCTTAAGACATAGTTACACAATCAATATAACAACAAGCAAACAGAAGAATTTTTTGATTTGCTTGAGATTTGATTCAAAGTTTTCATGTTTTACTTACCAAAAGCACTAATGTTCCAGGTGGCAAATTTTCTTTAATCGTAGCTGAATAGCTGAGCTGGGTTAGAACAGGCGGGTTGTCATTTTCATCTCTAATTTGAACTGTCACATGAGCAAAGGCCTGTAAAAGGTAATGATCGTTGCGATTGTTAATTGACTCGTAGTTTCCACAAGAGACCAGTATGCGTTCCACAATATAAAAAGATTTTTGGCCTTACAGAGACACTGATTTTTGCGTTAAAGAAAATACATTTGAAATACGGGAAAGTTTAATCTTGGTAATGGCAGGAGACGGTTATCCTATCTTTGAAATTGTTTACATCAAGATAACTATAGGTTTCTGGGAAACAAAAATTTGTAAAATCTGAAAAGTAAAGGTTTCTGATATTCTGAGATTGTTTGACTTTGTTCAAAGTTAGAAAAATTATTAGAAAAGCTGTATATAGCTGATTTGTAATTCGAAAAAAACTCAACCCTTTAGGGTGTAAATAATTTGAGAAACTGAAAATCTTTTCTGTTCTGTTCAAAATATAGAATTGAAGCCCGTGGTCTTCACTGTCGAAGTTCTTTGATACTTGTTCATCTTGCCTATAGTTCATCTCGTGAAATTGATATGCTGACATCTCTTTAAATGAGTTTTTTACATACTAGCCTGAAAATCTTCATTTTCGTTGATGCTACTTCAACCTTTAG
>JACTAT010000010.1:1240052-1269767 GCA_014526335.1 Chrysaora quinquecirrha
AGGGCGAATATACTCCCTAAGGAATTCTACTGGTTATAACTGAAGTTAAAGTTACATTTCATATGAAACACTTTCGATTAGAGTTAAAGTTAATGCATTCATAAGAAAAACTTACGGTTAATCGATTTATGGTGAATGAATCGCCCATATTTCCATGTTTGATACTGTAAGTTAAATTTGCATTGCCACCAATATCTTTGTCAGTAGCTTCAACAATTGCAATAATGATATCTTTGCTCTGTGGACCTTCTGTTATTTCATGACTATACGCTGTTGATACGAAAACTGGTCTTTCGTCATTACGATCTTGTATATTCACGAGCAGATATGCAAAGCCCTGTTGAAGGAATGTAAAAGGGTAATAGTGTTATAAAAATTGATGCTTTCAGTATTAATGATCTTAAACCAAATGTGCTAAAGACACAAATTGATTTCATAGTTTTTTGCAAAAAGGCATGCCTATCTTTACAAAATCTCAACAACGGGAGCTGGGCTGACTTACCGAGGGCTTAATTATTGATAAAATGAAATGGCTTGTGAAAAGAAATTTTCTTTAGCTAATACATAGATATGTAGAAATTTTTCGGTTATTTATATGACAGTTAAGTACGAGCTGGAATGAACGCTGGAATGAATGTTAATATGAACTAAGGTCAACAGTTTCTTCGCTTGTCCCTGATTTTGTCACAACCTATAACATGTTGACGACGATATACAACATTAAGAAAGAAAACAGATGAACGGACAAAGCATTGTAATTTAGGATTTACCGCTCTTCCACCAGAATCTTCAGCTTTACAGAGAATACCATAGCTGTCTTTTTCTTCTCTGTCAAGGGCAGACTCTGATGTAGTAATTTCTCCACTATTTTCATTCATCACGAACTTCGAATTTTCGGCTAGAGAATAATTTTGATGGGAATCAGGATTAGCAAACAAAATTAAACAATGAACGATAAAATACCGGAATAAAGCTCACATAATCCGACAATGAACCGCATCGGAGAATAAAATAGCGAATAAATAAAAGATTAAGGATGGAGATATGGAAGCCAGAAAGTACACACATAAGCTTAAGAATGCATGTAATTTGTAATGGAAACACCCATCTTTCCTTGCCCTTGAAAGTAGAAGAATCTCCATCTATTCCAGCAGTTGCGCCACTGTTCCGATGTCGCCGACAAGCAAATTTTTTATGGAAAAACTTTGCCCGTTATGCCTGCGATACTATTTTGTAACATAACGTCGCATAGATTTGTCAATTATAACTGAACCAAACATACTAACCTAATACTGTGCGGCAAAAAATAATCCCGCTTTACAGGCTGCGGAATTTTTATTGGAAACATTAATCTGATGTCAGTATCTAATATATTATCCGATGCCAACTCCCTTATTATATAAAATGTTTTGGTCTAGTCACTTGAGCAACGGAATCTATTGAAATTCTCTGGGTTTATCTCGAAAGACAAAATTTTTTCGGATTCCATTAAGGCTTTGTTCGTAGGGTAACATGCCACTGGCCAATTATAACATCACAATTAAAAGCATTCGAAGTAGACAACATAAAAAGGACGTCAACTACCTGCAAACGAATACTTTACTAGAGAATTGCTTCCTTCATCTTTGTCTACTGCGAAAATGCGAATGACAGAATGACCAACTGCTGTATTCTAGAATTCAATTAAAACTATAAACATCAGTCACATGACGTTACATCACACTATGCCTGTCAAAGATCTAATATTTTTATGCTAGCATAGTTTCAATCCATAGAATGTTGTTTTGTCAATGTATATGAATCAGTCTGATATTGTTGAATTTCAGTGCATTATTTGCAATGTAGAATATGGATCTTTTGGTGAAGACAAAAAGTTTGACTGCTGATAGACAACGAGGAAGGATATGGTACAAATCCGTTATACTGTATCAGTTCAATACCAATTACGCTTTGACTAGTGACCACTGTACGCCGCCTCTGTTACAATATTTCATTGCTTCCTCTGGAGTATTAAATGACATGGTAAACAAGATGCCGACCAACATATCATTAAAAATGCGACCCAATCACAGCTGAGTACATTTAACGAATGACAATTAATTTGGCTGGAAACTAAATTGCGAATACCACTAGTAAAACGTTAGCTTTAAAAGGAGGTCTTGAGTTCAGTGTGACTTGGTAAACTGTATCGTCATATGCTACACTTTCAACGAAAAAAAAGAGTTTCAAAATAAAAATTACGCGTAATGGCAGAAAGCAACACTATATGAAAGCAGCCAATATAAACATACCTCATAAACTGACGCTTTATACAAACTTGAGTTGAAAATAGGCCCATTGTCATTTTCATCCTTGACTTTGATTGTTACGTTGACAATATCAGAATGAATACCATCGGAGACGGCAACCTAGAATTATAAAATGCTGTTTGTTAATTAACGGGTGGTTATCTTTTCCATTTGAATCAGGATACAAATTTTTACGCCGAAAGAATAATAGAATATCTATATATTTGAATAAAGGAGGAAGTCTTGTTAGCCTAAGCACAAAAAGTAATGAAAATGAAGTTCAGGACAAACAAATGATCATAACCAAACAACCTTTTTACATAGTTCGAATAGATGCATTTGGATGAAATTTAGAATATAAAGCAAACAAACAAGAACAGCATAATGTTAAAGATGTCGATATTTCTACTAAATTTCTAAATCATTATCAAGACTACAGATAGATTGGCAGGATAGAATCATAAATGACAGGTTTCCGTTTATGCATATTGGAATATTTAGTTGCTGGTTAACCCTATTAAGTATGGGGGGGCGTTTTTCGCCCCCCTTCCTACTTTTGCTCGTGTGTCATCTGCAAGAACTCCTTAGTAGCTTTGGAAAGGGTCTGACTTTTCGTAGAATTTATCAAGGAACCTTGTAGTATGGGTTATGGTGTTGCGGACTTAGTCACGTGACCAGCAAATGTCTATATTTGGAAGCAGGTAATGCAAATTACCCTTCAATCGGCTATATCTCTGTCAATAATTATCACATATAAAATAAATATATATGGTTGGACTTTGCTTGGCGAGAGCTATCATTTGATATATCATTTGAATGTTTTTGATATTGTTGGCAAATTTTGTCACTTGTCACGTGATCAATTTAATTAATGTTGTTAATTAGCCTAATTAGCAATTTTTTTTAATTTTTGGATTGAGTCATGCATAACGCAGTGTAAACTATGCTTTTGAAGATTTTTACTGAAAATAAAGCATGTTATATATGTTTTCCAAAATGCTGAGTAAACAAAAAATTTTTCCCTCATCATAAACGCTTATAAAAGTTGACAAGAAACAGCAATTAGCTGATAATTAGCTTAAATGATAGAAAAAGTTTACTTTCTATGGAGATTTTAACATTTACAGTGCCTTTTACCTATTTTAGTTCGATTTATTAGCTTGATTTTCGGCAACGTAGATGAAATAGTCATAATTTCACACTCTAAATGGTCGCTAGGCAACGTGCCACGTGACTAATTAGCAAACAATAGTGTTCATTAGTTGCAATTGGGTACTTGCACATGTCTACTAAGTTTCATCTCAATAAGACAAATAGCAGCTGAGATAACTAGGGGGGGCGAAAAACGCCCCCCCATACTTAAAGAGGCAAAAAATAGCCCATACCAAATAGGGTTAATAAGCAAATTGTTCTAGAATAAAGTATTACTTGGTCAAGAGACTGTAAAAAGGTTTTACATCACCTTAAGATAGTAAAAAGGAATCGTTTCTCGATCAATAGTGCCTGATGTTATCAAAGACGCTGTTTCCATGCTTGATTCTGAAACTCTAATGGCAAATGCATTTCCAATATTTTCACCAAGGATGCTGTAAGTTAGCTGAAAGATATAAGAATTTCAATTGCAAATTAGAGATGAGTCTAACAATCTCGTCAAGGATAGGGAACGAAATTAACAGGCGTAAATGAAATTCTGCCTGAGAGAATAGTCTTTTAAAAATATTGGAATCTTCAGCATAACCTCAGAGATGCAAATGACAACTTTAAAATAATAAAAAAGATTTCACCGGAGGTATTTCAACATGATCCAATGTGAGTTTTTGTATAGAACACAATACATCAATAAAGTTGAATGTGCTGTGGCGACGTGGTGTAATCCAGCTGACTCGTGGTGTCAGAAGCTCAGTGTGGTCAGGGTTCGAGCCCAGCCACGATAGCGCCACAGCCAGGATCGAGGTCTCGATTAGTTAACCTACTACTGAGATCCTAGGGACTGGCGCTAAAACATCACCTCCACCTTCACCTTCGCATCATGGTCAAAAGTGCCCGGATGGCATCTACTTTGTAATCGTCTACGGATTATTAGCACATGGACCAAGATGAAGAAAAAGATTTTAATGGTCCAATTGCAAACTGTTTCTATTGTCGCTTCTTTACATCCACAAAGTCAATTATGCGTCCAGACCAGTCCCTTCATGCTTCTGTTTGCATTTAGCTATTACAGATTTGCCCAATTATTGCTGTTATCATATTTTTTAAAAGGTTGGAACCTGGTACCAAAAGCTCTGAAAAATGGTGGAACCTGTAGCTCTATCAATTCCCGTGTATTAACATTTCATTCGGCACGTTTGTTTACTTCGATCAAAATTGGCATTACCTGGTACCACTACCTGCGATTTGGGTGGAACCAGGCCTTGTTGTACCGGTATCAAAGATTCCCCCTGTCACCCCCCCCCTGTCTGAAGACAGCTTCATGTAACTAGCTACTTTAACGAGGACTACGATATTTGATAAATTGAAAGCATTTCAACACGTAGTTGCCTTTGTGAAAAACGATTCGAAATTGGACGGTGACAAACAAAAATTTTGAAACTGAGTACCCCACTCTAAAAATAGAATTAGGGACATTTTTCCAAAGGGGTCTGCATCCTATCTTTTTCAGCGCATGAAACGGTGTTATCAAATTTCATTACCAAGTTTCATTACCAAGTTTCATGCTTCTATCACATTTTGCACAATTTTTCACTCAACAACCCATAAAGCTTCGATAAATAATTTATCATCTTAAATTAGTAGATCAAAAGATCACAAACCTATACAGTAGAATGTAGGTTGCAAACGCGATTTGAACTTACAATATAAGTAAAGCAAAGCGAATGGATAAGAAGTATAAACAGTCAAAGCTGTAGCAAGTATGATGGTCTGGTGCGACTTTTTACAAGATACCTTTTCATCTAAAATTTTCATGTTTCATCAGCCATGTTCTATTTTATGATAATTGCCTTTCTTTAATTTGAAATTTTCGCCTAGTGTACTATCACTATCCAACCTTGTGTTGTGCTCTTACTATTACTTTTTCGAGCATTATGAAACGGTTGATTGTAACTTCTGAGACCTTTTCTACTTTCTACGCAAAATTTCAGACCGCTCTTGATCTTTTACCTTTGTTTGATTAACAGAGTCAGGATCATTAACAGACATCCGCAATACCAAAATTCCATTTGCGGCATTTTCTGTTACTTCTGTTTTGTAGTCCCTGAAAGTGAATCTTGGTGGCAAATCATTGACATCTGTCACTGTTACGGTAACCTAAAGAAGACAAAATCGAAATACAGTGACCAAAATATACGAGCAAAATGTCAACTTTATCTTAAGTGAATAACATGTTGATGATGAGACGCTGTGCACTAATAAGGGAACAAAAAAACCAGATCAACCAGCAATAAATTTCACCGTCCATTTGCAGTTTCATTAAATTTCAAGATATTCTACAGAGCTTAAGTTTTGTCTGTCCCAGTGCTCTTCTCGTGAAGCAATTCCTCAAAAAATGTGCCTTGATTAGAACTATTTCAAATAGTAATTGGCATGGAATTACACTTGGAATCATTTCTATGCTTAGCACTTAGGCCCTGGCAACACGATCAAATATCGCGGATGAAAGTTTTGAGATTTGTCTTACAAGAAAGGTGTCACCATAAAGCCACGTGACAAAAAATTGTAAGACAAGCAGGATTTGCTTAGCAATGTTCTTGAAAAACTTCAAAGACATTTCTAGCTTTTCAAAATAGAGAAATTATGCTTGACAAGCAATGTTGTGCAACGTGGCAAACAACAATGTTTGATCGTCTTGCAATGCCCCAAGGCAACAGAAACAGAGTTATTTATCCTACAGCAATTTTCCATCAAACTCAATCAACGTTATTCCATTAACATAATTTTCCTTTGCAATGATGATCCTCGACCCTTTTTGCAATATTTGTTGATAGTCTCTATGTCAACTATTTCGATAAGATGTTTATAGAGATTGGTCGGATATCGAATGGATGAAAAAAATTCAAATTCAGCTCACATAAGCTTGCCCCAGTCTTGGTGAAACATCATTGTCAGAAGCAGTTATAAGCAGAAAATATCTTGATTTTTTCTCCCTGTCTAAAAGACCATTGACAGTGATAAGACCCTGCAAAATAAAAGTCACATAAATTAAATTGACCCATGCATGAAACTTGTACTTTGTATAGCAATTGATGTTTCCTATATAGATAACATTTTATTAGGGCACAAGAAAGAAATTTGAAAACAAAATTCATTTCGGAGGTACTGGGGATTATATCAAAATATATATACGTCCAATGCTTTATGCTTTACAGGTGGCCAGTCTTCTTGCAGTTAAGAAGAAGCAAATAAATAACAATTTGGTTTCACTTCAAAAAGAGAAGACTACACTTTGCTATGGTTACATTATCAAACATTCTGATAGAGCATTGCACAATAATGCAGTAAATGACCTAAGGGCATCAAAGCCTGTTTTTTTATGTCTTTATTGTTTTTTGCATGTCTGTTCGAGAAAATGAACTTGTATTTCTCAATACTGCGGCATTGATGGGGAAAATCTATTCATAAAAACAGATATACTTCTCAAATCTTATATCACTAATGCTCTTGACTTCAATACTTACCGTAGAATTGTTGATCGTAAATTTGTGTTCATGATTTCCGTTGCTGATGTGGTACTCGATCTTCGCTGAATGGTCTTTTTCTGATGCATTGACTTTTACAACACTTGTTTCAAGTTGTGCATTTTCTTTGATATTCACAAAATACGAAGAAGGACTGAAGACTGGATTGTTGTCATTTGAATCGACAATTGTAAAGTTGACTGTCACAAGCGTGCTATTCATCTGCGGACTGCCATGATCATATGCACCGACATAAAAAATATGCCTAAATAGGAAAACCGGATGAAATATTGTTAAATTTCATTTCTGTCCTTGTTAGCGATGTTAACGCGTACTTGAATTTAAGCAGGAAAGGTGAAGTCTGTTGGCCTTAGACAAACAAAAAAACTTAACGTTTATCAGTCATACCAGATCGAAGGTTCAACTTACACATCAAGGAGGAGAAGCATTTTGGTTTGACTTGTACAGCTTTCTCAGAAGCTCAATAATTAGGGGGATTATCCAAACGGAAGAAGAATAAGAAATCAGGCAGCGATGTAGCAAAAATTTGGATACTAGCAACTTAACCTCTTCTTTTGTTTCTGTTTTAGAATATGGGCTATAATACTTAAATAATATAACGTAAAATCCAGTATGAAATCAGTGAAGAAAAACTGTTTGCAATGTTTATATTTAGTTGAGTATGTACAGGTTCGCTGATAAGAAATCATATGCATTGCCAACATTGTTTGTCATATTGATCTAAAAATCTTCAAAAACAGGACATATTTATATCTCTTTGACGATTTGATGAACTCTAGTATTTCTTTAGTGATTTTATACATAAATTTTACAATCGTTTTCAAATAAAAATGCACTGGTTCTGGCTAGACCCAAATGAATTTAGCTGCCCCTCTGTATCGATTTTCCTTCGCTTTGTTAATTCATGATGATCAGGATGATGATTAAGTTCCTTTAATTTCGCAGTTCTGATAGATAATAAGACACATCGATAAAGCACAACGAGAAAATTCTTTATGTTAAAAATCAAGTTTTTTTGCATTTGGTATCTGTCGGTAAAGAGAGAAGAGTTACCTTGTCTGGGTTTCAAAATCAAATTTCTTTACTGTATACACAGCTCCTGTTTTTGCATCGATGGTGAATTGGCCATCAGGAGAGATTCCATAGAATGAAAACTTGTGATTGTTGCCAATATCCGCGTCAGATGCTGTAACTGTTAAGACGTGAGATCCAACCAGTGTCTCCTCGCTTATCAAAATATCCAGTGGCAGTTTGCCGAGGATCGGTTGGTTATCGTTGACGTCAATAACCTTGATGTCTACTTCGATCTCAGAAAACTTTGGATCACCTTGAAAGGAAGTATAACAATAGATTTAGGCTGAAATGATGCATTTAGAGACCTCAATAACGATCTACTATGAATTAGATATACTAATTTGACATAGCCATACTGTGCTTTGACGATATCGTGGTATTGTGATATCAAACCTTGAAGAAATTGGGTTAATATGACAAAATGGTGGGTGCGGGTAGACAAAATGAACATCTTCAGAATAAATAGGAATAAATCAAGCAGAAGTAAGAACTTCTTGGATATTCTTACCGAGAGTTTGTTTTTTACTTAAAATAATTAGGGGAAAAAGAAAATAAACAAAGGTTGCTTAGAAAGAGTGCAAGGATTCAAATAAAATATGGTTATTTTTCTTTATATTCTTAAAATTATTGAAGTAAAATTGAAATGCTGCTCATAAATGTTTGTTATTACTTTTAGAAAAACATATACCAGTATATGAAAAATTTCTGTGTCAAACCTGCTTTGTCTGTTGCTCGGATGGTCAGTTCGTATGCCGATTTAAATTCTCTATCGAGTTTCACGGCAGTCATCAGTCGACCTGAGTCGTCGATTTTAAACGCTCCATCAGAATTCCCTTCTGCAAGAATTGAAAATTGCAACATAGTTCCATCATACGACAGGAGGCTGCATATATTAGTTTCAACATTCGTTTCAATCACATTTTAACCAATCATTCACAATAAAAGAATAAACATCGTCTTAATGTCCATAAAATCTTACACATACATTTTCGGCATAGCAAAACAAAAATACTTTAACGTGAGACTCCTTTTTCATATAACGCAAAATCTCTTTGTAGCGGCATTATTTGGATGCTAAAAAAATAGGGTCAGGAATATGAGACTAAAGCAAATCTAGCATATGCTACAAAATGCAAAGTGAATACTTTAACCTTTTAGCATATTCTTAATGCTATTTTGACTATCTGTCTGAAGGAGAGTATAGTATATTGTCTATTATTTAGTGAATAGAGATCAGTATGGTAGAAGCCAACAATTGGTTTCATTTGGCTTTTACGATATGTTTTGGATAGAAAAATCAAATGCCAGTTTTCTGAAAGTTATTTCAATTCCACTAGTGCTTAGAATTTTTTAACAGATTCAGTGAGTAATTCTATTATCTATCGGTCTGACAGAAATGCAACAATTTCAATGACAACAAAGTCGTGTTTCCGAGGAGCGTCAATATAGTTTTATCATTACGATCACGAATGAGATGAAAAATAATTTGTACCTTTCCTAGTCTTAAAGATGATAAAAGACATGGGAATAAATAAGTCTAATACGACAAGACGATGCAGAATTATTTTTCACACAATATTTTGGACTAACAAATTACTTCTTAGCAAAATCGTTAAGATAAACTGTTATATTCTGGTTAAAACTTATGTTTACAGTGGACATGAGAAGCAAAAATAAAACTTACGAATGATAGAGTAAGAGATCTCCCCAGCCAATCCCCTGTCAGCATCAGTTGCATTAACAACAACAGCAACTATGTCTATCTTGTTTTCAATTACGCTGCCTCTATATGAAAACTTCTCAAATACTGGAGCATTATCATTTACATCAGAAATGTTAATGAACAAAACCGATGATGATGATAATCGTGGAATTCCTTTGTCCGAAGCAGTGATTTTCAATATAAATCCATCTGGATGCTGTTCTCTATCTATTGCCATTGCAGTTTGAATTAGTCCTAAAATGCGAAGGAAATCTTGTTTAAAAAAATTGAAAACTCACAGAAATTAATTTTCATATGCAAACATCAGAATTTGTATAAATTTTAGGGTCTGACCACGGGAACAGTGCTTTATATTAACCCTTCTTCAAACAGCAATACTTTACTTTATTACTGATACTAATTGCCGAGAAACCAAGTATCAAGAAATGTGTTGCTACTATTTCCTGCAATTTGTATGGCTAAGGGAAAACTCAATACTCCAAGAGATGGATAACATTTCCCAAAAGCAGAGAATGATGCTTTAGAAAAACAACACGACAGATGAAGATAATCTCTAAGTTGACTTTGTGACAATAGCATTTATGCCATATGCCATTTATGCTATTTTGGTTTTAAGAGTGCAAACAACAGAAGTTAAAACAATATTCAATTTGAGAACGACAACAGCGTCCAAATAGTTACGATCGTTAACCAAGAAATCGTGACCGTTTTCAGAAGAAAATATCCATGAAAGAAACACTATTCGTTTATCAGTACCTGTATTTGAATCAATGGTGAATTTCCCTTCAGCTCCTGCCATTGAATATACTAGCTTGCCATTGTCACCAGAATCAGGATCTAAAGCAGTAACACTAATTACAGATGAACCAACTTTTCTATTTTCTGATACAACAGCATTGTACTGCATTTTACTGAATTTTGGAACATTGTCATTCACATCTGCTACATGAATGATAACAGAGACAATAGAAAGCTGCAATGAAAAATCAGTATATTACAAATTCAGCTACAGAATTAAAAAATCTTCAATGCTAGCTTAGCGATCATAGCAATTCTTTCACGTACTATGATTTAGCTACTTACGATGATTAAGACATATATCAACATGAACTTTCAACGACATGCGACAATCGCCAACTTCCGGCGACCATCACAATTGAACAAAGAAATTTTCTGGCAATGATCATGGATAGGAGAAGTCAGATGATAACCTCATCGTCGAGCATCGATAATCGTGTATGTCAAAAAAACGTAAAGTTCTTTGCATTTACATGTGAGAAAACGGGGTGCGGAGGACCACTGACATGAATCAAATAGAATGATGAAATGAGACGACGTGCTTGTGCGGCGGTCGCAGAAAAACGATAAAACGATTTACAACGACAAAACTATTCAACCAACCTTTGGAGGAATACCATGATCACTGGCTGTTGCTATCAATCTGTGTTGTGAAACCATCTCACGGTCAAGCACTGTTTTACTGACGATAACTCCGTCTTTGAAACCAATGGAGAAAAATTCGCTAGACAAATTGTAGTTCACCAAACCATTGCTCTCAAGATCTCTATCAACAGCGATCAACTATCAAAAGAAAGCGACATAAGGACAATTAATTAGATGTTTACTGACTATAAATGGTGAAGTTGGTTCCTCAGATATGGAATTTCTTATCAAATTCAAATTTGCCATTCTTAATAATTATAATCTAGCTTCAAGAACGTATATTTTAAAATCAATTTAAATTTTTGCGTTGTCCTATAATAACAGAATTAAATTTATCTCTATTGTCAGCATTTTTATCAGAAATGGAGTTCCAGTTCATTTTGAAGCTAATCGATGGTAGGAGAGTGGCATTGGTGAGAAAGATTACCCTGCCTAGAAGAGTTCGCTACAACGAAAGGTAAAGTCTGACCAGAATAGATGTTTTTGTGTTTCAGTCCTCTCTATTACTGCAAGATAAGCCAAAGGACGAAGTAATCGCGATACGTAAATTTTATAACAATACTTATAAACTAGCTATGTACGACAACTTTTGTTCTTGAAGCTGCTTTAGTCATTTTTGTGTATTATTGTCATTGTTGCTGATGGGTTTTTAAAGGCTATCCATGCTAACTTAAATGACAAAATTTGGGATTCTAGTTCAATGAGTTACTGTACGCCCGCGAGTGGACTAATTTCGATTATCATACAATGCTTACTGGTCCTTTCCTAATGCCAAAAGTTAAGAAGCAAATACTGAACATCAGAATTTTGTTTAGTTTTGCTTCTAAAGACATAAATACGTCAAGAGCATCTGTGGCATTACCTTTAAAACTGATTGTCCTGCAGGGAGGTTTTCTTTTATTGTTGCCACATACTCGCTTTGACTAAATACAGGAAACTCGTCGTTTACATCAAGTACTTCAATGCGAACAACAGCTGTAGATTTTCTTGATGGATACCCACCTAAAGATTATTTAAGTTGATTACAGTCTATTCTCTCACTTCTTTGTGTCTAGTAAGACATTATATTACAGATTAGATGATTTTCATAAAATTGAACGTATCATTAAATTGTACATATTTTGCCGTAAGAAACCAATTTGAGGTAAGATTTCCACAAGGTTTCTTTTTCGTATTCTCAGTTGTGTTTGACAACTTATACCGAGCTACTATGTTCAATCAGTAAAAGGGAAATATGTTAGACTCTGTAGCAAAAGCATTTTCCGAAATGCTGACGATCCTTGTTTTATTCTTCGAGTTGCCCGAGTGATAACCTTAGGAGTTAATGACTTGTCATCTTCACGAGACGATGGAAAAACGTAATGTCTGTGAGCTCTCTTCCTAACGCTGAGACACATTTTAAAGTGATAATAGTTTGAGTAATTGATAGTTTTAGCTAATAAATTAGTTGATAATTTCGGATAATTCTACTAGTCAGAATTTGATATATTGACTTATACAGGGTGGCCCAAAACAGGGACCCCCTAGCTAAATAATTTTTAAATAATTTATTCTTAGGAAGGAAATTCCTGAATTTAATCCTACATGATATTCAACTCAAGTGAGATATTTCGCGTAAATATCTTGGTGATATGGGTTAGCATCTCTGAAAAATTGCTTTAAAACTTTACTATACAAAAACATACTGTAACAAAATATGCAACTTTATATCCTTACGCAACAAAACAGAAAAATCAATAACTCATTCTTTCAGTCAAATGATGGGTTCAAAAAATGTCTTCCATCCTGCTCAATACATTTCTCTTATCTGACTGGCCATGCATTAATGGCCATGACAATTTTGCGCTGGGCTTGTTATTCCCATTCAAGCACGATTGCAGTTTACCATGGTGGAATATAAACAGCAGGTTTCGGGACTTCATAAATTTAATGTCTAATTGAACCAAGTTGGAAGTTCTTATCATCAAAATATTTCTACACGATATCGTACTTGAGTTGAATATTACCTGGTATACATTTTATAAAATTCCTCCTTGAGGAAAATTATTCAGAACTTATTTACCTAGGGGGTCCCTTTTCTGGGCCACTCTGTATTTTAATATATATATATATATACAGCATAGACCAAGTATAGCCATTTGTTTTGATATTACAACTAATTGGCTTACAGTGAGCAGTAGAAAAGCTGGAAAGGGCATCGCACGCACCAATAAAAGAAAGGAGAATTTCTCATTCATCTAATGTAACTAGCTACATTAAATAATATATCTTACCGTCGGAGCAAGAAACATGTAATGTGTAAAGTGAAATCTTTTCCCTGTCAATTATGCTATTTGTTTTCATTTGTCCAGTGACTTTGTCAATTAAGAAGGCATTATTGATATTTCCAAAATCAATATGGTACTTGACTTGTCCGTTGGGTCCTTCATCTGGATCGGTTGCTGTTAACTTGAATATCAATAAACCAAATAAGTATTTCATGAAGAAGCTGTTTACATCATTATAGCAAAATTATATCGATTTCTATTTAGGTGTGGAGAAACATGTAAAAGAAGCACACGCCTAAGGACAATTGCTTATCTTGTTCTTCGTAGATAGCTGAATGTAAGGAACAAATTCCCAAGTAGATGGGTTTTTAGAATACTTTGGTATTGAAAAATGGACAAACTGTCTAAAAAAGTCCACTGTAATAAGACAAAGACAACGTGTTGAACTCGGTATTGCACTGCGTACGTGTATACGTTGAAAAACATTGTTCTTAATCACTTCACATATGGCTTCTTTAGCTTTCAATGGTTGGAGAACAGCAATACAACGTATATAAAAACATTGTTCCTAATGGGAGAGTAAGATTCGAGATTTTAATAATTTTTATATGGGTTTTGCAAATTCCTACACAAGCATAAACGATTTTTTTATCGATTCATAGATTTTTGATCGCTTCACAATGATAGTGAAAAGCACCAGGAAAACAACCAAACAGTACAGATGAAAGAATCGTTGGTCTGATGGTGCAAAGTACAATCAAACATAATCAGTAGCAAAAAATATGTCACATATATCATTTGTTTTCTATAAACACGTTTAAAACTTATGTTTCTACTTCTGGTTCTGTGTAAACTGCTACAAGAGATAGATATTTCCTAGGCTTTTATTTGCTTCTTAATTCTGCAAATGAATTCACATACGATATTGAAATACATCAAGAAACCCACCTTAAGAACATCGGTAGGATACACGCTATTCTCTTGAAGTTGAATATAAAATGTGGAATTGTTCAACTTCGGAGAATTATCGTTTACATCCAATACTTTTACAACGACTTGTGTGTAGTTGCTTTTGGGTTGCAAAGGATCTGCATCAGAAACTTTAACATCAAGACTGTAAGATGTCTTCTTTTCTCTGTCAATGTCACCTATGGCATATATCTCTCCACTGGTTTTCTCGATTTCAAAGTGATCTGAAAATATCACATCAAAATATATATTTATATGTATATCTAAATTATATTTATTTCTAGACAAATATATTAATATTACATATTTGTCATGAATGGCAAACACAAGGATGGATTTTTCCACAACTGGTATACCACAATAGATGGATTCAAACCTGGTCTGCATGACCACGCATCCAACGACGTTGCTACTGACAAAGAACTCGATGAAATCACCAAGTAATTTTTCAGCTCATAGAATCCAAGACGCTACTCCCATTTGACTTTTTGTTTTTCGTCTGTGCTGAACCTTCTTCAGCACAATTAATTTCTATTTAATTTATATATTTATATTTATATTCATATCTACTTGCTTGACTGATATTTTACCGTTATGAATTAAAAAGAAATAAATTGTAAAACGTAACTTACCAAAATATGTAGAGGGTCGCACCATTACAACGCCTGTCTTCCGTTCTACAAGAATAATGCATGAATTGAACATACAACTAAACACAACTTATACTATATGCAAAATAGACTGAAATTTTCTGAAATGAATGAAAGTGGTCCTAATACATAATAACCTTTCAGGAAAATATTCGAGCAGCATGGAAGAATGTTGCTCCAATATTAGCCACATTAATCTTTAAAAGTACCCAACTTTAATAAGATGCAAATCATCTAAGATTTTTGTGATTTCCAGGTGATACTTTGTTGACAAACGGTCTTTATTTAGGTTCCATATTCTTCCATAGTCTTGTTTGCTCCTTTTTGCACTGGCCAGAATTAATAAACGATATCGGAGTAACGAATCTATCAATATTAAAAGTTATGTTTGATGAAAATTTACCTGAATTTGCGAACGCATGATAAACTTCGTACTCTTCTAATCGTACTCTCCATATAACAACTTCTCCGACATACAGTCTTCCGTAATCTTGAGTTAGGCCAGACAAGTCGTTTGGACAACCTAACACCAACTTTGTGTAGGTATCATTTGATCGCTGAATCACTTTGGCGACATTGCTCTGTTAATAAAGGAATATGCAATGATTTTTAAACTTTCAAGAAGCCTATTCTATGCAAATAGTTTCAATATATGACTACGAGTAGCAAAACACTTCAGTTCCGCCCAGTTTGAACCCAACTCTAAGCTTCAACACCAAAGAACGTTACCGCCAAAGCTAAATGTGTTTTGAATAGGACTGAATTGGTCGTTTACAAGGAATCCGCTTTGATGGATGGAGCTCTCCTGAAGACAACTAATTGGGGGCAACCCGGTGAACCATTTCTTCAATGAATGTCATCGATTTAGTTATAGCAATCGTAAAAGGTAAGTAAATTCAGAAGATCACGGAAAAGCTGTATTGCTAGGACATTTCACCAATTTCTATTAGAAAGCAGCCATCCCGTGGGTCTAAACAACAACCTAGTCTTAAACATGATTCAGCCATAGGACAACATCTACTTGATAATCCAATTTGTGCGGAAAATTACAGCGAGGATTGTTTCAGAATCATTGACAAAGCAAGATCTTTGCTTCACTTAGGGGTTTTGGAATCTATCTACATCAAAATCAATAGGCCGGATCTGTGTAGACAGAAAGAGTTCGTTTTCTCACTTGGACTCTTCAAATAATTCTATTGGTCTTCCCGCTGTATCCGACCAGCTGATTGGTGTTTAAAACACAATGCCAATTCAGCTTTTCGTTCTTTCTGATTGGTGCATTTCGAGCCGCATCTGGGTATAAATTCCGCCTAGTCTATTTGTTCGGTTTGTTTCTGACGTTCATACTCTGAGGAATGTCACACGAGAAAAGCTTTTTAAGTATCCCCGAAAATGATTCCGCTATTCATCGCAATTTTAAAATTTCTATTATGTTTTTTACGTTGTTTACATCTTTTCAACAAAATCAAAACCTAATCTATGAAAATTCGATGCATACGGTTTTGGTATTCGTCTGCGTCTCTGGCATTTCCACCGATTTAATTTTGCATCATATGGAAATTGTTCTGTCATTGGGTAAGATATAAACTACTGAAAAGAAATGCCATGTGCAATAGAGAGTGTTCAACTGTCATACTAAGAGCAAGAAAAGTATCATAAAACAGAAATGATTATGCTATGAATTACTATGCCACACCGAAAACCGTGCCACGAACGCTGAAAGTTGAAAACCGAAAAAAAAGGAACACAATTCAGGCTCAGATGACTCGGGCACATAAAGAAGAAGAGACATCAAAAGTTTAGGACGAGGTGTAAGCAAATATCTTGGTGGGAGACCGAAGTTATTAGAAAACATGAAGGCTAATATGAATAATGACTCAGCCGTAGCCTTTTGGGGAAGTTTCAAGGTAGCTTGCCTGAATGAACATTTGAAGTTCCATCCATGCTAGCCGATGAAAGCAAATTTATCAAATTTTTTCTTTCATCTATACTATATATCTGATCTATATCAATATAAGATAGACATAAAATCAATGTATTTGGAGGATTTCTGCGCATTCGTTTCATTACCTTCGATTTGAGGATTCCATTTTCAAAATAGGCAATTCCGTTAGTTTTACTCCATGTCAGGGTGAAATAAAACCATGATTTCGGAATGGAGCTACGTTTTATTTCATATTCTCTGGCATCTGTTGCGAGACGAAGTCGAAAAAATCCAGAGTTCAAATCAAATGAAATTCCTGTTGCTTGACTTGACTGGGCACCAGAAGACATAATGAATCCGCCTGCCTCGAATTTGAGCCACATCGAAACTGTAAGTCCATGAACACAGAGTGTTGGGTTGCTAATACAGTCATCTAAAAGGTGAAATTATACAAATGTCTCGGTGAAATATGACTGAAACAATCTAAAAGAGAGCGCGAGCGAAAAACAATGCTGACAGGAAAATAGATATTGGTAAGAATAATCTTTCATTGAAGATGAGAAATAAGATATACAAATTTGTGAAGTTAAAAAAATACAAAACACGTAGGAATATATTGACATGAACGGCAAAGATAAAGGCAATAACACCTTGCTCATGCAAAGTAACGTAGTGCGTTTACTAGTTACTATTCCTCTGGGCTTTGTCGTTCTTCTCATTTCCTTGAGTCATAGATATTGTTATCAAATCAGATAATTTTTTGGTCAGTAGAAACGTGCGACGAAAGATTGACATGTCAGATTTGCTTTTACGTTATCATATAGAAAATATAGAAAAGTTTATGTAGCAAAATTCCAGCTCTGAAACATTAAAATTCACACTTTATTGTCCCTTATATCTCTAATCAACTTTTACAAGTAGTAATGTTGGTAACATTTTTTTCAGAAAATCATATCCATGTTTATCTTCTGTCACAGTTAACTTTTGAATTTTGTATCAATCTGGCAGTCAAATTTTGGTTTCAGTTTGTTTTAATGGCTAAGGAACTTCAATCACTTTGATATTTTATCGTTTATTGTCAGCTTTTGATATAGGAATTGATATATTTCTTTTCTTCTTGCAATTCATTAAAGGTTTAGTTAACGAAATATGACGAAATTTGACGAATTTACAATATGATAGAAAACAAAGAAAATGCTCTTATTCAAACAAATAACAAATATCAAAAGTAGTCATAATGAACGCATATACTGGCCTTCGACAAATAATTATTATGTTGATTTAACTATTCTTATTTTCATAAGTCTTACGTATAAGTTGTTTAAGTGAATCGATTGGTGCTTTATTTTCTTTTATAGCAATTCTTGACATTTTTTGGGTTGAAATGGTTAATCATAAAAGAAAGAGCTGAGAAATTTTTGAGTTAAAATCGAACATGAAAATACAAAAAAAACCAAATATAAATATTTCTGCTTTTTATATACATTGATAAATAGAATTAAAGAAGTCAAATAATATATAGCGACAGCGACGAGTATTTCTTCATAGCATAGGCATATTGTGACGTTGAGCTGATTATAATAATATGTGACGTCACAATGAAATTAAAAGTCACAAGATATAAAGCAAGGATTCCAGCTTGCGATTTTAAATATTCTATTCTGATAACCAGTGGATACAAAAACTGTAGTGTTCTACCGATTTTGATATAAATATTGACTAAAATCGATTTACGATGGAAGATTCACGATATAAGCGACAAAAGACAAAGCTCAGAGATAGAGCCAAGATTGCAAGCCTTCAAGACGAGGTAGACGCCTTAAAGCAACAGATAACTGCTTTAAATTCAAAGAACGAGAAGCAAATCGATCCTCCCATTCGGGAAGAAAAACAGAGATCGGAATATTTCTACAATTATATTGAGGTCAGTTTGATATAGTTAATACAGTAAAAGATTATATGCAATATGACAAATGTTTATACTTAAACCGTTGTAGCATTTCTGTTTTACTTTTTATGCTCTATTTATTCATCATTTTTTCTTTTCTAACATAATTTTAACTTGGTACATAATAAATGTTGGGGACACCGCCGCATGATGCAGGGTAAAATGAAGAGGAAAAATATCGTCAAAAATATTTCTACAAATGAAATTTTGAAAGCTTTTGTAGTAGTGGGAAGAAACCCAAAAAAGTAAATGCTTTTTAAGCTAGAATCCCCCTAACATACATAGAACAAAAAGAACAATACAGAAGAGCACAAACTTTATATGTTTTAAATATGTTTATCTTTACATGTATTTTTGAAAAGTATAATTTTTTTAATTGCATGCTGAATTTTCAGTGAAAAAAAACACGTTTTTAAACAGGATGTAAATATCTTTATATACTTTTCTTTTTCTGTAGATACTCAGGATTCGCAAGAAGTTTGAAACCGAAGAAGAATTGAAAAACGTCTTTCTTGAAAGATGCGTGTCAAAGGCAAAGAAATTTCTTTCACAGAAACTTTTTCTATTACTGAATAACAAGCATATAGCAGATGCAACTCAAAATGAGGCTGCAAAAAAGACTTTAGCAAGAAACAGCATCTCCATTTCAAAAGAGACTTTAACGGATGATGAAACTGGAGGTAGGAAGAAGTAAAAATTTTGCATAGTTGTATTTTTCAGCGATTGACACAAAATTTTAAGTTTAAAACGTTATGTGTATGAAGTAGGCATCTTTGAAGAGCATCTTTTGTGACAAGTACTGGATGACAAAATTCAGAATAACAGCCTATAGCGATAGTTGGACCCCTTGAAAGACTCAAAAAATATGGATCTAGCTATTTTCACTTATTCCGTATTAAACAAAAACTTGTCCTTTGCAGATGTGGCAACCTCGGTCGAAGACAATCAATCCAACCGCTGTGAAAGGAAGACCATGCCAGAAGAAAATATCAATAAGCAAGCATATGAGACATTAGAGAAAGATAATGAACATCTGAAGAGCCAATTGCAGGCTTCTCAAAACATGGCCTATGATCTGAAAGGACGTGAACAGCGCACAAACGAACTGTTAGCCCAGCTTCAGTTCAGATCAGAAATTGAAAACCAGAAGCTGAAGCTGGAAATTTTGTATCTGAATGAGGAACTTACTACACAAGTCAAGGAAAAATTGGCAATTGAAGATCAGCTCAATAATTTGAAAGATAATGCCAGAGAGTCCAATTTGCATATTAGTGAATTATACCAACAAATTTCGCTGCAAGAACAATTCAAGGAGAGAGAATTGGAACTCAAAGAAAAAGTCATCAAAGAAAATGTAGAACTCTCTGTTGAAGTGCAAAAGAAAACAAATAAAATCGAGGAGCTTAAAAATGAGCTTACTACAACCAACGGCCAAATACGTAGCTTGGAAGGCCAAGTGACCGCTCTTGAAGTAACGCTAGGTGAAAAAATTAAGAAACTGAACAAAAGAAAGGGATGGAGGCGTTTTAAATGTTGGTTATGATAGTAGCAAAAAGTAACATAAATTATTATATTTAGCTACATATCTATAAGTAAGTAATTTTCTTTCATATGCTAGGCGCAAACGAAGATATTTTTGATGCGTGTCATATATACATAGCTTGACAGGAAATCAGTGTCCTCCAAATTTTTTGTAATACGTTGTATTTTTATGAATAATTGTTTTTCAATTTAATATATTGTCGTTTCAATTGCTAACTTCTGATAAATTATAGCGTATCGTGGTATTGACGCCATCCGTTCAAAAATACTGCGGATTCTGTGCATTGAAGTTAAAATATCCACAGAAAATCTAGTAGGCCCTATGTCAAAAAATGTTTCTTCTGAATCTTGCAATTTGTGAAATATTCTACCGCTCAAGAAATTTGAGAAAGTCTATGGTAAACGAAGGTATTAAAACCAACCATACTCTGAGTATTTAGTTTACTAAAAATTTTGGTTGCAAGAAAGTAAATTACAACCCTTTGGGTGTCATGTGCGGAGTCCTCAGTGCTCAATGGTAGGCCCAATATACATAGCTTTTACTTCATTTAAAAGATTGAAGAAAACAATTATCACACTCAGAAGTAATGAAAATCTGAAGAACCAACTGCAAGCTTCACAAGACATGGTCTATGATCTGAAAGGGCGTGAACAGCACACAAACGAACTGTTAGCCCAGCTTCAGTTCAGATCAGAGATCGAAAACCAGAAGTTGAAGCTGGAAATTTTGTTTCTGAATGAGGAACTTACTACACAAGTCAAGGAAAAATTGGCAATTGAAGATCAGCTCAATAATTTGAAAGATAATGCCAGAGAGTCCAACTTGCATATTAGTGAATTATACCAACAAATTTCGCTGCAAGAACAATTCAAGGAGAGAGAATTGGAACTCAAAGAAAAAGTCACCAAAGAAAATGTAGAACTCTCTGTTGAAGTGCAAGAGAAAACAAATAAAATCGAGGAGCTTAAAAATGAGCTTACTACAACCAACGGCCAAATACGTAGCTTGGAAGGCCAAGTGACCGCTCTTGAAGTAACG
Source organism: Chrysaora quinquecirrha (assembly GCA_014526335.1). Taxonomy (NCBI): domain Eukaryota; kingdom Metazoa; phylum Cnidaria; class Scyphozoa; order Semaeostomeae; family Pelagiidae; genus Chrysaora; species Chrysaora quinquecirrha. The sequence continues at coordinate 1,261,614 of JACTAT010000010.1, forward strand.
CTAGGTGAAAAAATTAAGAAACTGAACAAAAGAAAGGGATGGAGGCGTTTTGAATGTTGGTGATGATAGTAGCAAAAAGTAACATAAATTATTATATTTAGCTACATATCTATAAGTAAGTAATTTTCTTTCATATGCTAGGCGCAAACGAAGATATTTTTGATGCGTGTCATATATACATAGCTTGACAGGAAATCAGTGTCCTCCAAATTTTTTGTAATACCTTGTATTTTTATGAATAATTGTTTTTCAATTTAATATATTGTCGTTTTAATTGCTAACTTCTGATAAATTATAGCGTATCGTGGTATTGACGCCATCCGTTCAAAAATACTGCGGATTCTGTGCATTGAAGTTAAAATATCCACAGAAAATCTAGTAGGCCCTATGTCCAAAAATGTTTCTTCTGAATCTTGCAATTTGTGAAATATTCTACCGCTCAAGAAATTTGAGAAAGTCTATGGTAAACGAAGGTATTAAAACCAACCATACTCTGAGTATTTAGTTTACCGAAAATTTTGGTTGCAAGAAAGTAAATTACAACCCTTTGGGTGTCATGTGCGGAGTCCTCAGTGCTCAATGGTAGGCCCAATATACATAGCTTTTACTTCATTTAAAAGATTGAAGAAAACAATTATCACACTCAAAAGTAATGAAATATGATTAAGTTGCTGTTTAGCTCATGGGGCTCACACATCATTGACGAATGTCCAAAATAAGCTATAAGAAGCCTCAGCAAACATTTGCTAGACCTGAATGAGAAAAATTGCCGATAATAGCGACAAGTACTTCTTCATTCCATATTGTGACGTTGAGCTGATTATACTGACTTTTGACGTCACAATCAAATAAGAACTCGCAAGAGATAAAAGGAAGGATTCCTGCTTGATTTCAAATGTTCTATTTTCCTAGTAAGTGGACACATAAGCAGTAGTGTTCTACTGACATTGATATAAATTTTGGTTACAAATAGATTCATGATGGAAGATTCACGATATAAGCGACAGAAGATGAACCTTAGAGATAGAGCTAAGATTGCAAGTCTTCAAGACGAGGTAGAGACCTTGAGGCAGCAGATAATATAATTGACTTGACTGCAAATATGAGAAGGAAAGAGATCCTTGCATCGTGGATGAAAAGCCAAAGCCAAAATATCTAAAAAATTATAATGAAGTTTGATAGGTTATACTATTTAAGATCATATGCAACGTTACAAGTGTTTGTATTTAAGCCGAGGGTATAAATTTTACTTTTCATTTATTAGACGGAAAATAGGCCTCTCATATTGCATATGGTTCTTTATTGTACATATCCAACTTCCTTAATATAATTGTGGAAATATTCGGACTTTGGTTTTTCTTCCACTAGGCAAGGACCTCTTTCCTTCTCATTTGCCGTCAAGGAAATTATCTGCTGCTCCGAGGATTCTAACTCGTCTTGAAGACTTGCAATCTTGCAATCTAGCTCTATCTCGAAGCTTTGTCTTCTGTCGCTTATATCGTGAATCTTCCATCATGATCTATTTGTAATCAAAATTTATTTCAATGTCAGTAGAACACCACTGCTTTTGTGTCCACTTACTAGCAAAATAGAACATTTGAAATCAAGCAGGAATCCTTCCTTTTATCTCTTGTGAGTTCTTATTTGATTGTGACGTCAAAAGTCAGTATAATCAGTTTAACGTCACAGTACGGGATGAAGAAGTACTCGTCACTACTATAAGCAATTTCACTCATTTAGTTCTATCTATCTTTATTGTGTATGAAAGATAACTACTTATGACTATGTACTCTGAAGTACCGAATAATCGGGGGGATGGGAATAATCGGGGTGGTTGGAAATATTGTTAAAATTTAATAAACGGGGGTTGGAATAAAGGGAGGGGGGTTTGAAAATACAAGAGAACATATTATTTCAGAAAATCATATCCATGTTAATCTCCTGTACACAGTTAGGTAGCTTTAGAAAATTGTCTCGATCTGGAGTAGTAAATTTGGTTTCAGTTTGGTTTAATGGCTTAAAAACTTCAATCACTTTGATGTTTTATCGTTCATTGTCAGCTTTTGATATATTGAAGGATATATTTCTTCTCTTCTTGCAATTCATTAAAAGTTTAGTTAACGAAATATGACGAAATTTGACGAGTTTACAATATGATGAAGCAAAGAAAATGATCTTATTCAAACAAATAACAAATACCAAAAATAGTCACAATGAAAGCATATGCTGGTCTTCGACAAATAATTATCATGTTCATTTGACTAATTCTTATTTTCATAAGTCTGACGTATAATATGTTTAAGTGAATCAATTGGTTTCTTATTTACTTACATAGCAATTCAAGACATTTCTTGGGTTAAAACGGTTTATCATAAAAGAAAGGACTGAGAAATTTTGTGTTAAAATCGAACATAAAAATACCAAAAAACAAAATATAAATATTTCTGCTTTTCATATTCATTGATAAATAGAATTAAAGGAGTTAAATAATACATAGTGAGAGCGACGAGTATTTCTTCATAGCATTGACATATTGTGACGTAGAACTGATTATATTGAATTTTGACGTCACAATCAAATAAGAGGTCACAAGATATAAATGCCAGTATTCCTGCTCGTTATTTCAAACTTTTTATTTTGATAACCTGTTGATACACAAACTGTAGTGTTCTACTGACTTTCATATAGGTTTTGCTTACAAATTGAGTCATGATGGAAGATTCGCGAAATAAGCGACAGAAAACAAAGCTCAGAGACAGAGCCAAGATTGCAAGCCTGCAAGACGAGGTTCAAGCCTTGAAGCAGCAAATAATTGCCTTGACGCCAAAATATCAAGAAAGAGATTCCTGCATAGCAGAAGAAAAACCAAAGTCGAAATATTTCAATAATTATGTTGAGGTGAGTCTCATAGGAAATACAATAGAAAGCTACAGGAAATATGACAAAAGATGTTATTTACATATTTGTAGCTTTTCGTTGTTAAGTTTTATCTATTCGTGATAATCTTCTTCTCTACTATTAATTTTACTTGCTATGGTACAAACATTGGGGAAACTGTCGTATCATAACGTACGGGAATTATCTTACTTACATGCGGAAAATAATTGTCGAAAGTTAGCAAAATTGTTACATTTGTAAGCATTACTTCTATCAAAATACACAACGAACCCCAAGCGGCACACATTTTTCGAGAATAGCGACACCAGGATATAGAACAAAACTAAGCAAGCAGCAAAGCGCCAAATTTAAATGTCTTTAATATGCTTGTCTTTGCACTTATTTTTAAATGTGAATTTTTTTGCGTACAGAATATGGAATAAAATAAAATTTAAATTTGATGCAAATTTCCTTTGTGCTTTTTCATTTTTTTTCTGCAGATTCTCAGGATTCGCAAAAAGTTTGAGACTGAAGAAGAACTGAAAAACGTCTTTCTTGAAAGATGCGTGTCAAAGGCAAAGAAATTTCTTTCAGAAAAGCTTCTTTTATTACTGAATAGCAAGCATATAGCAGATGCAACTCAAAATGAGGCTGCAAAAAAGACTTTATCAAGAAACAGCATCTCCATTTCAAAAGAGACTTTAACGGATGATAAAACTGGAGGTAGGAAAAAGTAAAAAATTTTGCATAGCTATTTTTTCAGCGATTGACACAAAAATTTAGGTTTAAAACGTTATGTGTATGAAGTAGCCATCTTTGAAGAACATCTTTTGTGACAAATATTGGATGACAAAATCCACAATAGCAGCCTATAGCGATAGTTGGACCCCTTGAAGGACTCCAAAAATATGGATCTAGCTATTGTTGCTTATTCTCTATTAAACAAAAACTTGTCCTTTGCAGATGTGGCGAGCTCGGTCGAAGACAATCAATCCAACCGTTGTGATAGGAAGACCATGCCAGAAGAAAATATCAAACAGCAAGCATATGAGACTTTAGAAAAAGATAACGAAAATCTGAAGAGCCAACTGCAAGCTTCACAAAACATGGTCTATGATCTGAAAGGACGTGAACAGCGCACAAACGAACTGTTAGCCCAGCTTCAGTTCAGATCAGAGATCGAAAACCAGAAGCTGAAGCTAGAAATTTTGTTTCTGAATGAGGAACTTGCTACACAAGTCAAGGAAAAATTGGCCGTGGAAGATCAGCTCAATTTTTTGAAAGATAATGCCAGAGAGTTCAATTCGCATATTAGTGAATTGCACCAACAAATTTTGTGGCAAGAACAACTCAAGGAGAGAGAATCGGAACTCAAAGAAAAAGTCATCAAAGAAAAGGTAGAACTCTTTGTTGAGGTTGAAGAGAAAACAAATAAAATCGAGGAGCTTAAAAACGAGCTTACTGAAACCAACGGCCAAATACGTAGCTTGGAAGGCCAAGTGACCGCTCTTGAAGTAACGCTTGGTGAAAATATGAAAAAACTGAACAAAAGAAAGGGATGGAGGCGTTTCAAATGTTGGTGATGATAGTAACCAACAGTCAGCAACTTCAACCTTGTAAGAGTTAAATATTAGCTAGAAAAGTAACATAAATTATTATAGTTAGCTGCATATCTATTAGTAAATGATTTTCTTTCACATGATAGGCGCACACGAAGATATTTTCGATGCGTGTCAGAACATATACATAGCTTGAGAGAAATTTCTTAGGCAAAATCTGTGCCTCTGTCCAAGTATTTTTTAATGCGTTATATTTTTATGGATAATTTTTTTCAATCTAATATATAGTCGTTTCAATTCATTCCTTCTGGTAAATTATTGTATATTGTTGTAGTTACGCCATCCGTTCAAAAATACTGCGGATACTTTGCATCGAACATAAAATATTCAGAGAAAATCTAGTATGACCAAAAACCTTTCTGCTGAATCTTGCAATTTTGAAATATTCTACCGCTCAAAAACATTTTAGAAAATCTATGGTAAATGAAGGTAGTTAAACCAACCATTCTTTGAGTAATAATTGAACCAAACATTTTGGTTGCAAAACAGTAAATTACGAACATTTGAGTGTCATGTACGGAGTCCTCATTGCTCAATCGTAGGCCCAATATACACAGCTTTTACCTCATTTAGAAGATTTGGAAGGTGTCTTAACACACTTAAAAGTAATCAATGATGCTCAAAATATTGTTTTCTCAGCTGATCAGTCGCTTATGAGCGTCTATAAAATAAGCGGAGCAGGAGATCTCTAAACGTTGCAAAATTTCTTCACACAAAGAATTAAGTAATCAATTCAAAACGGAACAAAGTAGAGTTTTTATTTTGGCTTTGGAAAAAAAAGGTTACATGGTCTACATCATGTAACATGGTCTACTACAGGTCTGGGTTGCCGCGATGCTAATCTTCATGGAATTAGATTGAGCGATATCTTGTCTTTGCGCAGGAAAGAAACTTTATGTAGACTTGAATGCAATGCATATAAGAAAATTATCTTCGCAAGAGCTCTGAATGACTATTCTCTATAACAAGTATCCATGATACTATAATGCTTAATCAAAATTGTTTTTACTTCATTTAAAAGATCACGTTCAATAGTAATCAAATATGATCAAGTTGCTGTTTTCTGTGTAGCTCACGGGGCTCACACATCATTGAGGAATGTCCAAAATAAGCTATAAGAAGCCTTAGCAAACATTTTTCAACCATTCCTTCGCATTCCTAAACAGCATGTGTACAGCCAGAGCAATCAGTAAACAGTAACCGTAAACGGTCATGTCTCAAGGATTTAATTTTTCCACAAGTGGCATACCACAATTGATTGGATTTGAACTCATGACTGCATGATCAGATGGCCAACGACGTTTCCACTGAGCTATAGAGCTCAATGAAATCACCGGGTAACTCTCCAAGTCATACAGCCCAAGGTTCTCATCCCATTTTGCCTTTTTGTGTTTCGGCTATGTTGACCCTTGCAAAGTTTCTTCAGAGAAATGATTTATTCAGGAAATGAGAAAAAGAGGTAAGACTTTTCCACATAATAAACTGCAGGTTACATAGTCTGCTACAAGTCCCGGTTACCGAAATACCAAAGTCCATGCAAGTTGATTGCAGAAATACCTTGGCTTTTTGGAGGATAAAAACTTAGTGAGAATTAAAAGGGAGATTTAATGTACAAGAACTTCTGGAATTAGATTATTAACCTCTAAAAGCAACTGTATGCTCCTGGCTATGTTAGAAACAGTATAAGGTGAAATAATTAAGTTATTGTTACATTTGAAATTGAGCTTAAATTTCTTATGAACTCTATTGAGAAAAAATAGCTTTGATCGACCAAAGAGTTGAAAACGTTTTAAGACGGGGGGGGGGGGGACGGAGGCAGGAAGAACTTTAAACGGGATTCATCTACACATTTCTTTTTGTCAAAAAAATACTCACATAAAAGCACTTCTAAAGTCTTTCATGATTAGTTTGAACTTAAAACATTGTCTTGATTGCTCTGATAGGAACAGTTGACACTTTAACGTTAAAGGGTTAAGTGCTACAATATTTTTCTAGAGTATTATGCATGAAAAGAGATTGAGGACGTACCTTCGAAGTCTCCCATGGAAACAGACTGCGGATATCCTGAAATCAGTACAACCGGACCCATATCAACATCTTGAACCACACGTGCACCATTCAGAATTGCACTTGCATTCGATTTTCTGTCTCTAATTGTCGACCCAGTTGATATATCTCTGAATGACCAGTAGAAATCGTACGAATAACCTGGAATGTATGGACTGTTGGCATTAACATTTTTATATATTTTAACAATGTATGGATTTAACAATATTTTTCCACTTTCAATTTATTTTTATTTCCAATTTCATCGTGTGCAGCAAAAAGCATTACGAATGAAAAAATTAACACATTGAGAAAATACATAAATTCAACGAATTGAAAAATGGAAAGAAACGCATCCAAGAGACAACCCATTAAACCTGAGGCTGACCAGCCAGATTTCATATTTGCTGCTAGCGTTTATGTCTAGATTTCCTTATGTTCTCGTTGTAAATGGAGAAAACCACAACATTACGATACTTTAAAGAAGATCGATAATCTAAAGTAAATCTATAACTTTGCGTGTCATAAATATTTCTACTCTTAAAATGAAATTGTACTTGCTTGACATGTTGACCAAGCTGTAAGAAAGCTCTCCAAAAGCTGAAGATGTTGAATCTGAATCATTGTCAAACGCTTTTATTTGTCCAATTTTATGTCGTTTCTTTCTATAATCACCCTTGAATAAATCGAAAATAAAATTGTAGAATAAATTCAGTATTTTCAACAAGTTACTATGTGTTCGATTGAAAAAAGATTGTTTTAATGATTTGAGAGATATCTGAATAAGATTATAGGCAACTAAACATAGTACTCCTAAATTGATATTAACCTACGCCATAGCGAAAACGGAATCACGATAATGTGTTCATTAATCTCATGCCTTAAAATATTTATTTCATACATTTTATATACGAATTAGTTCCTTTTCAGACTGGAAAAAAGCGAGATATTTGCTGAAACCTTTTCATCTTTCATCAAATGATGCAAACTATTGTATGATTACATAAAAATAGTGGCCTTATTAGTGAAGTTAAATCGTCTATTATTTGAAACCCTTGTTTGGTACCCATGTTGTAAACTGTACCTATGATTAACGTATACTCACTACTGATAATAATCACAGTTAAGAGGGTTTCGTAACGTCAGGCTCTTATGCACAGGCGTCTAATCTAATACAAGTCATGCCCTCCTTCTCCATAAATGTTAAAGAAAACATAATTGAATAAAAGCTGATTTACCTCTAAAATTTCAAATGGTCCTACAGCTTGAAACCATGGCCAGTTATCATTGACATTCTGGATATTCACTGTTAACTTTTTGGTGCTGTGAGAAAAATATTATATAATAGCATTAAATAGACCATTTAAAGCAACATTTTAAGACAATAAAGATGGACGCAGAGTAGCGCACAGTAATGAATTAATGGATTACATTGTGTGCAAATTCTTTCGTTTTCTCTTTCAATCATTTTAATAAGGGACTTCAAGCCGGCTTGAGATATAGGTATTGATTTATTTTTCATTTAGTTTTGCTTTTTCCAGATGCCTCACTGATACTCTTTACATATTTCTTAATTAAAAATGTGATTTATTTGCCAAACAGGTCTTACGAT
>JACTAT010000010.1:1274329-1286229 GCA_014526335.1 Chrysaora quinquecirrha
AGGGCTCACAAAGAAAGATTTTTCCTCCATGCCTGGAGTGCATTTAAAAAGAGCAAAACAGTTCAAAGCAGAATTCAAAAAAATCTAACTGCCTACATTTTAGGAGGAAATCAAAAGAGATCAAAAAATCATTGTTTTTGAAGGAAAAACCCAACTTGGTGCCACAAGAGTGAATTTTGTGGACAGGAAATGACTAAGGAACCATAACTCAGCAAAGAGAAATGTTAATTAAATAGGTCAAATATTAGGTGAAACAAGATATTGAAATTTTTTCCTGAATTAGATAAAGAATTCCTGAATTGGCTGTCTAGTTCTTTTAGAAAATGGCAGTTCTTAAAATACACTACACTTTTCTTCAACAAGCAACTCAACTGGAAATAAAGCCTTGTTCCTTTACAATACAATTTTTATAAATTAGCCTTCTTAAAAACAAGATTTCATATTCTACAATTTAATAAAGATTAGCTAGAGTCTTAGGAAAACGAATTTTTCAAAATTGCACCATCAAAGGACTAAAGAATTTTGAGGCTGAAATAACCCATTAATCTATAGATTGAGACAGAATTTTCGGCTAAATAAAAGTTTTAAACCATAAAAACGTATCTGAAATTATAACAGAGAGTTTTTTAATTTATTTTTTCGATGAAATAGCGATTTTTAGTTACAATCTGTACTGTACAAGGTGTACAACACAAGCGGAAGACGACTTAAATTTCGACGTGTGAATTCTGAAATTTCTCATTAAAAATTTATAATTCTTGGAATGGAAATGGTTAGAAATCTAGTTTAGTTCATTTATATTTAAATTCAGTTCATCTACTATCTGTTTCATGGGAAAATCGGCGACAGGATAGAAGCGGCTTTCAGGAAATTCGCTAAACTAGATAAAGTTGTCTGACGTTTTTGGAAGAGATGACTAGTATCTTCAATGGCCTAAATAAAAACTGAATACATTTTGAGACGCATATTTAATCGATATAGACTGAAAATACTATCAAAATTATAAGAAAAGGTGCTTAAGGCCATGAACTGTTATGTAAACAAGCTAGCCTAACTGCTAGGCTTGCAATTTTAGGAATTCCGTTAGTCAGAAAAGGGTTCACGACGAAAGCGTGTTTTAGGCCAGTCAATGACGACTTAAAAATGGCTCACCTGAGAGTCCAAGAATTAAGATGAAGACGCTGATGAATTTATCCATGTTTATCTTGGTTTAATGTCCGATGTTTCCTCTTGCTGTTGGCAGCAAAATCTTTGAGAATGGCTGAGAGAAAACAGCCTAAAAATTTATCGGAATTTCATCAAATGACAGGAGGCCTTACAAAGCGTTTTCGATTCCCGTCGGGGTTTTGTTTCGAATCAGGGGGTGGTGTTGTTTCTAATCAACGAGGGGGCGGATAAAAAATGCCGAATAAATTGTACTTTTTATTTATTTATTTATTTCATGTGTTTATTTAATTTTATTAATTAAACCCAGATTTCGCATTAAAATTATCTGGAGTGCTTATGTTTGAAATTTTGATAAAAGATGATGCAAAAACAGGGTTTTGTTCCAAGCCAGGGGGGACGCGTTGTGATTGACAAAAGAGAGGGGGCGATAAGAACACAAAACAAAGTGTACTTTTATTTATTTATTTATTTATTTCATGTGTTTATTTGATTTTATTAATTAAACCGAGATTTCGCATGAACATTATCTGGGGTGTTTATATTTTAAATTTTGATAAAAGATGATGACCCTTTCCAGTCAGGGGGAGGCGTTATGACGTCCAGAGGGGGCGGATAAAACGATCGAAAATGTCGAAAGAGAGCCGAGAAGACCCTGGGTCCTATTTCTTCATCTTATTTATTTATTTATTTGTTTCTAGTAACCAAGTGGAGATTTCATATGATAAATGTACAGGCCTATTTAAAGAATTTCTTACACGCTTTTTTTATAAGAACCTAGCCCAAGGCCTAGTTCTTAAAGTTCCTTGTTTTTGGACCTCTTTTGAGAAGATTGTAGTTCGAAAAGTTCCTTAATAGTTCCTTAATTTAAACTGCACATGCAGTTTAATGACTACTGTACAGAGACACTTGCATGTAAGCAAAGCTCGAGACTACTCAAGGAAACATTAGATACATGCGTCACGAACAATTTATATGATTTTCGACTGCAAATGTAAGGAACCGGCATTCTAATTCTTGATTATTTGCAGTGACAAAAGTATTCAACATTGAAAAGTTCCTTAGTGACTTTCTCTTTAATAGAATAAGTTCTTTAAATTTTCGGGCCTTCTGCATGTAGGTTCCTTATAAAGTGGTTCCTTATAGAAAAAGCGTGAACTTCTTTTGGGAAAGAGACAGATAACATACCCAACACACACAAAGCATGGGCGGGGCAGTGTTTTCTTTGAGCGAGGGATGGTGTTGTCAATTATCGAGGGGGCGAAAACGTCATTTTATTTACTTACTTGTCTACTTATTTACTTGTTTTTTCATTCTGCGTGCTCGATTTGATTTGCCGAGATTTCAAACACACTCTTTTTCTTTTATAAGAACCAGGAAATTTTGATAGAGGCTGGCTGTTCTTAAGATTTTGCCTTTTTTGAGTCTGAAATGTTCTTAATCTGTTCTTAATTCCTTGGTTACTTAGATATCTATATTTTTTAATGAAAGACTAGGGTGGTACTAGGTTTGTGTGAAAATGCAGCAATCTTGTCTATTTCTTTGTTTGCTTGCTTTTTACGTTCAGTTTGACTGTCTGGCTTACATATTTAGCTGATATTCTTAGCGCTTTTTAAAAGGCCAGCCTCAGCTTGTTCTTAATTTGTTCTTAAAATCTGGGCAAAATCCAGGCTCGTGTTCTTATAAAATTGTTCTTAAAAAAGAAAACGAGTGAAGCTCAAGTTGAACTAGTTGACTATGATGAGTTGAAAAGTTCAACTGAAGACCATTAGCAATTTCCAGAATAGGGAAAAAGTTCATGGTACAGAACTGTCGGACAAGATTGGGAATCATGACTGAGGAACATTAACCATTTCAAAACCAAGGAATAGAACCGTGGATCGAAACTTGGGAATATTACAAAGACTGATGAACATTAAAAAAGAGGTCTTTTGGTCAGTCCTAAATACAATGCAATTCAATTCAATTCAATTCAACAATTACTGACATGCTACACTGGGAGCGTCGTCAAGCTAATATGTAATTAATTAATTAACAAAAAGAAAGCAAGTTAATTAATTAATTAATTAACAAACATTACCGTGGAGCAGGATTATGGAATAGGACTGTGGAACAGGACTAGGGATCAGGATAAGGGAACAGTATCCATTTCAAGACTACGGAACAGACCTGTGGAACATGAACCATTTTAAGACTACGGAACAGGACGGTGGAATAGGACTGTGGAACAGGACTGGGGATCAGGATTAGGGAACAGTATCCATTTCAAGACTACGGAACAGACCTGTGGAACATGAACCATTTTAAGACTACGGAACAGGACGGTGGAACAGGACTGTGGAGCAGGACTAGAGATCAGGATTAGGGAACAGTATCCATTTCAAGACTACGGAACAGACCTGTGGAACATGAACCATTTTAAGACTACGGAACAGGACGGTGGAACAGGACTAGGGATCAGGGCTGGGGAACATTAGCTATTTCAAGACCAAGGAATAGGACCGTGGATCAACACTTAGGAACATCAGTAATTTTAAGACTGATGAACAGGTCTGTGGAACAGTACTGTGGATTAGGACTGTGGAACCGGGCTGTGGAACAGGACTGTGGAACCGGGCTGTGGAACAGGACTGTGGAACCGGGCTGTGGAACAGGACCGTGGAACAGAAATGGAGATCAGGATTGTCAGTTTCAAGACTAAGGAACAGACCTGTGGAGCATTAAAAATTAGAGACAGGACTGAGAACCTTGAACACAAAAAGGCGTAAAAGGACGTAGGTACAGAAACATCGAACTTCCCAAAAAGACTCAATATACATTCAAAGTTAGAAAATCAAGCTAGTTGAAATTAATTTGTTCTATAAATTAGTATTCAAACTGTTCAGAACTGTACAAAGAACTTGCAGCCTCAATATGCTGGATAATTACGATAATTAAGGAAGTCCAGCTGCCATGCCTAGCCTAAACGCAGTCAAAACGCTTCATAACATGAAACGTGTAGCTTATATGTCAAGTAAATGCATCAAACATATATATAAATTAATCCACATTCAATTTAATTAAATTTATTTCTTTGTAGGATAAATTACAAACCAAGAACCAAGCAGTTGGGTTTTAATCCTTGTCTTGTTGTTGTTCAAACTTAATACCTCAGTCCTAATAGAGGTTTCCGCAAACGATGGCCGCCGTTTCTGTCAATCCCTTGTCTTTCTCAAGGTATTTCGAAGGGAATTCTGGGAATAATTTCCTTAGCTACGAATTCAATGTCTGTAGCTATGTCAAAAACGTAGCTAAGGAAATTATTCCCAGAATTCCTTTCGAAAATCCTTAATGAAAACAGTAGGTAAAAACGGCGGCAATCTTTTGCGGAAGCGTCTATTATCGAGGGTCCTGAAGGGGGATGTCTGATCCCATTTCCCAGTCTATTTTTTTCGAAATCCCATTTTCAATCTTCAAAATCCCAATGTCTTTCTCGAATTAATGTACTTTATTTCCACAACGACAGCTCGAGTGTTCACCATCATCTTTGTCGGTAGGGTAGCTACTTTGTGTTTGCATGACTTTGTGTGATCTGCTTGGTGATTGGTGATGATTCTCATTGAACTGACATGACATGTTCAGTCTGCATTTAAAGACGCAGAAAGATGATTTATTACATTTAAAACATTAAAACTTATGCATTTTTAGAACGGCAAAAGCGAATCCCATTCCCATCTGGTGTTCTGTTCCCCATTCCCAGGGGTCAAAATCCCCAGTCCCAGTACATCCAATCCCATTTTCTCAACCCAAAATCAGGCCAATCCCATTCCCATTTTACCCCTTCAGGACCCTCATTATCGCCTCCAAACCGAGACTAACGTTTTGGCCTTTCTGCAAAACAAATAGTACAGTAACTTAAGGGCGTGTTCTTCTTAACCACCAAAACCTTCCAAATTTTTAAAATAGATTGCTTCCAAAAATAGAATCCATGATTTTCAAGAAACACGAATTTCGGAAATCCGAATTTTTTCGCGCCAAAAAATTTGCTCGCCTCGTTCCCAGACCCATTCACGGAATGTATCCAGGCAACTAGTAAAATTGAAGTCTCTTTCGAACTTCAAACTTTGAATTCCTTGAAAGTCTCGGAAACCTTCTGCTTTTGATCGCAGAAGGTTTTGGAGAGCTCCAAAACCTAACGTGTTCGGAAAATTGGCTCCGAAAAACACAAATTCCGAAAAAAGAAGGCTACAGAAAAAGAATCAAAGTAAAGTTGCCATTTTTCGAGTCTACTACTAGCCTGGGGCTACTCAGTCGACTTTAAACTTAACCCCTGGTCTGGATGCATTAGCATATAGCAGGTTGCAGCCACACACGGTGCTCATAACTACCCACCAGGTACCAATTTATACACCTTGGTGGACAGAGGCACATTTGTGTTAACAACTTGCCCAAGGTTGTTATCTCTGCAACACAAGTGGAAAGACCGTGGCTCAAACCCACAACATTTGCGTTGTGAGTCAAGCACGCTAACCACTGCGCCAAAGAGAGACCAAAAATTGGTTTAGAAGAACACGCCTTAAATTCACGCTAGCGAATCTATAATCACTACTGTGGTGGATAATCACTACTGTGGTGGATAATCACTACTGTGGTGGTACTATTTGCGTACTGTGGTGGTAGTTGCTGCGTACTGTGGTGGATAATCACTACTGTGGTGGATAATCACTACTGTGGTGGATAATCACTACTGTGGTGGTACTATTTGCGTACTGTGGTGGTAGTCTCTGCGTACTGTGGTGGATAATCACTACTGTGGTGGATAATCACTACTGTGGTGGTACTATTTGCGTACTGTGGTGGTAGCTTCTGCGTACTGTGGTGGATAATCACTACTGTGGTGGATAATCACTACTGTGGTGGTACTATTTGCGTACTGTGGTGATAGTTTCTGCGTACTATGGTGGATAATCACTACTTGTGGTTGGTTACTATGCTTGCGGTGGTGGCAGTTTTGGAGTACTGTGGTGGATAATCACTACTGTGGTGGTACTATTTGCGTACTGTGGTGGTAGTTGCTGCGTACTGTGGTGGATAATCACTACTTGTGGTGGGTTATAATGCTTTATGTGGTGAATACGAAATCATAGCAAAACTCTATAGATCAAGCAAGAAAAAAATACAAAATCCATCACAGTACGCCAAAACTGCCACCACCGCAAGCATAGTAAACCACCACAAGTAGTGATTATCCACCACAGTACGCAGAAACTGCCACCACCACAAGCATAGTAACCCACCAAAAGTAGTGATTATCCACCACAGTACGCAGAAACTACCATCACAGTACGCAAATAGTACCACCACAGTAGTGATTATCCACCACAGTAGTGATTATAGATTCGCTAGCGTGAAATTATAAGTCAACGTAACGTTGTTATTTTTCCACGGCGTTCAAGAGCCGGTACATTGAAGCCCAAAAGATAACCTGCCGTTTGATTCGTAATCTGAGTGTCCAGCAGTTGAATTCCAAAGTCATAAATAGACTACGCGTCGGGTAATAAGTCTAGTTGTTGTTAATCATGGTGATGCTGTTGATGTTAGCATTGCATATCGTTGCTGTTGTTGCTTTTGTTGTTGTAGTTGCTTCTGTTGTTGTTGTTGCTGTTGTTGTTGTTGTTGCTTCTGTTGATTTTGCTGTTGTTGTTGTTGCTTTTGCTGTTGCTTCTTTTGTTGTTGTTGCTTTTGCTGTTGCTTCTGTTGTTGTTGTTGCTGCTTCTGTTGTTTTGTTGTTGTTATCGCTTGTTCTGTTGTTATTGTTGTTTTTGTTGCTACTGCTGTTGTTGTTGCTGCTTCTACTGTTATTTCCGTCGTTGTTATTGTTGTTGCTACTGCTGTTTTTGTTTTCGTTGTTCCTGCTGTTGTTGTTGCTGTTATTTTGCTCTTCGACATCGACTTGGTTCCTAGGCCATTTCAGCAATTTCAGAACAGCTCTGAGAATAGGCGGTGACTGCCACATGAACAGAAATGGGCTTATTGCCGCATGAAAAAGCATCGCGGTAAACGCGGCGATATTGACATATTCGTTTCCATCCACCTTGAACAAGACTTTGTAAACAAGGAGTGGCAGATAGGCCACCAACAGAAAGCATACAATACAGCCGGTGAATTTGGCGATTCGTCGCTCCTTCCTTCTCCTATCGTCCTGTACGACCGAGTTAATCGGCATCACCATGGTAACCGGAGCTGCGTGAAGCATTCTGCGCAATTCTCGGAATATTCGGACGTATATGATCAGATTAGTGATGTAGGTTGACATGTTTATCGTCGCGGCGATAACGATTCCAATCACGTCTATGTATTCGATGAAGAGAAACGCCGCCGAGAAGAGCGAAAAAAGCCATATCGCCAGGGTGCATCTGAGAACGAAGCGCGAAGTGAAAATGCTGTCGTATCTGAATGGGTGAAAAACAGCAAAGAAGCGTTCAAAGGCGATAAACATGACTGACAGCATCGATGTATAAGTGAAGACAGCGCCAGTGTAGCCGATTAAGAACTTTATCGCGCATGCCGCCGTGCCTTTTGCTCGAATCACCAATAAACCACCATACGACGGCATCGATATCGCACCCATTAGAACATTAATCGCCAACAGATTTAGCAAAATCCTGTTTGATATGTTTTGCAGCGTTTTCGTCCGCCCTATCGCAACGATAACCAAAACATTCGTGATAATCGTCGGCAATGAGGCGACACAATTGAAGATACCGACGACAGTGGAGGTAGTCAGTAATCGTGCTGTAAGCTCGAAAGTTATCGTTCTTTTTGTGTTACTGAAGAATAGTGGACATCGCCGTATATAGGTCATGTGACCATATGACTGATTCAGTGAGATGTTCATTTTGGTAGTCTGATTGATCTGTTTTGGGTGCTCATGCTCAACAATAAGAAGGTCCGTGTGTCATGGGTCATAGACGGCAGTCGCCATTTCGGACAAAACTAGAGAACACAAAAATACATACTGGATTGTAGCATTTTATCTATAGGGTGGCCCAAAGAAAAGGGACCCCCCTTAGGTAAATAATTTCTGAATAAATTTTCTCGAGGAGGAATTTTATCAAATTTAGACCAGGTAATATTCAAGTCAAGTGTGCTATCGTGTAGAAATATGTTGGTGATAAGAGCTTCCATCTCGGCGCAATGGGACATTAAATTCATGATGTCCAAAACCAGCTGTTCATATTCATCATTGCGTACTGTACTGCAATGGTGCGTGAAGGAGAATCGTTATCACCCCAGAGTAAAATTGCCACGACCATTAATGTATGGTCAGTCATATTAGAGAAGTGTATTTAGCAGGATTGAGGACATTTTGAATATCATTTGACTGAAAGAATGAGTTATTGATTTTTCTGTTGCGTAAGGATTACTTAAGGGTATAAAGTTGCATATTTTGTTAAAGTACATTTTTGGATTGTAAAGTTTTAAAGTCAATTTATTCAGAGATACTAACCCATATCATCATGATATTTAGATGATAAATCTCACTTGAGTTGAATATCATGTAGTATAAATTTCATGGAATTCCAACGCAAGAATATATTATTTATAAATAATTTAGTTAGGGGGTCCCTTTCTTTTGGGCCACCCTGTATATTGACATATTTTCATTGCCTTTTTCCCGATTTGTTGAGGGTAATTTTTTCGCCCAAAATCGACTTTTTCTGATAAAAACTACTTTATTTATCCCTAAGAGGCTATTCAGGGTGTATAAGGCGAGATTGATAACCATTTGTGAATAGCTTTTGGGTTGTACAAAACTTCCAAATTGCTATGAACAGCGGCAGCATTTTCTGGCATACTTAAAACTTTTTTGGTCTGACACTCCTCAGATTATGAACGTCAGAAACAGACCGAAACAATAGACTAAGGCGAAATTTACATCCAGATGCAGATCGAAAAGCACCAATCAGAAAGAACGAAAAGCTGAATTTGCATTGTGTATTAAACACCAATCAGCTTGTCGGATACAGCGGGAAGACCAATAGAATATGAAAGAGTCCAAGTGTGAAAGCGAACTCTTTCTGTCTAAAAGAACCGGCCTTTTGGTTTTGATGTGGACGGATTCCAAAACCCCTAATCGTGAAACAAAGATCTTGCTTTTTATGTTTGAAGAATTCAAACATTATGTAGGGGTTTTCGGCAAACCGGATGAAATACACCTAGATAGATAGATAGATAGATAGGAATCAGGAATGTTGTAACAATAAGATCGAAATTTCTATTCTCTATGCACACAATCTAAACAATCAATGAGTTGAGTCATTTGTTTTTATTGCAATTCAAATGCATATAATCAAAACAATCGAAGCGGTTGCTCTGTATCTTTAAAATTTGGCATGAGCTTAAACTAGACTAAGCTTAAACAACAAACTCATTAGGAAGCCATTATCCAGAATGCGCTAAAATCTGGAACAAACAATAAAGCTGGGAACTCGTGGAATGAGTGGGAATATACGGAACTGAAGAGAACCAATGGAACACGCTGAAACAAAGTCGGAATAACTTGGAATCGGAGGGAACAAATGGGAAAGAAGTAAGAATGGGTGGGAATAAGTGGGAATCAGAGGTGACGAGGGAGAACAAACAGGGAGTCACAGAAAGATAAAAGAACAACTGAGAAAAGGGAAATTACTGCAAACACGTGAGAACAAGTTAAAACAATATGGGGATCAACGACGATCGTTGGGAAAACCAAGAACAAAGCCTGAAACAGCTAGGACCATAGGGAACAAGTAAGAACACAGTGGGGATTCTTCTACACTATTCATTGCAAGCTGCAAGCTAATAGGCTAATCTCAGGCTGATCTGGGCAGATCTCATTCTTCAAACATGGCTAATGGGTACCTTTAATTCAATGATTTGAAATAAAAATCTTCCATGTAATTATTTGCACAGTTTGGGTTTTCAACCAAGTGCTGTCCTATAGCAGAATCATGTTTAAGACTAGGTTGTTGTTTGGACCCGCAAGGTGCCCTTCTTACAGAAAATTTTGCTGACTAATACAGACCATTTCGGGGTTCACGACGCCATATTCTAAGTGGGGCGAGAACCGCTCTTAATTCAACGGCGGCCTATATGAGAAAAGTTTTAAAATCCGTATTCTGAGTTTGCCTGTTTTGCCCAATCGGTCATGGAAGCGCAACATAGAATTTAATGTGGCATCGCGAATTCATAGTGATTACAGGCTAAATTTCAATCCATATATGCTTGAAAACTCTTTGTTATGCTTGAAAAGTGTATTTTACATCGAAATCTGATAGATTGGAGACAAATTGAGAGTTTATTTTCTCAGAATACGAATTTTAAAACTTTTCTCACATAGGCCGCTATTGAATATACAGGGTGGCCCAAAAAAAAGGGACCCCCTAACTAAATAATTTATAAATAATTTATTCTTAAGTTGGAATTTCATGAAATTAATACTACATTATATTCAACTCAAGTGAGATATATCATGTAAATGTCATGATGAAATGGGTTAGTATCTCGGAATAAATTGACTTTAAAACTTTGCAATCCAAAAACGTACTGTAAGAAAATATGCAACTTTATACCCTTACGTAATCCTTACGCAACAAAACAGAAAAATCAATAACTCATTCTTTCAGTCAAATGATATTCAAAATGTCCTCAATCCTGCTCAATACACTTCTCTAATATGACTGACCATACATTAATGGTCGAGACAATTTTACTCTGGGATAATGATTTTCCTTCACGCACGATTGCAATACAGTACGCATAATGGAATCTAAACAGCTGGTTTTGGACATCATGAATTTAATGTCCCATTGCGCCGAGATGGAAGCTCTTATCACCACCATATTTCTACACGATAGCGCACTTGACTTGAATATTACCTGGTATAAATTTGATAAAATTCCTCCTTGAGAAAACTTATTCAGAAATTATTTACCTAAGGGGTCCTTTTTTGTGGGCCACCCTGTATTTATAAAAACAGTATAAGGAACTTTAAGGGAACGGGAACAGTACGGGAACTCAAGCCTCAACTCAGACCAAAGGTTCCTTATAAAAAAACGTGTAATACACGCTTTTTTTTATAAAGAACCATTTATAAGGAACCTACATGTAGAAGGCCCGAAAATTTAAAGAACTTATACTATTAACGAGAAAATCATTAAGGAACTTTTGAATGTTGAATACTTTTATCATTGCAAATAATCAAGAATTAGAAAGCCGTTTCCATTCATTTGCAGTCGAAAATCACATAAATTGTGCGTTAAGCATGTATCCAATGTTTCTTTGAGTAGTCTCGAGCTTTGCTCGCATGCAAATGTCACTCTTTTATTGTTAAGACCACTGTATGTGCAGTTAAAATTAAGGAACTATTAAGGAATTTTTAGAACTACAATTGCCTCAAAAGGGGTAAAAAAATAAGGAGCTTTAAGAACTAGGCCTTGAGGTAGGTTCCTTATAAAAAAAGCGTGTATTGTGTTTTTTATCTACAATCTTGGACAAAATATTTTTGCAAAACTTTCATTTTTGGAAAACCACATGTTCAGACATTTCCCCCCTCCCCAAGTGAACAATATTGAAGAAAAACAAGGCAATACATATGGCTATGATTCAACATAGTTTTTAGGGAAAGAGGGGGGTATAGAGTTGATTTTCCGATGCCTTTTCCAAAACATAAGTGATTTAAACATTTTTGCAACATATTTTGTCCAAGACTGTAG
>JACTAT010000010.1:1286729-1311000 GCA_014526335.1 Chrysaora quinquecirrha
TTCGGTACATCTATTATGTTCGAAAATGCAAAAGTGCAAGCATCTATTCATATAGCATATTCATACAGCGTTAATAGTAAGACAAAATAGGAAAAACTGTTTTTATGACGTCATCTTCAGGTTATTAGATGTGATTTCGAGATGGGTCTGAGGGATAAAACGAGACTAAGAGCATTAATTTAGTCAAGAATACTTTAACACATCGAGCCCCAAAAATTCAAAAGAGCAAGTATTCATTTACATAGAAAAACAAATACAACATAGGAATTATCGTGTTGATGACGTCATTTTGACGTCATAAAAGGTGATTCTGAGATGGATCTGAGTTTTGAAATGCAAATATAAGCATTAATTCAGTCAAGAATGTATTATAACTTCAAAAATGCAAAGGTGCAAGCATTTATTCATATAGCAAAAACCAAAAAGAAAATATTGTTTTGATTACGTCACCATGACGTCATAGAAAGAGATTTTGAAATGGGCCTGAGTCTTAAAATAATCAGCATGTCAAGTTCTATAAGTGTGCCAAGTTTCATGCTTTTACCTTAAAACCCACAATTCCACCATTGATTTACTCACTATGCTTAGAAGTTTGTTCACAGAACACCAACTAAAAAAATAATTTAACAACTGCAAGTAAAAGATCACTTTCAATTGATTCTAAAAATGGAATCTTTTTGTTCTAAATATGCGTAAATTTGACGAATATATTCTAAATGGGACTCAGTCAGTTTCCTTCAATGGCATTTTGTTAAAATCTTGTAAGACGAATATTACAAGTATTTGCAGCTTATAAATGCACCCCACAATGTAAAGCTCTTCAAAGAAAACAAATTGTGTGTTTGTCATTAGAGCCACTATTGGAGAGGTTGCGTTACACAAACGTCTTTGTTACCGAGGTACGCGATCTTGTTTCGTTTTGAAGTTTTCTAAAGCTTGCGAGCAAATAATCGTTAAAATTGCATTTGCCACAGCAAACTTATGCATGAAATGCTGTACTTTAATCAGTTAAAGCATCTCTTGTGCATATTAGCCTTTTTATTTGAAATTTTGATCTATTCGTCAATCTGCAAAGTAGCCCTTTAGCACTTTGCTAATAGAAAAATGAAACAAGAAAGTTTGAAGATCGAAATCAACCAAAATTTAAGAAACGAAGTACTTGTATCCTACTTGGATCCCATCGAGCTTTGAGAAGCTAAGATTAACGCTTGAAATGGAGAAAGGCTCGACGATTGTTGCTGAAGCCCCCGTCCCTGATTTACGATGATTTAGTTGATAAGATCATATTTTACCCCCACCGTACTGAACATCCCCCACCGTACTCAGAGATATCCCCCCACCGTACTGAATATCCGCCACGGCAATCATGATGCCTCCCCACGGCAATCTTGGTATCCCCCCACAGGCATCATGGTATCCCCCCACCGTACTGAATATCCGCCACGGCAATCATGGTATCCCCCCACCGTACTGAACATCCGCCACCGTACTCCAAGATGCCTCCCCACGCACGGCAATCATGGTATCCCCCCACAGTCATCATGGTATCCCCCACCGTACTGAATATCCGCCACGGCAATCATGATGCCTCCCACGGCAATCATGGTATCCCCCACAGTCATCATGGTATCCCCCACCGTACTGAATATCCGCCACGGCAATCATGGTATCCCCACCGTACTGAACATCCCCCACCGTACTGCAAGATGCCTCCCCACAGCAATCATGGTATCCCCCCACCGTACTGAACATCCGCCACCGTACTGCACATCCCCCACCGTACTGCACAGACATTACATGGGGTGGTAATGTAGCGACTGACATTACTGTAATTAATGACCGCATCATAGGTCTCAAACATCTAAGTAACGACCCAATCATAGGTTTAAGCACCAGCTCATCCAAGTAACGAGGTTTCTATTGAAAATGGCTCATGTGACCCAGCACCAGCAATTGGAGAAGGGTTGCTTCCCACTTTTTGGCGAGATTGTGGTATCAAGGGTGAAAAAACCAAGCGATGACACGCGTACAACAGTTTGCACTTGGATTTTACACAAGTGGACAGCCCATAGAACAGCTAGAAATGCGTGCTCGCTCTGACAAAATAAACAATAGAAATGCTTAAGCGATTTAAATAAGGGCACTCTTGCACTGTTGATGTGCATTAGAGCAAATGTAATATAGTCCAATGATTCCAAAACTTCAATTCAAAATCAGCCGTCAATTTGACTCGCGGGAAGCGCGAGGGATATTTATGGTGAGCATTTCGTGTTTTGCGTGGTCCAATTTGGCATTGCCTCATTGTTCATGATGATGCATTGCGAAAAGTATTGTTTGTCTATTGTTATCTATTGTAATGCGAGAAATCGATTGTTCTCTTGTCTCCCTCATTAATCCCGATTGTCCTTTTGTCTCTTCATTAATCTATGATTGAATGCCGAGCTGTCAATGGAGTTCGAGCTTGAGAACAGAGTAATGGTGAACGGTCTTGGCCTTTCTTACTGTACTTCTTGGCAGTTAGTTATTAGGCACTTCGGAAAAAAAGATTCGGCTCGTTCTGGAATAAAAGATTCTGATGATTGCCTGCACGTTATAGTTATAGCTTTCTTTTTGCCTAACAGGTTTCCTCTTCGAAATGGCGATGAGAATCGTTTACAAAGATGAGGCCTAAGGACGAATGCCAATCGTTTGCAAAAGGTGGTCCTAGAACTGCGTTGTCAAACTCATGAAAGATCGGAATGTAAATAGGTAGGGCTTAACTATAGAATACAGAGCCAGATGCTAGTAGTCATTTGTTATACCACACGATTAACTGTGATATGAAATATTGCGTGAGTTGAGACAAAATAAAGACTTACGAGAAATGCTACAAGAAACTTACGACTTTTGACGTTTTCCCAATTCTTTTCTTGATTACAATGAATACCAGCAAAGCAAATGAAATACGAGTGACACTAATACCAATAATTTACCAAACGTGAATCACTAGTCCAGAAGCAGTTCGGCTTCTCAATACTCAAGAGCAGTTCGGCTCTAACTTATCACTTAATACTCAATGTCTACGGCTTGGCCGACTTTATGACGTTCTATTCTCAAGTCTCTCAAAAATCTACTAGTTCTAACAACGCTACTTGAATTTATAGTCAGTCAGAATTAAAATACGTAAGTTACTAAATAAATTTCTAACAAAACGAATCGTCCAATCAAAAGTCTTTCTTCTGTATATTTCCTGGCATGACGAAATATCTGCTGCTTGTCGTGTAATCGAAGACATAAATGTACATTATGTAATCAGACAGTGAACGAAGTAATGCTGCGTAATGCAGTTTCACAAATCCGGGGGGTGGTCATCACAACAATACTTCCCCCTTCAAGAAAAGCCTCCGGGCTTTAACGAATTAAACAGGTTCAATATTTGCTGGAGCGAATGTATCCTCTGGCCGGGTGATACGAGGTTCGTCGAAGTCATCACTGTTCGTATCAGAAGGAGTTGTTTGACTGGTGAAACTGTCGTCAGGAAGGTCAGTGTCCGCTAAATCTGGAGTCACGGGATCATCTGGTGGATCTAATGGTCAATCAGCAGGGTCGTACTAAGGTTTCATGCGATTAGCATGGACCGGCACGGAGACAAGACGATTTTCGAGAGTTCGAAGTTTGAAGGTGACGGGTGAGAGGCGAGCAACAACGCGATATGGTCCGTGATAGTTATGAGTCAGTTTTTTCGACAAACCTTTACGTTTTTTCGGAGTGTGTACCCAGACTTTCGAGCCGACGTCGTAACGTACCGGAGCACTTGAGCGGTGCCAGAGCCGTCCCTACATTGGGGGTGTTGGGGGTGTGACACCCCTCTGGAAAAAGGTCCAGTCGGCAAATAGGTACTGTTAATCGGCTAAATCACCGCTCTGCTTTCCTGAATCATTTAAAAAGACAAAAAAACTAGAGAAAAACAGTGAAAAATAAGGTAGAACAACTAAAAACATCACTTAGGTTGGCAGGGCGTCTTGGTTTCGCTAGGGAGGGCCGCGGAGTCAAAATTTACGAATTCTACCATTTGTCATTTCTGATACCATAGTTTTTGATAACCAATAGGAAAAATAGTCAATCTAAGCCAATCTGACGGAGGAATTTCGAAAAATTTCCTGGGGGACGCCCCCAGACCTCCCTTGATGGGCACACCTCCGGTGCACGGTGCATCGTCGGAGCATTTCCTAAGTACGAATTGGAATCAGTTGCATCAAGACTATGGAAGCAACAAAGTTGAAAGGAACAGACACACAGGAACATGCATGCTGTAAAGTTTGTTCTCAGGTCTATTTCATTGGATTCGTAGTACGTAGGGTTTTTTGCGAGTTTAACTCTAGTCGGCAAATCGGGGCGACGACACCCCCTAGACTTATTGCTTGAGTCGTTAGTTTCCGCTCCTCTACCACCTCGACACCCCGCTACAACTACTAATGCGGCATCACGACAAGCTGCTCTCTGATTGGCGCCCGGGATTTCCCGGGCCAGCTGACCAGTTTTTTAGCTAATCTTTTATGAGTCCCAGTTTGAAGCGATCTCATTTTAGTGTTAGCCTCGGTTTCATGAGCGATAACTGGGACTCAGGTAATAAGTCTAGACACCCCCTGGAAAAATTCTCTCGGGACGGCCTTGTGCTTATCTCCATATCTGAAACCATCAATTGTCTCGAACCATGGTTTATCTTATGAATATCAGCAATCTGCCTTGTTTAATAACTCTTAAATGTGAATTGTGGAAACATTCTGGGCAGCTGACTGCGTTGAACCTGAGGAGGAGACCTCTCCGAGCCAACAATCATTAGGGACGTCCGTTTAGTGTAGTGAAGATTGGCTGCGATCATAGTGCGATGGCCCCCTGCATTTATGGATAAGATGAGCAATGTGAGCAATTGGTACAACTCAGGACTGTCGTGGAGATTCTGTAGCTAGGTGGCTCATTGGGTAGAGCGTTGGCATACAAAGCCAGAGGTCACAGGTTGGAGACCTGTCCTGGTCGTATAAACCTTTTTTGTTAATAGTAATGTTGCAGAGTGGACGAGCCTGTTTGGAACACAACCTAAATTTGCTACGGTAACCACTCGATGAAATAATCAAGTAACAATTTCTAGCAACCTTTGTTTACTTCTGTTGAAAAGATCAGGTTTGTTCTGTCGTAACATTCCCACCCCTCCTTTTCATTCCAGCCAACTACAACTTGAATTCTTTGAATATTTTCCCAGCCCCTTTGGCCCTTTCTTGTTTTCTCAACCTCTTCTATTCTTGTCTTCTATTAGGGAACCTACAATAGACTGATTCCAAATTCTTTAGACATTTTCGGAAAATTTGGCGTTTTCTGGAAAATATTCATTGCATTTCTCCAATGTTTGGCGTCAAACTCAAAATCCATCCTTGAATCAATCTGTTGCACATGCTAATCCTATGCTCTCCTAAGCGAAGTGGTCCCTTGCCGCCCTTTTACAGTGTAATAGATGCAGAATGTCTATTACTTTGAGTAGTAAAGATAAGAGCGAGAAATCACACGTACGACTCGACTTGAGATTATCAACTGACTAACTAATAATTATTCATACAGAGATTTATATACACAACGGAAATAAAGAATTAACATAAATTAGTATGCATTTAGGAATACATTATGACGACTAGTCCTGTTACAGTCCGGTCCTTCCCGAGAAAAAAAAGAAAGGTGTTTTCTTTTTTTACGTGACAGACGAGTAAAGATAGAACAGATTACGAAACAGTTTCCTTGTCAGCTTGACAGAAAAGTTCATTTCAGGATTTTGAAACTTTAGTAGCTGAGAAAGGCAGTTGATATCAGCAGAAGTTTTTCTCAGATGATTAAAACCAAAAACTATCTGAACGGCGAGATTTTGAATGATAGCCATTACGAAGACTGATCTGTGACCATTCGGGAAGGTGACGGGAACTTCGATACAACCTTTCAGAGTTGTTGCGCTGTTGTCGGTGAGTGATGAGATCAATCTGATGTTTTGACGCGACGAGTCTGTGTTGGTCCGTGTTTTAGACGTTGCCAGGATATCCTTTGCGTGTTTTTCAGAGACCGACAAGAGAGGGAAAGTTGGCAGGATCACCATGTCCATCAACTCATTGGCGGAAATAACTGGCATCGTTAGAAACCCACTGAGAGGATTTGAGAGGGAGTAGTCAAATGAGTCATCTTTGCCTGAGGAAATTTCGTCGATTTGAGATGAATTTGAATTTGTTTTTGACGAGAAAATCTTGAGATGCTTTATACTTTCTTTTAAATTTTCAAATTCGAGAGTAGTTCGATGAAGTAGAATCTTTATGTCTTGTAATTCAGACGATAAATTCGAGTCCTCTACAGTAGAGCGAGGTTTCGTGTCATGAAACGGTTGCGTATGATAGAAACTTTTGCAGTCTCTAGAATGACAAACCAGACATTCGTGTTGTCTGTTGAAAACACAAACTTTGGCATCTTTGTCATCTTCGCATTTCGATTTTTTGAAGCGATTGTAGTCACGGCAAATCGATGAATTTGCTGCGCTTTTCGTAAATAGCTTGAGACACGTTGACTGCAAGTGTCCTTGTCCCCGGCAATATGAACAACGAGTTTCGAGAAGAACCATGATAAGAAAGTTTTTACTTACAACGTGATGTTTCTTGTAAGAACGGATGCTTGTGCGACGATCCAAGTTAAATGCGAGTATTTGTTTGAAGCTTAGAAGCTGAATGAAGTACCAAAGATCGAACCTTGCGTTAGAGCAATTAGGATTCTCCACCAATTTGTAATAGATGCAGAATGTCTATTACTTTGAGTAGTAAATATAAGAGCGAGAAATCACACGTACGACTCGACTTGGGATTATAAACTGACTAACTAATAATTATTCATACAGAGATTTATATACACAACGGAAATAAAGAATTAACATAAATTAGTATGCGTTTAGGAATACATTATGACAACAGGGTTTGCATCCCATTAAGATCAATGCAGAAGAAATTGACACTAATTCATTTGAAAACAAACATAGGGGCCCTATGGGCATGTTCGAAGAACGACTCTGGTTGAATATAGCTATTTCGGTCAAATGATGAAAGATGTTCATCGGTATGCACAACGATGACGATAATGATTATGATGAAAATGGTGGTGGTTATGATGATGATGTTGATGAACACGATGATCATGATGCTGGTTGGTAGGGGTGATTGTGGTTGTATGTTGGGTATGGTGGTGGTGATAGAGGTGGTTGTGGTGCTGAAGGGGTGGATGTGGTGGTTGTGATAGGGGTGATCGTGGTGATGGTTGTAGGGGTGGTTGTGGTGGTGGTGATAAGGGTGGTCGAGGTGATGGTTGTAGGGCTGGTTGCGGTTGTGGTGATAGGGGTGATCATGATGCTGGTTGGTAGGGGTGATAGTGGTGGTATGGTGGGTGTGGTGGTGGTGGTAGAGGTGGTTGTGGTGCTGAAGGGGTGGTTGTGGTGGTGGTGATAGGGGTGGTCGAGGTGATGGTTGTAGGGTTGGTTGTGGTGGTGGTAGCGTTCCTTTAGATGTTGCACACCGTCAATGGTGGTGATAGTAATCATGATGATGATGATGATGATGATTATCATTATTATTATTATTATGACGATTGTCATCGTGAGGATAATAATAATGATGATTTGTTTTGAAAACTGTTTTGAAATTGCCGCTCTTTGGCAAAGCTCTTTGATAAATGTTGAGAATGCCTGAAATGTCATTTACTAAAGGAAGGTGGCAATTTTCCAGTTCCATTTAGTAAACAAGGATGAGTCAATTGTCACATGACCCCAGATTGACAAAAGTGCTTGCAGGCCGAATTGTGAACAACTAACCGCAAATTGCGCATAAATGGCCGAGACAATTGGCCCTAATGGCATTCTTGACAATGGCCCTATTGTTACACGTTTTCCATTGTTCAAGCGTTGGTTAGTTAGTTAGTTAGTTAGTTAGTGACACGCCACCCACACCAATGTGTTCGAAGTTCTTCGAACACAAAAAGGCAAACATTGAAACTCAAACATTAAAACACAAAAATGCAATAAGTGGGCAAAAATTTATTCAATGTTTAGGAAAAGGTAAACCAACAGAGAGCCTGAAATTGTTCTGAATCACATCGCCACAATGTTTCAAAAATTCAGAAATTGAACTTCAAATTGGTGATAATGCTATTGCAGCACATGATGCCATACATACACCTTGAGCAGCATTGCATGCTAAAATTGCCGCTGGTACGGCGGCACCACCTGTTGTAACACCAGCAGTACCTCCAGCTGCAGCCACACAAGCAACCCACACAGCATTGCATCCAGTCTGACAAATACCATAGCTTCCCAATCCCAATAAACCAGCCTGTGTCAAATGACACATTGAAATGGCCAGGACAGCAATGACGATCAAAGATTTCATCTTGATTTCCATACCTAAAACGACATTAAATTGTCTTTTTAATGATAGCATTGCGATAGCAAACATACAAAACACTTCCAATTAATGTTTAAAGTTGGACACAGACGAAAATAACCTTCATTTGCTACAATTACAAGCTCAACCATGCCAAGTTTCTTTTTACTACAAGATACGCGAATATTGATTATTCCTACAATTTCACCACTTTATTTCTCCAGTAAGGTTATCAACGTGACTACCGGACTGGACTGCTACAAGTTGTCGGCCGTTACTTATTGAAATTCAAAAAGACAGAGGACAGATTCATGAACAGACAAAAGAACAATGGATCGCTTGTGGTTAAACAATCAACAATACACGAGGCTCGCGTTGCATCATCACAAACAATGAATTTAACTGAACTGAATTGGATAACACGGGCCAAAACGAATCACTTCACACCTTCACACGAAATTTGTCCCTTACTCCATGCACTCGCGCGTCATGCAATGCTAAATTTTATTTTTGTTTCGAGTTTAAAAATAAGTCAACTTGATTCATTTCGTTTTGTAGCTAAACATACCTGAAACGGTTAAAGCATAGTCAATAGAATAAACATAATAAATATTATAGTTTACTCTATTGACTATGGTTAAAGTAGCTATATTAACATACAAGATCTGTAGAAAAATATTATTTATTTCTATGTTATAATTTTTCTGACAACCTTTATAGGAAGTTGGAGGACAGCTAAGTACTGGAAAAGGAGCCCTTTTGGGGTGACAAAAAGTTTCTGGAGGCAAGAATTGAATTCTAAAGGACGTTGCCAAGGCGTTGCTAAGCATGGGAACAAAAAATGAAGACTGCATTTTACTTTTAGAAGATTTATGCCTAAATGGTAACAGTTAGAATGGGCACAGATATATCAATTGAAGATTCAATTCAAGATGAAACTAACCCGCGCTACTTCTGCATTATCGCGCTAAACTCTTAAGAAGCTTTCAGAGGTCAAAATCTGAATTTTTGAACTTTTGTCGATTAAGAGATTCCAACGCCTTGCCATGGAGTGTAAAGTCAGAATTTGTCTGAGAGAGAACACTACACATAAAATAAAATAATGGGGTTCCAGCAGTCCAGTTTGCAGGGGGTTTGCAGAGTGGGAATCCGAGATATTATTGTTGCGTTGTTGAATAGATGTGGCACATCAACCATTGTCTTATTGCTTTTGTGCTAAAAAGTCTTTGTTAAAATCGTTTTTGCCTACTTGCACCAGTAATTTATTTTCGATAGTGCACTTACGTACACTCTGCAGACCAGCTAGCAGTGTTCTCATAGACTGGTGCAAAGATTCATGCCGGTATTGTGGCATCAATGATAAATATCCATGTTTTAATAGTCTTTCTTGATTTAACGGAGGAGGGGGGATCTCTCTCGGTTAACTTCTTTAAAGAGCTCCTGAATAGCTACAATCCTGTGAAAGTATTTGTCTCTTTTATCTAAGTTTAATCTACTTTTGTGTAGTAGCTATGATATTTTGTAAATATTTAATTGTAATGTAACTGTGGAGAATGGGATCGGTTGATAAATAAATGAAACTGGATACTAAAAACTCATTTTAATATTACAAATGTTACAAATGGGTTACAAATTCGCTGCTTACTGAAAGATTTGGTGTTATTACAGATAGCTCCATTTATAAATTCAATCATCTCTTGCAATCTTGTTTAATTCACAGGTAGAACACTCATGTAATATTACGGCCTAGTAATAAAACGCTCTGTGTAATGTGATGTCATGTTGCACATGTCCATTATGTTACAGGTACTGTGTAACATAAAAACTCTGTGTAATCGAACATTATATTACATATGGACATGAAACATTATGTGAAACGGCCAGGTCGAAAACGCGGAACTCTCGGAACTCTCGGAAATCTCGGAACGGAAAAAATTGCGCAAAAGCTCCCAGTTCCGTGTTTTCGAGTACAGCTCACCTCTACTCGAAAACGCGGAACTACATAAAAACCATATTTACGATATAAAACACCCAGTTCCGTGTTTTCGAGTACAGCTCACCTCTACTCGAAAACGCGGAACTACATAAAAAAGAGGAAAGCTGTACTCGAAAACACGGAACTGGGTGTTTTATATCGTAAATATGGTTTTTATGTAGTTCCGCGTTTTCGAGTAGAGGTGAGCTGTACTCGAAAACACGGAACTGGGTTTTTTATATCGTAAATATGGTTTTTATGTAGTTCCGCGTTTTCGAGTAGAGGTGAGCTGTACTCGAAAACACGGAACTGGGTTTTTTACATCGTAAATATTGTTTTTTATGTAGTTCCGCGTTTTCGAGTAGAGGTGAGCTGTACTCGAAAACACGGAACTGGGTGTTTTATATCGTAAATATGGTTTTTATGTAGTTCCGCGTTTTCGAGTAGAGGTGAGCTGTACTCGAAAACACGGAACTGGGTTTTTATATCGTAAATATGGTTTTTATGTAGTTCCGCGTTTTCGAGTAGAGGTGAGCTGTACTCGAAAACACGGAACTGGGAGCTTTTGCGCAATTTTTTCCGTTCCGAGATTTCCGAGAGTTCCGAGAGTTCCGCGTTTTCGACCTGGCCTATGTGAAACATGACATCTTGTGTAATTAGAGGGATACTGTAATATGCCACAGTGTTACACACATAACATTCTATTGAAAAGAGGGCCCTGTGTAACATTATGTCAAGTGCTGTAATATGGTGTTGTGTTACACACAAATGTCTTATTACAGAGCTTATTACATCTCATTATTATATAACACATGTTACATATTACACATGAATAAGACAATGACTGATTGAACAAAGAAAGACATTTTATTATCCTGTTTACACTTTGCGTGACAATGGAAGAGAGAAGCAGGAAAACAAAGGGACACATTTCATCCAATCATAGTGACTTATTTTATTTGAAATCTGGGCACTTTCTGTTAGAAATTCGTTTTGGTTTTTGCCTGCCTGCCTGCCTGCTGGTGATTGAATTTTGTCAAACATGAACATTTTCAAGAATCATTTCAAGTTTGTTGAAGTCAAGATCAAGTCACTTGTTCGCCATGCTGCAGGATGATAATTAGTGGTAAATATTTTCTTATATTCTTCAAAGACATTCAAATTCATATGGATCATTTTATGCATTGTTTTCATCAAAGTATATTCAAGGATATCCTGATGATTTATTGATGATTTATTTATTTTCTGATAACATTTTAGATTATGGACGCATGAACAAATTGCAAAAATCATTTGACTGGTGACATTTCAAGTCTAATGAAGAAAAGAATTTGGAATTAATAAAAGCCAAAGTAAGTAAAACAAGGAAGACATTTGTAAACTTAAAGTTTTATTTCTTTAGATAATTTGAATCTGCCAATGTGTTTCCAGTTCTCTATCCTATTGGGCCTATTCTCAGTTCTTATTTCAAGTTCTTAAGATTCATTAACTTTATTTCCAGGTTGAAATTGATGATATGTGACTGTTGGTGCTCAACCGGTTTAGCAGATTGCATCACAGAAGATTATACAGATGGCACACAGCTCCATTTGTATGACAATAAACTAAAGTATGAGTGGAAATTTTCATTTGTGATACTTTTTGTGTAGAAATATTGTCTTTAGTAGGTACTCAGTTTGACTTTTCGTTATATATTGATCACTTTGATTTTGTTTATAATTTACTCCTTTACTGTGATGTATTTATTATTTATGGAAATTAAATAAAAAGAGAAATATTACTTGCAGCAAAATGTTTCTTGGCAATTACTCTTCCTCCTGTGTTACAAATCATATTACTAGTACTGTATTATTACATGGCATATTACTCAGACTGTGAAGTTACTAGCCTGTTACTGCAAAGTGTAATATTACACAGCTCATTACTCATGTCATATTACACGTACTGTTACCCACTACGTATTGTTACACAGGGCATAATATTACACAGCATATTTCCAGTATTGCCCAACATTCCGGCATATTATATGTTGTAAAAGTTACACACAAATGTCATATTACACAGCTCATTCTATGTCATATTTCAGAGTATATTACATGAGCGTTTTACCTGTGATTGTGCGCATTTTGTTTAGTTGTTCCGCATTTTAGTAATCCGTTTCGTGTTTTAGTAATCCGTTCTGTATTTTAGTAATTTCCGCTGTTGCGTTCCGCCCCTCTGTTTCGTTTCGCGTTTCGTTTCGCGTTCCGTGTTTTAGTAGGAGCCGTTGTTCCTGGAAAAATCGATTTCTACAAAACATGGGGACTTACCTAGGCCCTACGCGTTCGACGACAAAGGGAAGCTTCGATGTTTTAAAATATGTGGTAGCCTAGTTGTTTTTAACTCAATCAATAAAAACTTTTAAAACTTGGTCTCATGCTGGGTTTCTTTAATATGTAAAAAAAAATGGAACCAAAATTGGCATACCAAACTGCTATTTATTGGCGTTGCAGAGAAACAAATGTTGAAAAAGAACATCAAATTGAGCATCAAATTTATTCAAAAGTAAGGAAATCAAGCCTCTGCAAACAGTTATTCATCGATCAAAAAGCAATAATTTCAGTAAAATACCTTTTTTTCTTGCGTTTTAACTTTTGTAAACACCAGATACTAGGTTTTCGATTTTCTGAGAGCACCAAGAAATAACGAAGAAATATGAGATGACGCGATGACGTAGCCTGCGCTCAGACTCAAACCTCAAACTGATCAAATCAACCAAGTGATAGACGAAGCTCCGCCCTTTTTATATGCAGTAGCCTCCCTCCCATGTGGAGGCCATGCACATGAAAAATTCTTAAAATTTCTTAAGGGCCGAAGGCCTAAAAAGAAATTAAGATTTCATGATTATAAAATCTTAAGATTTAATTGGCATCAACAAGGATTTCTGGTCCAACTAAGGATCAGGATTCTAGTATTTATCCTTGCGGTTTACGTCAACGATTCGTAAAAGAGTAAGAAATAACACTGATAGAGAAGTATACGTAATTTTTCATTTATAAATAAAGATAGGCAAAGCATTAAGTGATCTCGAATTACAATAGTGTGAACAAGAACTTGAACAAGAACAAATATCCTTTGAAAACACATGCAGAGAATGCAATTGATAATCGAGTGTTTGTTAGCATATGAAAATAAGTTATCTTGGGTCAAGTCAGGAGTGAGGGCTCTTTGATGAAATCCTTCATAGTACAGATAATCAAGTGTTCTGTAGTATATGAAAATAACAAATATTCTTTGGAAACTGAATGTGTAATGTGCTTAAGATAAATGCTGTCATTGTTAATCTTTCTTTTTTGATAGGACATTGTTGGGTAATCATTTTATGTATGCAATCTTTTTCATTTTATTTTCTTCGGTTGTCTTGGAAATCTTCTTGTCTCATAGTTATTGGTTGGGATTGGGAGGCTCTGGTAATTGCTCAGGTGCTTTGTAGAACCGTGCCCTTGCTGTTAAAGAGTTATGCACTGGTAGCGCAGCTCTTTCAGCCAAAAACACTCCTGGATCTGCTCGTCTTGTTATCTTGACTTGGTCAAGCCGCTCTTTACCAAATTTTGAGGGCTGGTTGAAGTCATCAAGAGCAAAGTCTCTAAATCTTTCTTTCTTCCCAGTCCAGTAATAAAACCCGCACTCTGACTTACCTGCTTATCAAATTCCACAAGAATCTTAGGATAAGTTTCATAGAACTTTTAGATCAAAAATGTCTCCAAGCATATCATGAAGGACCGAAAAGAAGCACTCAACATCATCGCTCGTACCACTTCTTGGATGTTCCGGAGGTAGAAGTCTCATCCTGCACTCATTTCTTCGCAACTCAAAACTTGTCAAATTCGCCAACAGGCCAACAACAATTTCTCTTGTCAAGCCTCTGATCTGCCCGTTAACGATCCGCCGACACACATCAATGTTCCTGAAATCGGTAGGTTCATCTACCGCATGTCCTGGTATCATGTCCGAAAGAAGCCAAGTCAACAAATTTTTGATGTACATAGAGCGCACACACTCGCTTATTCCTCTTCCATCCACAGCCTTATGCCAATTCAGAACGAGCTCAACAAATTCTGCCTCAGCCACAAAACCCTTCCTTCTCATAAAATTTAGAACCCCAACAGACCACAATCGCTCACAGTCTGGAACGCTTTGTTTCCTTTCTCCAGTTAATGCTTGCTTTGTCAAGCCCGTGTCAGGATCCTTTAATGCTGCAGCAAATCGTCGTACATCAAGTCCTGGAATATTGCCGCCACGGAAACAGGCCGTCAATCGCTTCAACAAATGGCCGTGATCTTCTCTTTCGTGCAATGCCTCACCATTGGTGGTTTCAGGAACATAGCCATATTCAACAAAGTTGATACCTTGTGCTTTGTAATCTTTTATTTTCTTCAGGTACAGATATTGTGCCATGATTGCTTTAAGACACTGGCCTTCTGTCTCTGACTTTGTTCCTCTCTCTCTCCATCGATGGGGATCATAGTTAAAAGGAAAAACTTTGCACTGAAATGTGAAAATGGCACCAGCAAACTCAACGTGGGAATTTTCTTTCAAGAACTTGTCTAACCATAGCACATCTTCAAGTGGAATTGCAGGATGACATTTGAAAGGTGCCTTGGTAGCAGGGTTTATCTTGAGGTACTCCTTTATATTAGAGGCCTTGATAGATTTTGCCTCAGCCAATGCATTCATCTGCAGTTGTATTACAGAAATAGGACGCTTAGAGCCTTGAGTGCAATTGAGTTCCACTCTCCATCTGTCACGAACCCAACAGGAACTAAGCCCTTCTCTTGCATTTTCTCAACCAATTGATCTCTAAGCTCCTGACCTTAGCATCAGAAATCCCTTTAAATGGCAGAGCTCTAACCAACACTGCATATGGCTTGATGTCTCTACTTTCTGCTGCAATCATAAAAACCAACAGATGCGATGCTGCTTCTCTGAATTTCACA
This sequence comes from Chrysaora quinquecirrha, assembly GCA_014526335.1. Classification (NCBI taxonomy): domain Eukaryota; kingdom Metazoa; phylum Cnidaria; class Scyphozoa; order Semaeostomeae; family Pelagiidae; genus Chrysaora; species Chrysaora quinquecirrha. The sequence goes on from JACTAT010000010.1 coordinate 1,302,110, forward strand.
AATAGTTGCTGAACATACACCAAGAGGTTTTCTCTCAACTTCGTCAGCTTCTCTTGAATATTCCCCTTCTCGCCTGGGTCAAAAATTTGAAACATGATTTCGTTGCAAACTTGCTTCATGTTGTCCAACTTTTCAAGCAATTGCTTAAATCCCTCAACTTCCCATGCCAATGCAAATAAATTCTCCTGTGGAGTATTAGGAGTGTCCACCTTCTTGTTATAGGCTTCTCGTGATTCCTCTTCTCCTTTGATCAAGAACGCATGATCCTCTTCCAGTTCTGTCAGCAATTTAATGAGGTCATCAGGCAGATTTGACTTTCTCTCTCCTCTCCTAAACTTTCATATGCTTTTCTTGATCTAAATACTTATCATAGAGCTCCTGCAAAGATCCGTCACCAAGATCAGTATCTCCAGACCATTTGTGTTGCATTGACTCTCGCAGACCTTTATTCACATCACAAGCATCTGCTTTAATCCAAAAGCGCCCACCTGGATTCTTCTGAGCAATGGTTTCCAAAATCTCTTCTTTAATACAGGTGTCTTTTTGAAACCTTTCGCTTGTATGTTTGTGCAATGATCTTGCACTCAACCCAGGGACATTCACTTTCGCCTGCATACTTGCAAAAACTTTTGGAGCACTTACTGGAGCATTTGCCCTAGCTTTATGTGTTGAATGGGAGCCCAGACCATAGAGTGATGCTATTTTATCTTGATCATTGCCTCCCATTGGTTTTCATGCTCAGTTTCTCTTCTTGACACATTAGACCACAAAGAGGATAAGCTGCTATCTGTGGCTAGTTCTTCTTCTTGAAATGAGGTTGACTTGTCTATATCTTCATCATCAATGCCACTTAGTTCCATTGCCTTTGAAAGGATATCAATATTTGAAGCATGTTTATTTTCTTGATCAGCATGCCTTTCTCTCACCGCACTATCTTCTTGCACATCGTACTGCCAGGCAGGACCTCTATGTAGTGACACCCATTTTCACCAAAATTTGAATACATTGTGGTCTGCCAATCTTTATAATCTTTTGAACAAACCAGCTTATCAGTTTTCTCATATGAGAAAAACTTCAACACATAATCTACTAAACCAAAGGGCATCCGATCCATGGGAAGCCTTGTAGCACTTGATGGATCACTATTATCTCTCTTCTGGAAACAATTGACAATATGGTATACTAGGTTATCTTTCCCCTCAGTATAAAGATTAAGTACAGCAGTGATACATTTTGTGATGAAATCTGGAGGAAATTGCTCAGAGAATTTGGTATCATCATTAAAAGAAGATACGAAGCTGTTAAACAGAGCTGTAATGAGCTGCTCTCTCAACCTCTTGCTTAGAGTGCCATATTGCATCACCAAATTTTGAATTACCTCAGCTGCATTAGATACACTTGCTGGTTTACAAGTAGAGCTAGCAGTTGGGGAAGAGATTGAAGATATGTCTTCCATGTAATCAATCTTAAAAAAATTTTCTGCATCTTCAATTGATGGAAATCGGGTAACAAAACTTTTGGTAACCCTTGATCTAACTGCAGAAGTTTTTGCTCGAAATTGTATCTGCTCTAATCGCCGATCTTTCAGCTTGGAAAGTTAATATTTTCAAATTTTAAAGCTGAAAAGTTGTTATTCAAACACAAGAAATGGGTATTAGAGGCCTTCTTCCATTCATCGACGCTAGACGAGAAAATATATTACTGACCAGTCTCAAAGGGAAGGTTGTCGGTGTGGATGCGTACGTTTGGCTCTACAAAGGTACCTATTGCTGTGCAAAATACATCGCAACTGGTACTCAGACGTCCGTTCACATTGAATACTTTGTCTCCCGAGTTAAGAAGCTGTTGGAAGTTGGGATTCGACCCATACTGGTATTCGATGGAGTCTCACCCAAAATGAAGTCATGGCAGGAAGATTTGCGAAGGGCACGAAAGGAAGAGAAGCTTCATGAAGCCGAGTTGGAGTTGCAGAAAGATTCTCCTGATTTAATTCATGTCAATAGTTTGTACAAGCAGGCTGTATCAATATCACACACAGATGCAGTTAAAGCTATGAAAAGATGCAGAGAAATTGGAGTTGACTGTCTGGTTGCCCGATGGAAAGTGATGCTCAACTCACATACTTGCAAAAATTGGTTTGATTGATTACATCATGTCAGAAGATTCAGATTTGCTCGTTTATGGCCATCCAACATTCACTAAAGCACTTTATAAAGTCAATTTTGACAACATGTCCGCTGAACTAATTACACTGGACAAAGTTTTCACAGCTTACAGCAAAAAGTTTCCTGATTTTTCATTTCATATGTTTCAGACTATGTGTATTTTAGCTGGCTGTGATTACCTGCTGTCTATAAAGAGAGTTGGAATCAGCATTGCCTATAAATTGACAAAAGAGTTCAAAGAAATATACCCCATCCTGGATGTGTTAAGGCAGAGAAAATATGAAGTTCCAGCAAGTTATTTGAATGACTTTAAAAGATGCCTAAATATTTTTTTACATCATAGTGTTTATAATCCATGTACAAGCTCCATAATGCCATTAAATGATGTTCCTGTTACAATGGATGAAGCATCTGCATCAGATTTTACATTGAAGTTGCCTGAAAAGAAGATCTTTGATTATGTTACTGGAAATATCACACCTTCTACTCAAAGTTATAACAAACACTTTGACATAACAAAGACTGTTCCTATAAATGTTTACTTTGTCAACCTCTTCAAAGCCAGGCCAGAGTTGTATATTGGAAGTGAAAGTGACAGTCTTGAGGTAGAAGAGGTAGAAGATGTAGAAGGTGAAGAGTTTAATTTGCATCCTGGAGAGCTTGATGGAATAGAATATATAAAGGAATTTGAGGTAGTTGGTGGAAGACACCATACACCAATGCACGACAGTTTAAATTCAGCATATGATCAGTATCTTCAAAGGAATCCTTTGTCAGTCAGCTTCACTCTGGAACCTGACAATGAATTTGATAGCAATGCAATTTTAGTAAATTTAGATTTTGGTGAAGGTCCACAGCCAATTGGATATATAACAGAAGAATGCACCAAATATTTACGACCAGTGTTGGTAAGAAAAGAAAATATATCAGCAGAGGTCACTAAATTTATGTTTGGGCTAAGGAGACGATTTGTTGGGTTCACCTTGCTGATTGATGTTACAAAAGGGACCATGGCTCTAAATCTTATCAATAAAATATATGAATTTGCAGCATAGTAACTCTGTTACTAGGCCAATTGCATTTTTGCAAGTGTTTTCAAAGGATATTTGTTATTTTCATATACTAAAGGACACTGGATTATGAATGTGTTCAACTGGCATGATGTAATCAATCAAGCATTTTTGCAAGCGTTTTCAAAGGATATTTGTTATTTTCATATACTAAAGGACACTGGATTATGAATGTGTTCAACTGGCATGATGTAATCAATCAAGCATTTTTGCAAGCGTTTTCAAAGGATATTTGTTATTTTCATATACTAAAGGACACTGGATTATGAATGTGTTCAACTGGCATGATGTAATCAATCAAGTTTAGTTGCAGCTTGACCATATGAAAATCCTGCGACAGTGAGTGGGTGGCACCCATGATACCCCTGCCTCAGAGCAGATGATACCAGTACACAATAAGCTGGGGGACAGGAAGCCTTCAGGTCACTACATTTTCATTTCAAGCTGTTCATAAGGGACGGTTAGGAAAGATTATGATTTCTGGATAGAACTTTTTTTGTAGGCAGTTGAGTATGCAAATGTAAAGGAATTTTAATTTAGTTGGAACTGCTTAGAAAATTCTAGCAATTGTAAAGCAAAATTCATACCTTGTAAATTTGTAAAATTCACCCATTGGTTATTAAAAATAATCACTTGCTAAATGCATTCCTTACTCTGAAATTACTGTATTAGGAGGGTTATCTTTGAGGAAGATTGCATAGGGTATACGTAATTTTTTCATTTATAAATAAAGATAGGCAAAGCATTAAGTGATCTCGAATTACAATAGTGTGAACAAGAACTTGAACAAGAACAAATATCCTTTGAAAACACATGCAGAGAATGCAATTGATAATCGAGTGTTTGTTAGCATATGAAAATAAGTTATCTTGGGTCAAGTCAGGAGTGAGGGCTCTTTGATGAAATCCTTCATAGTACAGATAATCAAGTGTTCTGTAGTATATGAAAATAACAAATATTCTTTGGAAACTGAATGTGTAATGTGCTTAAGATAAATGCTGTCATTGTTAATCTTTCTTTTTTGATAGGACATTGTTGGGTAATCATTTTATGTATGCAATCTTTTTCATTTTATTTTCTTCGGTTGTCTTGGAAATCTTCTTGTCTCATAGTTATTGGTTGGGATTGGGAGGCTCTGGTAATTGCTCAGGTGCTTTGTAGAACCGTGCCCTTGCTGTTAAAGAGTTATGCACTGGTAGCGCAGCTCTTTCAGCCAAAACACTCCTGGATCTGCTCGTCTTGTTATCTTGACTTGGTCAAGCCGCTCTTTACCAAATTTTGAGGGCTGGTTGAAGTCATCAAGAGCAAAGTCTCTAAATCTTTCTTTCTTCCCAGTCCAGTAATAAAACCCGCACTCCTGACTTACCTGCTTATCAAATTCCACAAGAATCTTAGGATAAGTTTCATAGAACTTTTTTAGATCAAAAATGTCTCCAAGCATATCATGAAGGACCGAAAAGAAGCACTCAACATCATCGCTCGTACCACTTCTTGGATGTTCCGGAGGTAGAAGTCTCATCCTGCACTCATTTCTTCGCAACTCAAAACTTGTCAAATTCGCCAACAGGCCAACAACAATTTCTCTTGTCAAGCCTCTGATCTGCCCGTTAACGATCCGCCGACACACATCAATGTTCCTGAAATCGGTAGGTTCATCTACCGCATGTCCTGGTATCATGTCCGAAAGAAGCCAAGTCAACAAATTTTTGATGTACATAGAGCGCACACACTCGCTTATTCCTCTTCCATCCACAGCCTTATGCCAATTCAGAACGAGCTCAACAAATTCTGCCTCAGCCACAAAACCCTTCCTTCTCATAAAATTTAGAACCCCAACAGACCACAATCGCTCACAGTCTGGAACGCTTTGTTTCCTTTCTCCAGTTAATGCTTGCTTTGTCAAGCCCGTGTCAGGATCCTTTAATGCTGCAGCAAATCGTCGTACATCAAGTCCTGGAATATTGCCGCCACGGAAACAGGCCGTCAATCGCTTCAACAAATGGCCGTGATCTTCTCTTTCGTGCAATGCCTCACCATTGGTGGTTTCAGGAACATAGCCATATTCAACAAAGTTGATACCTTGTGCTTTGTAATCTTTTATTTTCTTCAGGTACAGATATTGTGCCATGATTGCTTTAAGACACTGGCCTTCTGTCTCTGACTTTGTTCCTCTCTCTCTCCATCGATGGGGATCATAGTTAAAAGGAAAAAACTTTGCACGCCGAAATGTGAAAATGGCACCAGCAAACTCAACGTGGGAATTTTCTTTCAAGAACTTGTCTAACCATAGCACATCTTCAAGTGGAATTGCAGGATGACATTTGAAAGGTGCCTTGGTAGCAGGGTTTATCTTGAGGTACTCCTTTATATTAGAGGCCTTGATAGATTTTGCCTCAGCCAATGCATTCATCTGCAGTTGTATTACAGAAATAGGACGCTTAGAGCCTTGAGTGCGAATTGAGTTCCACTCTCCATCTGTCACGAACCCAACAGGAACTAAGCCCTTCTCTTGCATTTTCTCAACCAATTGATCTCTAAGCTCCCTGACCTTAGCATCAGAAATCCCTTTAAATGGCAGAGCTCTAACCAACACTGCATATGGCTTGATGTCTCTACTTTCTGCTGCAATCATAAAAACCAACAGATGCGATGCTGCTTCTCTGAATTTCACAAATAGTTGCTGAACATACACCAAGAGGTTTTCTCTCAACTTCGTCAGCTTCTCTTGAATATTCCCCTTCTCGCCTGGGTCAAAAATTTGAAACATGATTTCGTTGCAAACTTGCTTCATGTTGTCCAACTTTTCAAGCAATTGCTTAAATCCCTCAACTTCCCATGCCAATGCAAATAAATTCTCCTGTGGAGTATTAGGAGTGTCCACCTTCTTGTTATAGGCTTCTCGTGATTCCTCTTCTCCTTTGATCAAGAACGCATGATCCTCTTCCAGTTCTGTCAGCAATTTAATGAGGTCATCAGGCAGATTTGACTTTCTCTCTCCTCTCCCTAAACTTTCATATGCTTTTCTTCGATCTAAATACTTATCATAGAGCTCCTGCAAAGATCCGTCACCAAGATCAGTATCTCCAGACCATTTGTGTTGCATTGACTCTCGCAGACCTTTATTCACATCACAAGCATCTGCTTTAATCCAAAAGCGCCCACCTGGATTCTTCTGAGCAATGGTTTCCAAAATCTCTTCTTTAATACAGGTGTCTTTTTTGAAACCTTTCGCTTGTATGTTTGTGCGCAATGATCTTGCACTCAACCCAGGGACATTCACTTTCGCCTGCATACTTGCAAAAACTTTTGGAGCACTTACTGGAGCATTTGCCCTAGCTTTATGTGTTGAATGGGAGCCCAGACCATAGAGTGATGCTATTTTATCTTGATCATTGCCTCCCCATTGGTTTTCATGCTCAGTTTCTCTTCTTGACACATTAGACCACAAAGAGGATAAGCTGCTATCTGTGGCTAGTTCTTCTTCTTGAAATGAGGTTGACTTGTCTATATCTTCATCATCAATGCCACTTAGTTCCATTGCCTTTGAAAGGATATCAATATTTGAAGCATGTTTATTTTCTTGATCAGCATGCCTTTCTCTCACCGCACTATCTTCTTGCACATCGTACTGCCAGGCAGGACCTCTATGTAGTGACACCCATTTTCACCAAAATTTGAATACATTGTGGTCTGCCAATCTTTATAATCTTTTGAACAAACCAGCTTATCAGTTTTCTCATATGAGAAAAACTTCAACACATAATCTACTAAACCAAAGGGCATCCGATCCATGGGAAGCCTTGTAGCACTTGATGGATCACTATTATCTCTCTTCTGGAAACAATTGACAATATGGTATACTAGGTTATCTTTCCCCTCAGTATAAAGATTAAGTACAGCAGTGATACATTTTGTGATGAAATCTGGAGGAAATTGCTCAGAGAATTTGGTATCATCATTAAAAGAAGATACGAAGCTGTTAAACAGAGCTGTAATGAGCTGCTCTCTCAACCTCTTGCTTAGAGTGCCATATTGCATCACCAAATTTTGAATTACCTCAGCTGCATTAGATACACTTGCTGGTTTACAAGTAGAGCTAGCAGTTGGGAAGAGATTGAAGATATGTCTTCCATGTAATCAATCTTAAAAAAATTTTCTGCATCTTCAATTGATGGAAATCGGGTAACAAAACTTTTGGTAACCCTTGATCTAACTGCAGAACCAGACCTTAGATCAGACCCTGTATTAAGGGAAACAAATTCTGCACATCTACTCCAAAACTCTTCAGATTTAATTCTTGGCCAGTTTTCAGATAACTCTGTCGACTCCCAGTACAATGCAATGTATCTAACAATACATGCTTCTTCATCATGACTCCAAGATGCTTTACCTTTTCTGCTAGCAGAAGAGCTGTCAACACCAAAAAGGGATTTTCTGGAAGTTGCCCCTTCTCTGTGAACTTTCTCCTCTGGTTTTCCTGGGGTATCTCCCTCTGGACATATATTTCGCTTGCTTGCCATTACCTGTTACAGTGAAGTGGTTTAGCATTGTGATTTAAAATATTTTGCTAGTTTTCCTAGCAATGAACCCACTTTCGAATCTGTATGATTTACCAACAGCATTTTAAGTTGGACTAGTGTCATACTGGCCACGCCAGCTCATACAATGTTCAAAGCTTAATTGTCATGCCAGACAATGTGAATAATTATGTATACAAATAGATAAAGAGTGCCTAACACCATGGAAAATGACAACACAGTTTTAGACATAAGATAATAATAGCATTAATAATGACATTTTGACAACATGATTAAACCAGTTTACATTGCTACAAGGGTCCCACCAGTGAAATTAAATGAACAGAAATCTACAGTTTCCTACTGCAGTCCTAAAATCTCTGACAGGGATGACAACTCGCACAATATAGAAGACATGTCAGGTGCTGCATAGACCATGCATGGGTGCTACATATGGCTGAGGAGTAAGGCATTTCCCTTTTCTAGATGTGCAGCCTTTTTAGGGCCTATTAATAATTTAAACTAAAGAAAACTTTAAAATAAAAACAAATTATGTTACAATGCATTTAAATTAAATTTAACCCCACAGAAAATAAGATACATGAGCTTGAGTTGGGGATGACATTTCTCAAATAGCACCCGCGCCATAAACTTAGTTTTGGCCTAGACAAAGTGAAAATGGCCGAAAATAGGGGCGCTTAGGGGCGCTTTCAACTTTTTAGATGTAGAAAGAGTTGCTCTTTCAAAAGATCAAATTTTCATTCCTATTTTTTCGATTTGAAGAACAAACATCATTTTCAAAGTTCAGCTACTTTTCGCGAGAGGAATAGTTCCCGTAAGGTCGCGAATTGTCGTCATGTTGAGCATAGAATTACAAGTTCTGTAGGGCACAATGGTAACAATTTATCCTGTCAAGAAATACTATATACATATATCTTTCAATAAAATATCAACGGGTTTCTGTATGATAAGTATTTTCCATAAAAAAACGAACAAACTTACCGTGTGAATTTCAAGAGATCCGTGACAGTTCTCCGGCTTTTTCAACAGCAGAAAATCACGCTTTGTGCGCATGCGTTATTTGGCTTCCGCCCTCCCCTGAATTGGCATCAACAAGGATTTCTGTTTCAACTAGGGCC
>JACTAT010000010.1:1311500-1397717 GCA_014526335.1 Chrysaora quinquecirrha
ACGTCATAAATAGACTGAAACTATAAGCTTAGGTGGAGGTTATACCCTGACGCGGATCGAAATGCAGCAATCAGAAAGTGAAGCCGAATTTGCATTGTGTTTTGAAAACCGATCGGCTAGCCTAGCGGGATTCAGCAGGAAGATCAGAGTCCAAGTGAAAAAAACTCTTTCTTTATACACAGAGCCGGCCTTTTGGTTTTGATATGGACAGATTCTAAAAATCCTTAATGAAGCAAAGAGCTTGCTTTACCAATGAGTATTTTAAGCAATCTTGAAATTATTTATCTCTAGGCATTCTTTTTGGTATTTGGTCTTGGTTGCCTGACATTGCTCGATGACAATGAGGTATGAAAGATAATCTCCTTAAAATCATAATCGGAATCACGATTCACACGATTAAATTGCCTCTTTTAACGTACTAGCCAGAAGAGACATTTGTCTCTCAGCCCTCTTGTAGATGCTGTGACGTCGTGGTCTAATCTATCTGGTGTCAGAAGCTCAGTAAGGTCGGGTTTTGAACCCGCAGCAGGCTATTGTAGTATCACAGACAGAGTCAAGGTCTCGATTAGTTAACCTATTACTGAGATCCTAGCCAGTAACGCTAAATACACAATTTCTCCTTCTTTTCTTTTGTTTTGAACAATAGCCTTTCGCCCTTTTCTTGAAACAGCAAAAGAACGGCCACCCAGTTAAGATCTTTAAGCCAAGTTGTCAGTGAACAACTGCTTGATAAAATTCGAAGTCATGTATTCGCAGGCTTCGACGTTCTATGTACAACTGTTTTCAGCGGAAAAGCCTTTTTGAAAAATCTCGAGGCATAGTTTTGAAGAAAATTGCACTTTTTTTAATAAGCAACTTGACTTTGGTCCAGCCCTCAATAGTTGCTTAACATACTGCGTAATCTACTATTTTAGCCCTCGCAGAATGATTGGTACCCCCCTAAAACCTCTTTGTTGGCTTTTTTCTTGCTTTCCAATGTGATTGACAATTTTGCTAGGATATGCAGCATAAAGAAAGCAATGTCAACAAAAACTTTAACAAAATCTCAGCCCTCGTTGCTTATTGACCAGTTGCTTATTGAAAAAAATAGCCATGACTCATGATATTAAAATAACAACGCTATGTACTTCGCTAAAAGAAGCAAACGACAACACCCGGGGGTGGGATGACTACAAGTACCACAATGCATTGCAAGCGTAAGCTAATGCGACGTTATAATGATAAATGTCTATTCCTTTAATTTTGTACAGGAACGAATAACGATTCCTGAATTGTGGAAAACATTCTGCAAGTTAAAACCAAGATTTGTGGAGACGTACACAGTGTACCATTATTTCAGAAGTAAAGGCTGGGTCGTTCGAGATGGCATCGTTTATGGCTCAGATTTCTGTAAGATCGTTATCATCATCATCATTAGTTTGTATTTCTTATCAATACCATACTCATTTGAAGAAACACTGGCATCTAAGCTTATTGTGTTTCTTTTTATTCTACTAAAACATGGATAGACCTAGCGTATTTAAATCTATAGGTACCTATCCTAGTGTTTTCCATTCATGACAAGTGTATACACATGTATGATGTATGGTGCTGAAGAAGGCTCGACATACCCGAAACACGACCAATCCAACTTGAGGAGAGCTTTGGGCTCTTTGACTTTGAGTGTACTCGGCGATTTCATTGAGCTCTATAGCTCAGTGAAAACGTCGTTGACTCTCTGGTCTTGCAGTGCAGGTTCAATCCCATCTAGGATAGATTTTTCTATAAGTGGCATACCACAATAACCACGATAGTTGGGACTCGTATCTGGACCTCATTATCAGAGAGCCAATGACTTACTAATGAAGGCTGATCATAGCCAAAACACAAAGTCAAACTGAAGTAGCGCCTTGGGGTGTCTGACTTGAAATGTCGTTGAAACGTCATTTGCCCTTGATCTTGCAGTCCAAGAGTCACATCCATATCAAAAATCTATTTTTTTGCGTTTCACTACATTCGACACTGCAACACTGTGTTTATGTTTTTGGTTGCAATCTCTTAAATGAGTTTCTTCTTTATTTATAGTGCTATACAAGGAGGGAATGCCATTTTATCACTCGAGGTATGACAACATCTAAAAACTAACGAATGACGTTAACAATAAAACCTCACTTTGGTGATTAGAATATCTTGTCTAATAACAAAATTTACGTCATCAAAGTCTCTTTTTTTGAGTTCATAATTGGAAAAGGGGGTGGGAGAAGAGGCCCAAATTTTACTAGAAGCATTCAAATAGACTCACTACATAAGCCCCACTACTTCGCTCGATGTTTTTGTTGTTGTTTTCTACAATCGCTCAGTGTTTCTGTTGGAATGACAATTAAAAATAAGGGGAGCGTAAACTAGAGACTTGTGTCGTGAGTCTAGCATTCAAACATGCTGAGCATTGGACGAGAAACGTCGATTCGGGAAAATGCGTTTCTATATAGAATCACAGTGTTTTTCACTCAAACTGTAAAGTTTTGAACCATCAATTGAGTCGTGTTCTTTTAGAGTATGAGATTTAAACTAGAAGCTTGTAAAATATTAACTTTCATTTGTTTTAGTTATGCAGTCTTTTCATACATGGTTGAAAAAGGGGAAATAGGAAGCAGCCTAGATTCTTTACCGTGGAACTGGCATTATCTATCTTGCATCAATCGCGTAGCTGAACATGTTGCAAAGGTTAGCATCAAAATTATTGCCTTGTACCTCTATTGAGAAGCCAAAGTCTTGTGTTATCCTTTTGAACTATAGCGGAATTCCTGGTTTATGAAATCTCAAGTGAACAACAGAAATGTTGGGAGAAACTTCGTATGGAGCTAGTCTCTCAAAGGACCAACAGTTTCGCTGTAAATTGGCATTACCCCTTGATTTTTAGCTACTCAAAAATGCCATCCCTCGTTATAAACATATACCATCTTAAAAAGTTTTGCTCCAATTATTGATTATATAATGGTATACACTATCTTGGTTTCCCAGACTTATGCATGCGTCTTCTTTTCAATGTAAACCGTAGCACAGCAGGCCAGAGTACAGAAAAGCCTTCAACCTTCCTCTATACAAAGAACCCCAAGCTGCAAAAGGTCCTCACTTATCAATGAAAAATAAGGTTTCTTTCGGTGTGTTGTATAGAACATCCGTTGTCAAAATGATTTTTTTCTTTTTTTATAGGAAGTTCTTTTATGCTTTGTTATCAAGCCAGAGAGTAAGTTTCAAAATTCTTTATTTCTAAAATCCCCATTCTTATATTTTACAAATTCTGCTTTATGTTATTTTGAAACTCTGAGTACCAACACGCACCTATTTATCTTTCTTATTTTATATCAATTTTTTCCAGGGATCTCCAAAGAAGAACTTAACTCACCAAAATGTTTAACGCAGTTAGAAGTCCAGGTAGAAATTCATTTGTTGCCACATCTTGTTATGCCCTTGCCAAACGATCAAACATTTTGTGTCAAACATTTGAAATTTGCTCTTAAAGCAATGCTTGGTGTTTTGGCAAGGTCACAAAACATTGCCCTAAGGCCCTTGCCAAACGATCAAACATTGTTTGTCAAACATTTGAAAGTTTCTTTTAAAGCAATGCTTGATCGTTTGGCAAGGTCACAAAACATTGCCCTAAGGCCCTTGCCAAACGATCAAACACTGTTAGTCAAGCATTAAATTCTTCTTTTCAAGCAATGCTTGATCGTTTGGCAAGGTCACAAAACATTGCCTAAGGCCAAACGATCAAACACTGTTTGTCAAACATTTGATATTTGCTTTGCAAAACGTTTTTGGACCGTTTGGCAATGTCGCGAAAGCTGTTTGTCGAACATTTTTTCGCTGCCGTCAAGTAAAAAAAAACGTTTTTAACTATTTAACCAATCTTTAGCTTATTTTTGTGACCAGCTAAAGATTTCAAAAGCTTTCCGGTAAATTGTTGACTTCAACCTATTATCCTATTGCAATTTTTTCTTTAAGGAACTGCTCCTGAGGCGTTGGGTTCCAGAGAAGCATCGTGAATCGAAAAAAGAAAGTAAATCGAAATGAAGTTTCTCAGTCCTTGATGGAAGGCAGAGGAGTAGCGAAGTTCCTCTTGATATCCTTGCCTGTAAGTGTATGATAAATCAATTCTTCGAATTTTTGCATTTATATTTAGTCGATTGGTGCTAGACTTATTACCTGAGTCGTAGATATCGCTATTGAAATGAATCGCTTGAACGCTAAAGCCAGTTTGAGCGAATCTCGGTTTGGTGTAGTCTCGATTTGATGAGCGATTACTAGGACTCAGGTAATAAGTCTAGATTGGTGCATTTAGAGTTCAGAAAAGATCGCTAGGATCTCAGAAGTAGACGAACTAACGAGACATTGACCCTGGCTGTGACAGGGGGCCATGCTGAAAGATTAAAATAAGGCAGTAATACCAATTGAAATATCGGAATCGCTGCTTTAAATGTTGTGTTTTTCGTGTTGTGTTTTCCGTTTGAGTTTCGACGTACTATTTTTTTTTATCTATTTCGAACTTATGTACCATGAAAATTCTTGCTTAATTTGTCTGTCTTTTTTTTCAGCATTCTGTGAAGAAAAGACGTTACGCTGGAATATAAGAAGAACTATCATTTGAATAGAGGGACAGCTACGCTGATCATGATGATGATGAAAACGTGAATATAAAATGCGTTTGATTTGCGAGATAATAAGACTGTGAAACGATCATCGGTGAACTGAGAGAGGCAAGGACTCTATTGGGTTTCTTACAAGCCTCGTAATACAAGCATAGATAGCTAAATGGATATTAATCTGATAAGAACAGATACTATACTTGATTCTAGCAGTAAAATGATATTTTAGATGTTTTTAACAGTTTCTAAGATGTTTAGAGAATGAAAGAAGAAAGAAAATTATTGTCTCTTTAATGTGACTGGAAACCTTGATCTAATTTCATCTTCTTTTATTTCATTTGATTATATCTGATTGTTTTTCAATCATAAACAGAAATTTCTAAATGTTTCTTAAGTCCCCTGGCCTGACCAACGATCAAACGTTGTTTGTCAAACATTAAGGATTTCCTTCAAAAACACGTTTTGATCGTTTGGCTAGGTTGCGAAACATTGCTTGACAAACCGAATAAAAGAATTTAGTGAGTCTGATTTCAGCAAAGGACGATTTGCTGCAAATTCACATAATTGATTCAGTGTGTGAGTCGGAAGCTGGCGGGATATCCAAGCGTAAGCACATGATCTGGGGGCCGGATAGTCCCACCCCCTTGGCTGGCGGAAGATTCACGGGGGAATAGCGATTTCCTGTAACGGGAACCACCGTAAGATGCGACGCCTCAGCCACATTGTCTCGGCATTGTGGATGCAAGTGGGGAGCATTCATCTCCAGGACTCCAGGACTGAGCAATGTTTTTGCTACAGCCTCGAGTCGGATATTGGCAGACGTCATAATTTACTTAAGTCGACCACGTTCTAGTACTGTTTCGCGCCATTGGACATGGAAAAAGATGTCTGCGAGGAAATACAGATATGAAATCGAAAAGGTTTTATTTTTGTTGAATTTATGTTCATCTTGAACTTTATACTCATTGTATTCATTGAGATAAATGTTTCTAAAGCAATTTAAACTAATTTTACGTATTGAGCAAAGTTTTTAGTGGAAATAAACAATTATTTGTTGGGCCCACCTCGGATAGGCCCATATATTGTCAAGTTAGTGTCCATGCAAATTTTAGGCCGTTGGGTTTTTTATTGATGCTTTGCGTATTTAAATTTTTCATTTTCCGATTTGTAGAAAAAGCAAGCTGTTAGAAGACTTTCTCAAGGAGCTAAGCGTACCTTGCCAAGCCCACAAGGAAACGAAAAGGCCAGTTTCAGAACAGGTTTGACTAATGAAGAACTCAGACAAAGAAAGCAAAGATTACTACAAAGGAGAAAAAGTCAAGATGCTGAAGAAGGTATATTTGCACTACTGGGGGCCTTTTTAGGGAGCATTCAAGGTCTCGATAAGTTAACCTACTCCAGTTTGCAGATTTTGGAAGTTTTCAATGAGATCTCTTGTGTGAAGTGGCCACTTTCTATTGTTATACCCTATTGTTCTATTGTTAATCTCGGTTGTGCAAGTACCACAATCTGCAGTATGGAGCCTACGGCTGAGATCCTAGCAACTGGTGCTAAATACACTTATTTCACCTTCACTTGTTAATGCTGAACATTACATGTCAATCAAGATATATGTGGTCCCTCATCCACTTGCTTGCTTGGTTTCTTTTCCTACTTTTTTTTCTAGTAGCACAGACCCTACGCACATTCATTCCTTGTGAAATAAAGAATTTAGCTGTAGCATTTTGGTAATACAGTGGCATGGCAAAATGCCATAAACTGATGTCAATGTGTGTCCAGTTACCTGCATTCTATTATTTATATTTCAAATATTGTTTCAGGGAATTTCCGAAGTCAAACCCAACCTCCAAGACAGCCAATGAACAGAAAACCATTAGGAAGAATGGATCAACATAGACAGAAAGGATCAAATCCATATGTATGGGAAAAAGGGGATTTGAGAAAGAAATTAGCCTCTAAAGATAATGTCAGTGAGCCTCTGGAGCAAAAAAGTGAAGCAGTGAACCCTATATTAGATGACAGTGGTCTTGCAAAACCTCAGATGAGGGCCAACTTCAATCCGTTTGCTGCAGCATTGAAAAGTTCAGAAAACAGAACAACTTTTGCAGAAACCAAAAAGCCACTAGACACTGCAGTGCAGTTGCCTGTAGGAGTTCAGAGTTTTAAACAAAAGAATCCATTTGGTGTTGGTTCTGTCGGGAATGTGGGTCAGAAGAAAAAAGAGACTGAAGGAACAGGAAACAAAGGTATAGTATTAAAATCAGTTAAGTTTTTCGAGGGCTATTTACCCACACCCCCTCCCCCCACCACCACTTTTGGTCTTCCCCTCTTGTTCTAAAAGTAGGATTCAAGAGCAATGTTTTTCTAAGAGAAGCAAAGTCTAATATCTCTTTTTAAATATTCTCCTTTTCAGATTTGACAACCCTTCCATCAAACACAGTGCTGCCACTGAAAGAAAATCTGTTTGCTGCAAATCAAGGAACAGCTCAGAGCAATCCGTTTGCATTAGCTTTGCAGAGCAGAGAAGAGAAAAGGCCAATCCAGATCCATAAAGAAGGCAGTCCAAAGAAATCTGTGTTTGGATTACATGGTTATGCAAACCCTAAACTGGATTCTAGTTTAGGATTTGCTAATCCTAATCTGGATCTTAGTCATGGATTAACTATCCCTAAACCAGATTCCAGTGCAATGTTTTCAAACCCCTTTGCCATTGCTTTACAAAAGCCAGAGCAATTGGATCAAGTGTCAATCCAGCAAGCTGCATCATCTAGTGGAATCTTTGGCCAGAAAGATCAAAAACCAGATTTGAATTTGTGGAAAAAGACATCAGATAAAGGAAATACATTTGGAGAAATAGCTGCAAATAAACAAGAGTTTGATGGTATGTGTATACGTATGTTTATTGTTTCTTTGACTTGCCTGTCCGTTTGCCATGTCATGGTAGCAGTAGAATTTCTTGCTATCCTCTTTTATTTTCCCAGCGCATATGGGCAAAATAAGCGTTTGGAGAAGCATGACTTATTTTTCTTGGAGCTTTACTTTTAAGATTTAAGAAAAGGAAAAGCTAGCATTATGATACATGAAGTATAACTACTCTAGAAATATGTTAAAACTGTAGCTACACTATTTTTCACCTGTTCTGATAATGCCATGCACCTGAAAATGCCCTGTTTTGAGAAATCCATAGGTGGCTACACGCAATACAATGAAATGGCAACCGAGTCATTGTTGAACATAGTACCAACTTGCAGATCTCATCAAGGTGAATCGAATGAGACCCCACAAGTAAATGTAAGTATTGCACGTTTGAAGCACTTCTCAAAGTGGGTCTTTAGGTTATCTATTGCTATACTACTTGGTGCTCAGAATTTAGAGCCTTGGTACATAACATCAAGGGTCTCACTCTGTTTCGCCATCCTTTAAGAAATCCCAAAAAGAAGAGCTTCCATCTTGTATATCTGGAAATAAAGGTAGCCTGAAAAGTGCTGAGTCAGCCTTTTGAAAAACTTCCGAGAAACCATAGAGTTTAGAGCATTTGTTTCTAATACAGAATACTTCCTAAATGTGTTCTCTCAATGACCCTAATACATGAGTTCTTCTTACTTTCAGGTATGTCTTTAATTGCAAGCAGTACCGGAGTGTATCGTCACGTCAGCTCACAATGGCTGCATGTAAGTTATTTTGAAAAACACTCACGATTAGAAGTGTTGGAACGCCTGTGCTGAAATTCTCTTTCACTGCCTGCTATTGCTTCACCTTCACCTCCCAATCGTCCTCCCCTTAAACAATGTTGTTTAGCACTAAAATTTCCAGCTAATTTGGAACTGTGCCTCTTTCACTGCCTATTATTGCGATTGCTAAGAGAATCATCAATAGTCTCAAAATTGTTTGAGGGGAGGGGATTAAGCTCGTGAATATGCTAGATTTACCGAAAATGTCAGTGATTCATCGAAAAATCTTTGGCGTTCAAGCAACTACATTTGGAAATTTGCAGCCATGCATTTTACTATGAGTAAATTGACAAAGAGTAATGGAAGCAATCATATTTTTTTTAGAGGATGAGATCTTTTCTGCCATGCCTGCTGCTGAAGTTAGGAAGCCAATGGTTTGTTCCCTTATACTTGTATTTATATGCTTGAAAGATCTATCCTTGTGTTCGCCATTCATGACAAATATATATAAATAGATATGGTGCTTAAGAAGGCTCAACATAGCCGAAACACTAAAATGGTAAATGGGACGAGAGCCTTGGGCTGTATGACTTGGAGAGTTACACAGCGATGTAATTTGGCTCTATAGCTAAGTGGAAACACCGTTGGCTGTCTGGTCAAGCTCGTGGAAAAATCTATCTTAGTGTTCGACTTCATGAAAATATATATCGGTATATATCTTTATTGTAAAAGAACATTACACTGATGAAGGAAAAATAGATCGAACATTTTGAAAAACATTTTTGTATGACGAACTCTTTCTAAAAAGTCGTTAATTAGTCTACCCCTAATGACTCACAACTTGGGACAACAATCTGATATATGTACTCTATCTCCTCTTGCTATTGCTCTGCAATTATAAGTGATTTAGTTTCGATTTAGTTATGTTTGCCTTGCAAGGCTAAGGTTTGAGATGGTGCGTTTGAAGCTGGTTTTCACTGTATGTATCTATGTATCTATGTGTGTGTTAGTAGAACTTACGCCAGTTTTGATTTGTTGTATCGAGTAGTACTGAGGTTATTGAGTGTTCATCTGAAATTTTGGCTATCTTACTTGCAAGAGAAATTCTTAATAAAAATTATCAACGTACTAAACAGTGAGGCATGGTAATTCATCATAACTAAGTTTGTCTTTGATTATCTTTTAGCCCTCAAGTGAACAACCTGTTCCAAAAGCAAGGAATAACAATGCATTTTCTCAGATGATAATGGACTTTGCGAAAACACAACTTTCAAATTCACAGGCGAGAGATGTGAACGAGAAGGCAGAAATCCTGGAAAAAATCGACCAGAAAATAAGAGAAGGTTGGTAGGATCATGTTTAAAGACAAAGAGGAAAAGGGGGATGGAGAAGAGAGTAAAAGAGACTGGTGGGAAGTTGGAGGGGGTGGGCTGGAAAAGGGCATGTTCAAAAACACAATCCATTGTTCTTGAGAATTATTTGTATTGTTATATGCTGTTCTTATTGTTTCAATAACAATGCAGCACCTTTTTCCCTAAAACGTCCCCCTTCATACTTAACTGGTAGTGTAAGGGAGTATAGAAAATCAGAGATGAAGATCCCATAAAAGTAAAGGGGCACTGCCAAGGACCTAAGACTGGGAGCAAAGGGAACTTTTGTACTATCATATAACTCTTTATTTCCTTTATCGAAGAATTCTTCAGCATTCCGGTAAATTGTTGTGAGGAAGGATGGGGTACTTCATTTAACCTGCTCTACTCTATTCTTCTACTCTATCTATTCTACTATGCTCTACTCTTCAATTTTCTTGGAAAGAAAGAGTTTCAGTGTAGAAAAAAGAGGAACAAGATTGAGTAGGGCCACTATACAAAGCTTAGAGAGAAAGAAGTAACATACCCGGATTTCATGACATTTTGATCGGCATGATCTTTTTCCAGGTGTGAAGAAGGAGACCGATTTGAAAAAAGCATCTTTGGTTATTGGGACATGTCCAGATATGTGCCCTGAAAAGGTAGGCAGCTTGTTTCTTCCACCTTTGCTTTCTTCTAATTATGAACATCAAGTTTCCTTGAAGTCTTGTTTCTTTGGTTTTCTGAATGCTATTTCTCTACTGTAATAAACGAATTCAACATTCTTTATTTTCTCTGTCCACCAGGAGAGATATCTAAGAGAGTATCAGCGAAGATTGGCGCCTTTTGAAATTCTATCTGGCACAGAAAATGCGGTAATAAAACTTCAAGCTTTATACTTTACTACCATGTAAACCATAGCTTCAACCTAATGATCATATGTTCTCAATGTCCTGTTTACTGACAGACTATATGTGTTGTGGTGTTTAAGTGCGATGTTGCCCCTGTGTTTTTGGACAGAAATTGACAATTTGAGCCATTGATACGTCTAGTACTTGTAGCTATCGGCTAGGCAGCTCAGTTAGAGAAGCGTTAGTGTACACAGCCAGAGGTCATACAGTACACCCAAGATCTCATCAATGGCATGCATTATGATCATCCAATTTCTATGGTTTATTCTAATATTATTGATCTCTTAGGACACTCATTCAGGACAGTTTCCAGCCATCGATCACGCCAAAGCTATCAAGGAATACAGTAGATCTTCCGCCGACCAGGTATTCTTTTATGACATCATTTCTACGTCATATATGACGTCATTTATACGTCATATTTTGGCTGTTGTTTGTAATTTGCTTCATTATTTGGACTTTCATTTATATGGACGCTTTCATATACTGAAAACTACTAAATCTTTTATTGCTAGGAAGAGCCTTTACCTCACGAACTAAGACCTGCTCACATACTCAAAATAACAATGGATTATCTTGTTTTAAATGTTATGGACGCTTCGAATGGCAATTGGGCTGAATGGTATGATTTTGTTTGGAACAGAACACGTGGAATAAGAAAGGTGATTCAAGAAGGTCTATTTTGCTAGGTTGAATGCTATTTAATTGTAATGAAATATATTCTTTGCGAAATTAAGGGCCATTTCCTATGTCACAAGTGGGTTAAATTTTATCGGTTATCGAATTTCTACATACCCGGTGGTCCAAGCCGTTTCTTTCCACCTGCTTGCTCGTTTGCTATAGCTTGCATATTGCTTGCTTGCTTGCTAGTTTGCTATAGCTCGCTTGCTTGCTTGCCTGCTTGCTTGCTAGCTTGCTAGCTTGCTACAGCTTGCCTTGCTTGCTTGTCTGCTTCTTTGCTTGCTTGCTTGCTAGCTTGCTTGCTTCCTTTCTGCTTTGCTTGCTTGCTTGCTTTCTTGTTGCTTGCTCGTTTGCTATAGCTTGCGTGTTGCTTGCTTGCTTGCTAGTTTGCTATAGCTCGCTTGCTTGCTTGCCTGCTTGCTTGCTTGCTTGCTTGCGTGCTTGCTTGCTAGCTTGTCTTCCTGTTTGCCTGCATAAAAAACCAGCGTAAGAAGATGGGGTTTCTTTTTCTAGGACATCACTCAACAACATCTTTCCAACGAAATCAGCGTGGAATTAATCGAAAAATGTGCAAGGTTTGTTGAACCAATAGTTGCTTTATTTTGTGCCTACGGCACAGCTGTGACCGCATATGTTACAACCAAAAATGTTGTGGGTTGGAGCCAAGGTCTTTCCATATATGGTATGCAGATATAATTTACTTTTCTAAAGTTATGTTATTGTTCTTGTAGGTTTCATATAATTTGCTCCCATCATCTTTGTGAAGAAGATCTGAATGCATTCGACCCGAAAATCAACAATGAGAATCTCACTAAATGTTTACAAAGTCTCAAGCATATGTATGATGATCTCTACGTACAAAAGGTCAATTCAACACTTTTTACAGAATTGTTTTGTTTGTTTGTTTGTTTGTTTGTTCATTCGTTTGTTTGTTTGTTTGTTTCTTTGTTCCATTCTTTGTTTGCTTGTTCCTTTATTTTTTGTTTTGTTCCTGGTTTGTCTCTTTGTTTCTTTGTTCATTCGTTTGTCTGTGTATTTGTTTATTCATTTTTGTTTCTTTGTTCATTCGTTTGTATGTTTGTTTCTTTCTTTGTTCCATTCTTTGTTTGCTTGTTCCTTTATTTTTGTTTTGTTCCTTGTTTGTCTCTTTGTTTCTTTGTTCATTCGTTTTTCTGAGTTTTTGTCTATTCATTTTTGTTTCGTTGTCCATTCGTTTGTTTGTTTACTTGTCCATGCATTTGTTTTTTTCTTTGTCCATTCGTTTGTTTTTTTGTTTATTTCGTTCTCTATTTGCTTGTTCCTTTATTTGTTTGTTTTGTTCCTTATTTGTTTCTTTGTTTGTTCATTTGTTTGTTTATCTGTTTTCCTGCTTGCTTTTTATGGCATATCTGTCGTTTGTTTTATTTTCTGAGATGTTTGTTTCTTTGTTTTGTCATCTTGTTTTTTTTCTCTTTCCCATTTTCTGTCAAGTCGTTTGTTTTGTCAGCTAGTTATTTGTTAGCCTCTTTTTTCTTAATAAAATAGCTACCACCATCTGATTTGTACCTGTTTCTTTTTCAGGGTATAATTTGTCGCAACGAAGCTGAATTCAGATGCTACCAAGTCCTTTTAAACCTAAACAATACAGACATTTTGAGGTTTGATTTTTTGCTTACCTGTAGCAATAGTAAATTGTTGTTGTTGATCGTTGCTCTATATATAACATCAAACTGTATACCAACATAGTCTCTAGGCAAAGTACAGAAAAAATAAATAAGAACCAAAAATTTAGAGCCAGCCTCTAGTGATTCTTAAATCGTCCCTGAAAATGAAAGTGTTGAGGATTACCAAATCCCGAAAATGTGGATGTGATAATGTGAAAATGTGATAAGTAAACACACAGAAAGAGAGTCCAGTAATCTTCAAGTCGTTATGAAAAAGGTTTCAACTTTAAGGCTTATAGGTCAAGAGATGTTGAGCTTCTTGTCAAGCAGTGTTTGTGACTTGCCCAAATAGTCCAGCATTGCTTGAAAAGCCTCAAATGTTTCAAATGTTTGACCAACATTGTTTGATTGTTTGGCCAGGGCTTTACACCGAGGTATTGCACTGAAGAAATACGTATTCGTTTGTTTTTCATTCAGATAGACCCTTCAAATACCCCCACACTGATTCCTTCCATTCTCTTTCAACAGAGAAGTAATGGAATTCCGTCAAGAAGTTAGAGAATCTCCTGATGTCAAATTCGCACTGGAAGTCTTTAGATCTCTGAACAGCAGCAATTATGTCAGATTTTTCAAGCTGCTTGGGTGAGTTTAAAGACCTCATTTTGCATTCTATTACATGATTTGAGTCATAGGTATATTTCTCATAATTAAATGTATTGTATTGTCTTGCAGAATGGCATCTTATCTCATGGCATGCATTATGCAGCGATACTTTAATCAGGTGTGCTAATCCTAATGCCTTGTACCTTTGAAATCATTTAAATCTTTCCATTTAAGTTACTTTGTTATGTTTTTGAGTAGATAAAATAGCGAAATATTTTAAATATACTTTAAAGCTTTTGTCGTCTGACACTCCTCAGAATATAAATGCTTATTTTAAACGTTAATAGTACTGTGCTTAAATTGTTTGCAAAGGCTGAATATGGTATTCTCTTGTATTTTTTTACATAAAATTAGATTTGTTTTGTAACTTTATTATAACTTTAATTTAGCGGCCCAAGCCTGATAAGCCCTGCTTTTCTTGGGTCGCGTAAAACACACTATTTTTGCCTTAATTTGTATCTTATACTTTAATTGTGTGTTTTACAAGTGAAATTGAATTGAATTGAATGAATTGAATTAACAGATTCGATCAAAAGGCCTTCTGCTGATGAACAGAGCATATGGAGCTGTAAATAAGCCCGTTCCAGTCCCATTGAATGACATCGCAAGGCTGTTTTCCATTGATGAAGAAGATGAGGTAAGATATAATGATACAACCCCCGGACAGACATCAGTAATCCGTTGATGGGTCACATTGGATGTTCTACTTCCATGGGGGTAGTCTCTGTTACTCCTTAAAAGAATACGTGCTATTATTAATCGTCATTCTTGCAAATACAAAGACATAACTTACTGTAAAAGTTCCAGAAAGGCTCCTTTCTCCAATACTTCCCTTTTTAAAAAAACCTCAAAATAAGTACCCTTCTCTGTATCAGTCTGTTTTAGTTTTAATTAACCTCTCTTCTCTTTTATAGCCCTCTATCTAGCAAGCTCACCCCTTCAAAAATTTCCAGCATGAAAGATGTTCCCGGGAGATCTAATAGCTTTTCAATATCCCTGAAGTGTTCTCCTTATAAAATATAGCTTTGAACACTGAACTTATAAACTGAATTTATGCCTTATTTTTTACAGATCTCTGAGTTCTGTCTACATTATGGTTTTCAAGTAGACGAAGGAATGGTTTATTTCAGTAAATCATCTTATGAAGAGCCAGAAACGAGTTTTCTGCCAGTTCGATCTGGAGCAATAGAAAGAAAACGCACTTGCAAATTTGGAGAAGTATGTGTGCCAAGTACCGTTTTATTCCGATAAGAAGCCAACTCCTTTATAGACTGCTTTCTCATAAACGCTGTCTCTTAAACTGGAATTTGGTAAGAAAAGGCCCATTTTTGTTCTTTGACGGTTTGAAGGTGCTGTGGCTTATTGGTGTAATCCAGCTGGCTCGGGGTGTCAGGAGCTCAGTGTGGTCAGGGTTCGAGCCCAGCCACGGTAGCGTCACAGCCTGGATCAAGATCTCGATTAGTTAACCTTCACCTATTTTAAACGCCCTCTTCTAATAAATGCCAAGATGCTTGGACTCCTCAATACAAAGATGCTTGGACTCCTCAATGGCTCTCGATACGAGACCTCCTTTCCTTTGAAGGAGCAGACATGACTTAAAAAACCATTCATCGCCTTCGTCCAGAAAAACGTAAGAGTCAATTCACCCAAAGATCCATGGTCTCTGCTTACAGAACAAGAAACTACCTCGTCCTGCAAAATCCCAAGAGCAAGTTTTAATTTTCTAAATATTGTTTTTATTATTCGAAATGGTCTTATGTCAGGGGTAGGTCCTCAGATTCACTCTCATTTCTTCGTGGAATCAACTGCTTTCTGCCTTTGCTGTTTTCAGGTAGTAAATGGTAAACCTTTGCCAGCTACAATTGATTGCAGACCAACGATAAGCTTCGATGATCAAGGAAAATACATTGGAAAATACCACGAACTTGCACTGTCAGGCATACAGCAACAAGAAACTGATGTGATGCCTCCTAATACCGATGCCACAACTGTATCTACTGCTGCTATAAAAGTTACCAGACAGGTATGCTACTGGTTTAGACTTATTGATTTTTCCTATCCTAACCATGCCTTCGCTCAGCTGGAAGACCAAACCCCTTTTTAAACCCTTTTTAAACCCTTGTTTAATTTTGCTTTTCAAGGATGTAGGCCAAGTGACAGTTGATCTAATCAGTTCTGTAGTTGCCCGAGAGGTTCTTGATTTGGCTACAGATACAGTCGAACAGGTAATATTTTAGCTCTTTTAATGTCTTTCCCAATTCCGATAAACAGCAGAAACATCTCTGGACACACTTAAAAAGCTTTTTTCGTCTGACACTCCTCAAACTATCAACGTCAGAAACAGGACGTAAAAATTGACTGGGGGAATTTTACCCAGATGCAGATCGAAATGCAACAGGTGAAGCTAAATTAGTATTGTGTTGTATACACCAATCAGCTGACGAGATACAGTTGGAAGACCAATAGCATTAATTGCAGACTCAAAGTGAAAACACGAACATTTTCTATCTACACAGAACCGGCCTAATAAACTAATTCACAAGTTCGACATTGGTGCGTCGTTGCTTTATATAGGCACATTTTGGTCGATTTTTTTGCCATTTGTCATCAACTTCCATCTAACCTGAATTGAATTTAACATAACTTTTATTTAATTTCATTAAAAAACAAACAATTTCACCTCTAATTAGGTTCGACGCAACACTAACTACATATAAAGTCAAAGTCACATTTACGTTGCTTTTAGGCCAGGTTTTAGATTTGACACGACCTAAAACCGGTCTTACAAAGTGGTCCTAGATTGCCTTTTTTGTCTTTTTAGGCCGAGCAAGCAATGAAAATTGGGTATGAAATGTTGGATAATCTTCTCCTTGAAACGATCTCATCGGAAACAAGAGAATTGGCTCGAGAAGAAACAGAGTCAAATATTATGGTATGTCACGTGTTCAGTTTTTTCTTAACTGATTGGTTGCTTGGAAAAGCGAATTGTTTTTACAGGTAAAAGACACCTTTTGCACCTCAATAAGACATGAACTGAACTGTTTTATGTGGTCATTACAGACTCTGCGAGGGGTTATTCAGAAGAGGGGACGGGAAAACCATCGATGGGATTATATTTCTGGATTGTAAATAGCCTATTATTTTCATTTTAGATTAATAAAATCTTAGAAGATTTGCTGGATGAAGTCATTTCACCCACAGTAAGAGAGCTGGTTTCTGAGAGTTTCGCAGAAGAGAGGAAAAGGTTCTTCTATTATTACATTGCTCTGCTTTTTCTGTATTAAGTGCATTTTTCCAGTATATTTGAATCAACTTTTAGATAAATACAAAGATATTTCAGTATTTGTTCTTTTCTTTTGTAGACAAAATGAGCAAAATCGAATGCTACTTTTTCAATTGGCAACAGAGACAACACGAACCATCATTGACCAAAATGTTGCTGATTTTGCAAGGGAAATCGCTATTGAAGCTTTTAGGTATGACGCTTAATTTCTTATTATAAAAATGTTTCGCCAAACATGTTTGCAAGGGAAATGGCTATTGAAGCTTTTAGGTATGACGCTTAAGCATAGCCTCCACAACGTCGTGAGGCCCTTGTTGAACAATCAAGCATTGTTGGCTAAACATCTGAAATTTGCCTATCTCATAATGTTTGACATGCAAATGAAGCTTTTCAAAGACTACAAAGAGACAAGCAAGTTTTGCTTGCCAGGCAATGTTTCAGACGTGGCCAGAACGGTCACACATTGCTTGTCTCAAATGTTTGACCAACAATGTTTGACCGTTTCGCCAGAGCCTTACGGTTGGGTTTCTTGAGTAAAAAGCTGAGTAACACTTGCATCCATTACGTTGAAGGTGCAATGGCGTCGTGGCCTAATCCACCTGGCTGGTGATCTTAGTAAGGTCGTGTTTCGAGGCCAATCCACGGTAGCGTCACAGCCATGACCGAGGTCTCGATCAATTAACTTGCTACTGAGATATAATTCCCGAAATTCTATTTTTTTAACATTTGTCTTAATTTTTTAGAGACGAAAAGTACCAAAAATTCATAACTGCAGTGTCAGAAGCCTCGGTACTGATAGGTAGAGAAATGATTGAAAAACAGGTTTCAGAAGAAGTACGTGAAATAAGCAATGAAACAATCGAAGATGAAATCAAACGAAGGAAAGAAAGTTTGGAGATTCTAAAAAATAAAGTGTTAACTTCAAGAAAATCTCGTCTGTTTAAAAGGTATGTTGAACAGAATGGTGGAATTCTGAACTGTCTTACCTTGTTCGCTCATTCGTTCATTCATTCATTCATTCATTCATTCATTCATTCATTTGCCCATCTTTTCATTCTTTCACTCACTTATTCATTCATTCACTCTTTTATTCATTCATTCATTTTTCATTCATTCATGTGGTCAGAAACAAACTAAAACAAAAGCATTATATTCCTCTTAATTTAATTTTAGATGGATAAAAGAATTCCAAACTCGAAGGCACATACGGGAAACTTTGCACGATTTCCCAGCATGTTCTCCTTTGAAATCGTCCCCGGATGTTATCAATTCATTAACCAGGAGTAGAACACATGGTGCCAATCTACCTGAATACATACTTCTGAAGAATGGTGCAGAAATTGCAGTTTCGTCTGTCAGCAGGTATTGTTTTCCATTATGTAGATATTGTGTTATATTGGCATTAGATCGTATGTGTTATTGGTACCTCCATATAATATAGTATCTAGAGATTATTGACAAACTAAGTTGTGGCCGCCGAGGGAGTCAAGGCGTTCGGCTTTCCGTATTAGCCTGGACTCCCAATGGCTTGCTTGCTTGCTTGCTTGCTTGCTTACTCAATCGCAAAATCTCCTATCCTTTAAAGACAATCGAAAAGTCGAAACAATCGAAACATTTGCCATTCTGTAACGGTATTCCAGCCCCGTTGAACACTTGTGCATTTTTGGTATCTATGGCATAAGTATTTCATTCATTATCAGTATACTTGAATAGTACAATCACTGTTAAATAGCATCTTTGGTTTGTAGTTTGGAAAGAAAGAGAGATCGTCATCGAAATGCCATCGAAAAATATCACCAAAGATTATTATCTGAAAGGTAAATTTGTTCCTTAATTCTTTCAAAGAAGTACCTACCATAGTTTTGTTGCATGTGGGGCTGAAGGGACGAAAAAGTAAAAGGTTGATAATCTTGAATATTTTATTCGTTGCAGGCAAGAGCTGTTGAAGCCTTTGGATGCACGTCCTATTCTTGATGCTATTGCAAACACGGCAAAACGGAAAGCTGCGGAAAGAAAGGTTTTTTCGAAAATTTTGGTCTGTTTTCCAGACACAGCCAATGGCCCAGGTGATCGACATATAGACGCAAAAGTTTTGAAAAGCAAATTCAAAATGGGACTTGATGCTTTTGGTCAGCAGAATGAAACTGGGATCGAAAGTGTAAGTAGTTAGATAGTCTATTTTCCTCATAAGTTTGCAGAATAGCTCTGCAATCCTTGAAGGTTCTTTGGCTTCGTGGTCTTATTCAGCTGGCTTGTGGTGCCAGAATCACAACGAGTTCGGGGTTCGAGCCCCAACCACGATAGCGTCATAGCCAGGGTCGAGGTCTCGATTAGTTAACCTTCTACTGAGATCCTAGCGACTGGCGTTAAATACATTATTACACCTTCACCTTCAACCATCTTTGATTCAAAACATTTTTCGCTTGATACAATCATAAAATGTTCTTGACGTTTTTCAAAACATCGCTCGGCGAATTCTGCTTGATGAAACATCGTTTTTAAAACACTTAAAGTTTGCATGTCAAGCAAATTTTTTACCATTGGTACACGTTGTAAAACATTGCTGATGAAACAGATTTGCATCGCATCAAGTGAGAATGTTTTTGAGTTTTCCAAAAACATTGTTTATCGAGTTCTGGTTTCCAAAAAATGTTTTGTGACGTGGCAAAACGGACAAATATTGCTTGGTTAGCAATTCTCAAATGTTTGACCAACAGGTGTTTGGTCGTTTGGTCAGAGCTCAAGTTGACTGAAATCTTACGGAAGGTGATTCCGAACAGTTTCTCTCATACGATGTTTTGCTCGTTCAGAGACTGCTTGGAGTGCCTGTAGATAATTTAAGCCCTTGCTTAATTGAAACTCTTGTTGAACAACTATTCTAAGGAAATCCTAACTTTTCCTCTTTACAGCTGGAAACATTGACCTCAGCAACTTGCCTCCATGGCGGTGTAATATCAAATTTCTGCGTCGAGGTAGTTAACTCCATATCATATCTCGAATTTTTCACTACGATGTTTAATTTCTTTTTATATATTCTTTATTTTTCATAGAATTAATTGAGTTTTCTTTCCTGTTTCTGAAATTCAGGGTCTGTCATCATCATTTGAAAAAGACGTGGCTGAAATTAAAAAGTCTCGTGAGCTTTATGGAGTGACTGGAATCATTTTCATCACAGATGCGAAATTCAATGCGGTAATTCCTTCGTTATAGCATAAGGCCCTGGCCAAACGATCAAACATTGTTTGTTAAACGTGTTTCCTCATTGTTGGTGATATGATCTAGGTCTGGGGGCCGGATATTCCCTCCCCCCGGAGGCTGGCGGAAGACTCATGGGAGAATAGCGATTTCCTGTAACGGGAACCACCGTAAGATGCGACGCCTCAGCCACATTGTCTCGGCATTGTGGATGCAAGTGGGGAGCATTCATCTCAGCACCGGATCAGATATTTTTGCATTTGACATGCTAAGATTCACGTCTGATGAAGTTCTCGGCCACACCAACTCTCATTCAATTTCTTGTTTATTTCAGGGAACATGGAGCTTAGAGCGTGAAAAGTTATTTTCAATCCTATCATTAAAGCCACAAGATCCCCCTCTTCCATTGCTAATTCTTGCATTGAATTGGCCTGAATCTCAAGATGAAAGCACACTGATTGATAGACTGGAGTTACGTCGATTGCAAGACAATAACCTCTGTTCTTCGTATGATATACTTGGAATCACAGACGACATCTCTGGTTCTGAACTAAATAAGAAGGTAAATGGTTGAGTAGTTTTAAACCCTGGCGAAACAATCAAACATTGTTTGTCAAACAACTGAAATTTGCTTGTCAAGTGAAATGTTTTACCGTTTGGCCACGTCGCAAAACATTGCTGTCAAGCATTTTGCTTGATGAGCGAATTTAAAATGTTATTGGCTAAGACCCTGGCCAAGCGACCAAAAATTGTTTATAAAACATCTGAAACTTTACTTTTTAAGTAAAATGTTTTGACGTTTGGCCACGTTGCAAAACACTGCTCATAAATCATTTTTGCTTGCCACTAGCCGTAATTGTCTTTGAAGTTTTCCCATAACATCATGAAGCAAATCGTCTTTATTTTTCCTGTCAAGGAATGTTTTATGACGTGGCAAAACATTGAAACATTGTTTGATTTAATTCAAAATGTTTGACAAACAATGTTTGATCGTTTGGCCAGGGCCTTGGCCTTAGTATTTCTATTCTATCGTCAAATCCACGTTCGATGTTTTGACAGCAAGTTTCGACAGATTTATGCCCTGGCCAAACGATCAAACATTGTTTGTCAAACATTTTAAATTTGCTTGTCAAACACAATGTTTTACTGTTTCGCTAAGACCTTAGGGTTTCGATTTTATCGTCAAGTAGATGTACAATGTTCTATACATTAAATTTTAGACAGAAGACGGCCTGACCAAACGATCAAACATTGTTTGTCAAACATTTGAAATTTGCTTGTTTGACTGTTTAGCCAGTGCTTCTAGGACACTGGTGTGTATATCATGCAGCATTATAGCAAAAATTCAGTACCAATATTGATACGAATTACTGACAAAATGTTCATAGTTTGTTTTATCAATTATTCTGACTTTTTGAATGTTTTTTTCAGCTAACAGCTTCTTTAGCAGCCATGATAAGGAAAGCTCCGAAATTTCCAGGACTTAAAACAAAGACTTTGGTTGATTTTCTTGAACAAGGTAGCTAAATTCAAAATGTTTTTATGTTATTCTTCGATAAATTCTTTACTTGCTTTTACTTTTCGTATTGTTTGTTGCGTTGGTTTATTGATAATTGTTTTTATAATCTTTGGCGCTGGCCAAACGTTCAAACATTGTTTATCAAGTATTTTGAATTTGCATGTCAAGAAATGTTTGGACTTTTTGCAACGTCAGAAACATTGCTTGACAAGCAAAAATAATCTACACTTGTTGCACGATGATTTTTCAAAATTTTTAAATCATTTTGCTTGACGCAAGCTGCAAAAAATATTTGAATAGCAATGTTTGTTATGTGGCCTAACGGTAAAACATTTTGCAAGACAAGCAAATTTCAAATGTTTGATAAACAATGTTTAGTCATAAAGCCAGGGCTTTAAATCTAAGAAAACATCTGAAAACCATGCTTTATTTCAAGGTCTTGAGTCGTTCTTTTACGAGACACTTTACGAAGATGGTCTAAAGAGAAGACAAATTGGTGTCCCTTCTCAGGTTTACATTTACGACTTTTTTCTTGGCCCTCAATCATTATGCTGACTTATTCAGCAAATTGCTATATTGTTATTTTCTTCAGAAAAGCGAAAAAGTGCGAAAAAGCTCTTAGGGCATGCTTAAAACTCACGAAATCTGTCTCTGTGAATCCCCAAGTCATATCCGTTTCAATTTATGGTTCCCAGTTCTAGTAATTTATATCAGAGCTCTGCGTTTTCTGAAGATCAGTGGGTTTTTGGAATAATTTTATCCTTGATATTCCTCCTTCTCAATCTTCTTTTCCTTTTTGGAGTTGGGGTGTATGGGGTCTTATGGTCTCCCAGCCTCACTTGATATTAGAAAGAGCCTTTCCTTCTCAATTAAATCTGACCTACATTAATCATTCATTTGTTTCCACCCCAAGCTCGTCTTTTAGTCGTTATAATTTAAGTTCGAAAAGATCATTAACGCTGCAATGCAAAAAGTTGACAAGACACAATATTTTGATGAAGCCCTGAGTCAGGTAGCGAATTATTAGTAAAAAATATGATACTCTCTATGTGTCTTGCCAACTAATCGCATTGCAGCGTTACTGATCTTTATTTGCTTATTTACTCCTGTACGCCGCAAGAATCATCAACTCCAACGAAACGGTGTGTGAAAAGTGTTATTTTCTTTTTACCTACTTATTAATTGAAGTTTTTCTGTTTCCTCTCAGGATCCTTATACGATAATTGAACTTTACAATGGAGTTTTGGATCATCTGATAAACGTTTGTACTTGTGAGAAACTTACAAGCATATCATGGCCATCGAAAAGCATGATTTTTGCAAACTCTAGGGGTGAGCCACATTTATCGTTTCATAATAGACGCTTTTCAAAGAGATCTGGGTCGGCGGGACATTTTTCTGTAACATGGTGGACATCTTGAGTAATAGAATCCTCTCTGCGTACAATGACCTTGATTGCAGTCACTTACGGAGAGCTAGTGCAGCTAATTTCAAGGGCCAAATATACTGTTTGTATTCTAGATAAAACTTAATCAAATTCATAACTTAACGCAGTCTCTATGGCGCAGTGGTTAGCGTGCTGGACTCACAACGAAAATGTTGTGGGTTCGAACCACGGTCTTTCAACTTGTGTAGCAGGGATAATAACCTTGGGCAAGTTGTTAACAAAAATGTGCCTCTCTCCACCCATGTGTATAAATGGCTACTTGGTCGGTAGTTATGAGCGCCGTGTGTGGCTGCACCCTGCTATATGCTAATGCATCGAGACCAGGGGTAAAGTGTAAAGTCGACTGAGTAGCCCTTGGCTAGTAGTAGACTCAAAAACGGCAACTTTACTTTACTTTGCTCCGTGTTACAGTTAAAATTAGTGCAAACTATCATTAAAGAATTTTACAATCAAAACAATACAGAGTCTGTCAAATTGGTCCCGTTGAAAAAAGGACAAATTCTTCCCAATCGGGCTCTTCTTTTTAGAATGAAATTATCGTATTTTCTCGAATAAACGGCCTCTCTAGAATAAGCCCCATCTTGGATTTGAGCTTCCCATCAACTTGGTCCCAGAAACTCTTTTTATAGTGTCTGTGTTAGCTCTTGATGAGTTGACTCAAGAGACACCTTTTGCTAGTTGCTGCAAAACTTAGTTTTAATCAGAACGTAAGATTATTCATTAATTTTCAAATGATTGCTCCTCGTTGAGACGTATTATTCAGTAAGCGCCCCAGGCGCTTAATCGAAGAAACACGATATGCAAGTTTTGTTTCAACCTTATTCTGGTTATTGAATCATGATGTTGTTAATTCTACCCAATTTGGAACTGAATTTACACTCTTTCCGTTCATCAGATTATCCAGATTTGAACTGGAATAGCAATGAGACGTTCTTGAAGCTCAGAAATCTGTTGGAATCTTTAAAACTACCGCATTTGCCACATGAAGCAAGACCTGGTTTGTTTATTTCCAATTATCTATATTTATTATTTTATTTGTCTTAATTCATGTTCAAAACTTCAGCCATTTTGTTTGTTTATTTGTGGTCCCTGTTGGCAGTGGTTATCGTACAGTACAGAACTCAACGAAAATGTTGTGGATTCGAACCACAGTCTTTTTACTGCGATTGCAGAGATGACAACCTTGGGCAAGTTGTTAACACAAATCTGTCTCTCCTCACAAAGGTGCCAAATTGATATCTCGGCAATGAAGGCAGCGAAATTTTAGAAGCGCCGAATGTAGCCAAAAAATACTTCCATAGGAAGACAAAAATTGCTGAGGGATAATAGAATTGTAAAGCACTTTAGAATATTGAATTATAGTTAGGTTTAGGTGCTATGTAAAACAATAACTTTAACCATCTTTTTATTTGTTTTTTCTAGATGATTCCTGGGATGATCAGTTAGAAATTTGCCTGAATTACATTCAGCGAGTTTGTGACTCTCGTCAAAAATTCATTCACCCATCAAAACTTATGTGCAGGTGACCTTTTCGATATTACAACCTTTTTATGGACTTTTTTTATCTTTTCTTCTAAGAAAAATCAACAATCATGGACAGGATATCTTAAGACAGTTGCACAGACATGCTGACGAGGGCCCATATTTTAGTTTTTGTCGACAGTTTTGCCTTTCCTTGTTTTTGGTCAGGTTTTTCAGCATCACCTTTTGCTCACTGTTCTGAAGCATTAACTCCTGGTGTAGTAACCAATTAGCAACATTGGGTTCATCTCCACCCCATTTTCTATTCCAAGGAGACATCACTTTTTTTAATAGGCAACCCTTGCAGTAACTGAATAACTAAACTAATTCTTTTCCTTTCAGAATTGAAGAAATTCTCAATAAATACAAAGAAAAATGGAAATATCGTTCCCGTTCAACGTTCCTTGAGTTTCCATGGGACTCTGTGATTGAAGAATGCACCATATTTTTTCTGACTCCATTTCAATCCCAGCTGCCTCTTTCTGGTATCAAAAAAGATGCCCTTGTCAGTTACTTCGAAAAAGAATATCGTCATTATAGACCAGCCTTGGCTTGGATCGAGGCTGCAAGCGCACTACGGAACGAGACTTCAGTTCTTCTGAATAATGACTCAGATTCAATGTAAGTTTGAGGCTTCATGATTTTATTTTTTCAGCTTCAACCAACATCGTCCTTTACCCAGCACAATCCACTATTTTTGAGTGTCGTTGACGGTTCTGTGGCGTCACGCGTCAAGGTGTAATCCAGCTGACTTGTGGTGTTGGGAGCTCAGTGTGGTCAAGGTTCTAGCCCAGCCAGGATCGAGGTCTCGATTAGTTAACCTACTACTGAGATCCTAGCGACTGGCGTTAAACACCATTTCAACTTCCCCTTCTTTTGTAGGATCCGATCGGCAACCCATGTTGGAACTTTCTGTTGCTCTTGTTGGGAGTTGCTTTTTAAAGAAGGAATAACCTAACTGCCAGAATAACCAGGAATAACCTAATTCCTTAAAGAAGGAATAACCTAACTGCCCTCCTACTTCTCTTCTGTACTTTTAGAAAATATTTAGTTGCTTACATGGTTGTCTAATTTTTTGTTTATTTGTAGAATTTTAGCTCACAACATATCTTCCAGAGATGAATATCTGCAGACTTCTATTAGAGAAACAAATGAAAATATACTTAAAATTGGTAAAATTTTAAAGATGATTTATTCAATTTCATCTTTTCGAGTTGTTGCTTTTTACATTATGTCGCAAGGCCCTGGTCAAGCGATCAAACATTGTTGATCAAACAGTGAATTGCTTATGAAACAATCCTTGACAAGCAGAACTCGCTCAGCAATGTTTTTGTTTTTGTTTGTTGTTTTTGAAAACTTCAGAAACATTTTATGTTTCTATGAAGCAAAACATTTGCTCAAAGAGTAATGTTTTTGATGTGGCCAAACGATCAAACATTGTTTGTCAAGAAATGTTTCATCGTTTGGCCACGTCGCAAAACATTGCTTAACAAGTAGAATTGTCCATCAAACTTCCAAAAACACCTTCCGCTGGTCACAAGCAAAATTGTTTGACGAGCAGCTTTTTGTGGCGTGGCCAAACATTTTTTACAGTAAAACATTTTTAACGAGTATGTTTAAGTAACAATGTTTGATCGTTTATGCAGGGTCTAACTGCTTGCTGTTTTATTGTCCGTGATTTGTCTACCCTTTTGATGAAATCAATGTGCGAGTATTATTTCATTTTATAGAAAACTCCATTTGCTCTGTTGAAAGTCCCAGTACTGAAGAGGATGTTACATCCCTTTTGAAACAACTTCAGCAAAAACAAAACCTCCTTGATGAATCATTGTGCTCCGAAAAACAAGCTTACTCAAGGTAGGTTGCACATATCTATAAATTCTGTACATTCGCTAGCTTTTTCTAATAAACTTCGAAATTTTTATGATTCCTTAAACTATTATTGTGTTTGCTACAAATTTTGTCGCGCGCTACGAAGATTCCGAGGTGGCTAAACTGGGAGACACCGAGGGGACATCAATATCGTGCGCGACGTGTCTCCTAGTTTAGGCCTTAACGCTTACGAATCTGAGCCTGGTATTTCTTATAAAGATTGCTCTTATTAAAAACGTGTACCTGACGAAGCGGACTGAATAAGGCCCTCTCTTGACTAAGCCCCCTTTTTATAGTCTGATTTTTTACTCTTCGAGGTTTATTTGGCTTATTTCTTGTGCTTCTAATTATTTTGATATATTTTTTCAGGCTGAGCAGCGCGACAGATTTCTGTATTTCTCAAGCTGGTCAGGTTGGGGATATTGCAGCTGGAAGTCACTCGCTGGTTGGAGTAAAACGTAAAAGAGAAATTAACAGCAGCTACTTGGACTCATCAGAATCAATGGTACGTAATCTAGTTTAAGTACTCTTCCACCACAGCAAATAGTCGATAGAGAGAGTCCTCCTCTATTAAGTATGATTGCAGTGAAAAGTTTATAAAGAGTTCATCAACTCTATAGCCACGCTAGGCCTTGTGTCCGAGCTCATGATGACTCACAATACAATAGTAACGAAACCAACTTGTAGATGTAACTGTTAACTTATGCCGACACGTCAACAACTATAGTCAGAGCTTATAAGATACAGTTGATTGAAGCAGGGGTGCCGATTGGCGGGGGGATAATAAATTTCAATAGATTTTCTTCTTTATACATTATAGTACAAAAAGCCAAGTCATAAAGAATGACCTGTCCCTTATGCCCCATGAGTTCCAAACCACTCTTTGGGGAAGGTCGCTGGTTGAGACGTGGACAGGGACGCTCATCTCCGGGAGGGTACTTTTATTGTTCAAGAGAGTAGACGTGCCGCCCGGTTTTTCCACACCCACAGATGTCTACCGATAAATGTTACTCGTGGTATCCATGTAAAGAACAACGAAGTTTTTACCCATTTGTGCCAATATCTCAAATATTTGAACCCAATTTAACGTCGCAGTCAACTCTAAATGCGGCGAAAAGGTCTTTGCGCTGCACTAAAACGCACTTTTTATCAGGCTTTTCAAGACAATGTATGTCTACAAGTTTTTTTATATTTTACTGCCCATATCTAGAGATTCTTTACGAAAAATCAACCCATATGTAGGGAAATTGGCGCTGAAAAAGTTTCCCATTTGGGCAGCACGTCTGTCCCCCCCCCCCACCCCCAGGAGCTCATCTATTCAAACTACGCCAAACAGCGGTGGAAAGTCAATGCTGGTAGCATCTACTGACGGGCATTGTTAAAGCAGCCAAAATTTCAACCATTTCTCTTTTCTGTTCCAACATATAAGACTCTAATTTCTTTTTAGGGGCTGGTGCATGGAACAGATACATCTAGCCCTTTGAATAAAGATAAAAAAAGACCAAAGCATCTACTTGAATCCAGAATCGATGATTTACTAAAGGAGGTGCATTACATGAGGTAAATAGCTATTACATGCTATACCAGGTGGCTCTTTCTAAATACGTATGAGACGCAAGATAAAGAGCGAATCAAAAGTTTGAACGTTAGTTTCTAAGTTTTTTCAATTCAGACTCACGGTGAACGTACGAACTGCTCTTTTTTACAGATCTGCGATGAAACTTGACGAATTGCGATTCAAAGATGTTTTAAACTCGTGAAAAGCTCTAAAAACTCCTATAGTCCGTCAAGAAATGGTCAACGTTCGTTGCAATGAGAAGAAAGACTAGCCAGCCCTCATTCGGGGTACAGGGGTGTATCACTTTGGGAGTAGTGGGGGTGCGCCCCCTGAGTAAACTGTTATAAAAATTAGACAAAAAGAAAAATTTTGTATTTGAATGCGTTTTAAATATGTTTGTTAATTCTTTGTAAATAAAGTGAATTTATAAAAAGTCGTGATAATTGATTGTCTTTTTACTTTGCTTCTGTACTCTACTGTATGTACTGTGCGTCTTTGGGGTGGGGCGGGAGCTTTCGGGGGGCCATCTGAATTTTTTAACTTCTGCTAACTCCATTTGCTATCAAAATTTTACATAATAGTCCCAAAAGACTATTGTTGCCAAAAGTATTGTTTTCATTGTAACAGTTGGCTAGTCCAGCTGTCCCCTGAAACATTTCCCGCCATTTTTTCCCGCCTTCTCCGTGTTGTTTTTCTCCATTCATGAATTGAAACCTGAGAATGTTGTTTTGTTATAATTGGCGGGAGCAATTTTAACCAATCAGCAGAGGTTTCTATTGTCTAGCGTCTCGGCTGAGTGGACTCGGGACAATAGATTTGGTCGAAACGGCGCGAAACTTGAACGAAGGCTTCCCCTTGGGTTTGAAAGTTGTAGGCAAACTTCTGAAGGTACCTCAAGCTGTCGAAAGTATTCGCAAGAAATCGAGTTGAATCCTCAAGGTAAATGAATAAAATGCTATTTTTATACTTTCAATTATTTTTTCAAACAATAAAGATGAATTTTAAAGCATTATTTCCAGCGATAATTATATCTTTCGACCTCTAATTTTGGTTTAAAAATTGTTATTTCAGCTTTCAAGATGTCTTCCTTGGTGACGAGAACAGTTTCAGTTCACACAACTTCAGAGAACCGCAGGGTCTTTGCTCCTTTGAATACACTGGGTGATGCACGGACTGTTGCCTACCTTACTGAAGAAAAAACACCTTCGACTGCTAAAAGTGGAGGAAAATATGAGAAAAGAAGTTCTGGTTCTGTCAAAGGGAAAATGACTCAAGTTCAGACAAGGCCTAACCAAGTTAGTTTCGTTTTCGACTTCGTTTCCTTAATAGAAACAACAAATTTAACCCAGAAGTCCTTAATTTTCAAGCCTGCTTCTTAATTTATAATTATTTATTATTTTTCCAGGTGAAAAGAAAACTGGAATTGGACAAACAACTCCTTGACGACCCAACTTTCAAGCCTCCCCAATCCAACGAGAGGGGAAGGGTCTCCAAGCGCAAATATTCGACTGCAAACTCACAAAATACTATCGCTCCAAAGCCAGCTAAAATAGCAAGAAGACGGATTTCACAAAAGTCAGATAATGGGGATGGTAAGTTTGCAGTTTTATCAAGAATTATGTAATTTTTTCAACTACTTTTTGTTGGGTGCAAAGTTAATGTTTGAAAAGTTCTCATGGTTGCTAAGAGGTTTCTCCAAAGGAATTTACATTGTTAAAGACAATACCATTAGACAAATATTTTCTATCGTAGTTCAACCTCTGATACTTGATAGAAAGACAATTGTTTTGTTTTTTTCTGTCATTTCAATCTAAAGATGGGTGCACCTAGGTGGGGCTAAAAGGGCTTAGGAGTGGGGTCCATGGAACTAGATAGTTTCAAAGAATTTTTCATAGCAAATTGGAAACAATACTGCTAAACCCCACTGCTTAGTAAGGCATTGAACACCCAAGTTTGTCAATAGAGCAATAAGCTAATAATTGGTGAAACAATAGAAAGGGGCACTTGCACCCACAAAATCTCATTGAAAAAGGCCATACTTGCAAACAAGCTGCGAAAGTAAGGCCTTTCTCAACCACTTAGCCTTTGAGTTTTTTCAAGGGCCCATTCCCCCTTAACTATGCCAAACAGAATAATGAAAAATTTACCAACCCAATCCCCTTTACCAACTAAAATCACCAAAATCTATTCTTTGGGGGTTGTTACACCCCCCACATCACCCGTCCCCCCCATAGAATCAGCCCTGACGAACTGCTTTACAAACTGGCCTGCAATTAAATCTAAAATTGAATTAGGTTCATTTTCTCAAATTTTGTTTCCTTCCAAAGGTGAATCGCCTAGATACGAGACCTCTTTGGGAATGTTGACGAAGAAGTTTGTTGGGATTCTGCGAGCCTCACCGCTTGGAGTTTTGGATTTGAACAGAGCAACGGAAATGCTTGATGTTCAAAAGAGAAGAATTTATGACATCACAAACGTGCTTGAAGGAATTGGTCTGATTCAAAAGGAAGGAAAAAATAACATAAGATGGCGGTATGTATGGGAAATTTTTGTTTTCAGTCAGGAAGTTGTTACTTCAAAATTGGGAGAAATAGTGGAAACATCTCTGGGCATACTTTAAACCTTTTTTTTTGTCTGACACAGTTAAGAGTATGAACCTCAGAAACAGACCGAAACAATCAATTCCACCTTACAGTATTGTTTCAGTCAGTTTCTGACGTTCATACTCTGAGGAGTATCAGATGGAAAAAAGCTTTTAATTATGCCCGATAATGTTTCTGCTGTTTATCACAATTGTTGAATTTATACCAAGATGCAGATCAAAATGCACTGATCAGAAAGTGAGGCTGAATTGGCATTGTGTTTTAAAAACCAGTCAGCTTTGTAGCTACAGTAGGAAGAACAATCGAATTAATTGAAAAGTCCAAGTGAGAAAACAAACTCTTGCTGTCTACCCAGAACTACATAGCCTTTTGGTTTTGATGTGGGCAGATTCCAAAGCTCCTGAATGGAGCAAAGATCTTGCTTTGCCTGAGTTGAAAACAATCCTTGCCATAATATTCTGAAGAGTTGGAGTTGGCACCTAAGTAGTTTGCTAAACAAAATTTTTTATATTGAAAAAAACTTTATTTTCCAGAGGAGCAAAACATTTGGAAAGGAAACCCGTCATTATTGATAGAGAGGAAGCTGCCATGGCAACAAAACTTGTTGATCTGCATTCTGATATTGAAGATTTAAAACAACGCGAAGCTTATTTAGATCGAATGATTGAAGAAAGAAAAACCCAAATGGGATTGGACAGCAATAATGAAGACATCAAAAAATATCCTTTCAATAGAAAGAAATACTTTAGTACTGTAGCTAAGACTTTTAAAGTGGTGAGGGGCGAAAGTGATCATCCTACAGCTAGGGGGCTGCATCTGAGGTGCCAGAAGCAGGGCAGCAGGTGGTGGGGGCAGAAGCAACAAAATCAGGGCAAATCTCCAAATTTTTATGGGTGCAAGGGGCAATTGCCCCCCCCAACCAACCCATGTGCTTCTGACCCCCCTGGGTTGCATATTGGCATGAGCATATGGCTTGGAACTAACCCCCTGTGTTCTAAAGGATGTGCTTAATTCATTGATTCTTGGGACACCATTGAAAGTTTTGGTATTCCACTCCTGGGGCTACAGTCCCTTTTTTGCCCCCTTTAGGGAAATTGCCAAAATTGTTGTTGGATATTAATGAGTAGCTCCACTCTTAGCTAACAAAGTCTTGCCAGTCAGATCTTGTATAGAATACCCCTTTAATCTTCTGTTCTCACTTTTTATCCTCATAATGGGTCTGTTTTCCTTAACGTTTTTTACATTTGCATATGTCACCTATCAAGATATTCGTGGTATTCGTGACTTTGATGGAACAACAGTGATTGCAGTGAAAGCACCTCCTGAAACTCGCCTTGAAGTTCCACGCCCTGAGGATGTAAGTGAAATGTTTGCTACAAAATTTGTGTTTCAGCTAAATAATTAGGTGGGTTATGGTTTCTTTTGATGAGTCCTTAAGGCTTTTGGTGGTTCACTGTGGCTTTTTTAGGGTCATTGTGGATTT
Organism: Chrysaora quinquecirrha; assembly: GCA_014526335.1. Lineage (NCBI taxonomy): Eukaryota > Metazoa > Cnidaria > Scyphozoa > Semaeostomeae > Pelagiidae > Chrysaora > Chrysaora quinquecirrha. The sequence goes on from JACTAT010000010.1 coordinate 1,343,524, forward strand.
TGGTGGGTTTTGGGCTATTTGTTGGTTGTTCTTACTTTTAGTGGCTCGCTGTGGCTTTTGATAGGTCATTATGGCTTTTGGTGGGTCATTGTGGCTTTTGGTGGGTTATTGTGGCTTTTGGTGGGTCATTGCAGCTTTTGGTGGGTCATTGTGGCCTTTGGTGGGTCATTGTGGCTTTTGGTGGGTCATTGTGGCCTTTGGTGGGTCATTGTGGCTTTTGGTGGGTCATGGTGGCTTTTGGTGGGTCATGTTGGCTTTTGGTGGGTTGTTGATGCTTTTTGTGGCTTTTGGGGGGTTCTTATGCCAGAGCTTTGGGGTGCATAATAAGCAATTTTGTTCAATCCATAATAATTTTCAATGAATTTTGTTTCATAGGGAATGCAGATTTGGTTGAAAAGTGGCAATGGACCTATTGATGTTTTCCTATGTCCTGACAACAAGGAAAACATAGACCCAGACAAGGCTAATGTCAAATCGCAAACATCACCAACAAAAAGCGACTTTGAAGATGATTATGGCTCTCAGTATTCTTCTGGTTTGGAAGTTGATACAAGGAACATCAAACAAGAAGCCTCAAGTCCGCTATCATCAGTTAATCAAAGAAACCGGACACTGTCATCTATGAATTCCCCAGGGAGTTCATACATTGATGATGATGATTTATTGGCCGATCAAGAGTTATTGGCACATGAAAATCTCCCAACTGGTGATGACGAAATTACTGGACTTGGATGTCATTTTTCCCCGGAAGAATATCTCTTTTCATTGGAGCAGAATGAAGGAATTACAGACCTTTTTGATGTCATTAATATGTAAGAATTGACTTCTTTAAGACTATATATATATTATGTGTAAATAAAGTACTTTGTAATTGCACCCCATATTCATTTTTTATCACTATGAAGAAGGAATGATGTAAACCAGTATAAAAACATGTAGAAATGTTAAAAAGCCAACTCAAAAATAAGTCGACAGTTACGAGAGACCTTAAAAGTTCGCCAAATTATTGGCTAGCAGTTCTTTGCTTTTTTCGATAAATGCTCAGAAATAAATTATTCAAAACTAGGTAAAAAAAATTATCTTATTATATTTGCAGTTTTTCTGAAGGCTTTCTCACCACATTAATTTCATTTTAAGAACACCACTTTTTAGAAACTTGAGTAGCTTTCCCCTCGAATTTAAAAACACTTTTTCCTTTTGTGATATGGAAGGATTTTAGATTCTTCAAGATTCGTACAAAAATATCAAAAAATATCAAATGAAATTGCTGGTTTAGAAGAAAGGTTTCGCTCTCCAATTTTTTTCAGATAGAAAAACACATCGATTGTTTTGGACTGCAGTATAAGAAACCTTTTTTACGCTTCTAGAAATGTTTCAAAAATGATTTTAGTTTTAATCCCTTGTATATTGTTTTCATTTAGTTCTGTAATTTAAATTTCGCATTTTTTACTTAGTTTGCATTTTCTAGTCCTACTGTGAGAATATATGTGATCAAGGAAAAATTCTATATCTATTTTTCTTCCTTATCCTGATCGAGGGATTTCAAAATTGTACCAAACCTTCTGAAATCCTATAATAAGGCTATAAATACCATTTTTATCTATCTATGAGGGTTGAATGCCCCGCAAAAAATGCTAAAAAGACAAGTCTATAACCTTATCAAATAGCCAAAGTCGGCGAAAATTAGGTGTTCATAACAACGACTTTTCTTCATAAATGGTGTTCGAATATTACATATTACTCCCTGAAAAGACTCTAGGTGAAATATTCAAGTGTCTATTAATGGGACAATTTCAGACAAAAAGTATTACCCGAAATTCGCCAAAAAGGCAAGTCTATAGCCTTGCCAAATGGCCAAAAATCGGGCAAAATCAGGAGTTTTGAAAACTCGAGTTTATCTTCAAAAATACTTAGTAAAACCTACCAAATACCCCCTCAATAGGCTCTAGGGGGTAAATACAGTGCTTTTTTATGAAAATGGAACCATTCTAAAAGAAAATATTTCCGCCCAAACATGGCCAAAAAGACAAGTCTATAGCTTTGCCAAATGGCCAAAAATCGGGCAAAATGAACGGTTTTGAAAACTCCCTTTTTCCTTCAAAAATACTTAGTAAAACCTACCAAATACCCCCTCAATAGGCTCTAAGGGGTAAATAAAGTGTTTTTGGAAGAAAATAAGACCATTTTTGGAGGAAAAATTTCCGCCGAAAAATCACCAAAAAGGTAAGTCTATAGCCTAGCCAAATGGCAAAAAATCGGGCAAAATGAGGGATTTTGAAAACTCCCTTTTTTCTTCAAAAATGCTTAGTAAAACCTACCATATACCCCCTGAATAGGCTCTACGGGGTAAATAAAGTGTTTTTGGAAGAAAATAAGACCATTTTTGGAGGAAAAATTTCCGCCGAAAAATCACCAAAAAGGTAAGTCTATAGCCTTGCCAAATGGCAAAAAATCGGGCAAAATGAGGGGTTTTGAAAACTCCCTTTTTTCTTCAAAAATACTTAGTAAAACCTACCTAATACCCCCTGAATAGGCTCTACGAGGTAAATAAAGTGTTTTTGGAAGAAAATAAGACCATTTTTGGAGGGAAAATTTCCGCCGAAAAATCACCAAAAAGGTAAGTCTATAGCCTTGCCAAATGGCCAAAAATCGGGCAAAATGAGGGGTTTTGAAAACTCCCTTTTTTCTTCAAAAATACTTAGTAAAACCTACCATATACCCCCTGAATAGGCTCTACGGGGTAAATAAAGTGTTTTTGGAAGAAAATAAGACCATTTTTGGAGGAAAAATTTCCGCCGAAAAATCACCAAAAAGGTAAGTCTATAGCCTTGTCAAATGGCCAAAAATCGGGCAAAATGAGGGGTTTTGAAAACTCCCTTTTTTCTTCAAAAATACTTAGTAAAACCTACCAAATACCCCCTGAATAGGCTATACGGGGTAAATAAAGTGTTTTTGGAAGAAAATAAGACCATTTTTGGAGGAAAAATTTCCGCCGAAAAATCACGAAAAAGGTAAGTCTATAGCCTTGCCAAATTGCCAAAAATCGGGCAAAATGAGGGGTTTTGAAAACTCCCTTTTTTCTTCAAAAATACTTAGTAAAACCTACCAAATACCCCCTGAATAGGCTCTACGAAGTAAATAAAGTGTTTTTGGAAGCAAATAAGACTATTTTTGGAGGAAAAATTTCCGCCGAAAAATCACCAAAAAGGTAAGTCTATAGCCTTGCCAAATGGCCAAAAATCGGGCAAAATGAGGGGTTTTGAAAACTCCCTTTTTTTTCAAAAATACTTAGTAAAACCTACCATATACCCCCTGAATTGGCTCTACGGGGTAAATAAAGTGTTTTTGGAAGAAAATAAAACCATTTTTGGAGGAAAAATTTCCGCCGAAATATCACCAAAAAGGTAAGTCTATAGCCTTGCCAAATGGCCAAAAATCGGGCAAAATGAGGGGCTTTGAAAACTCCCTTTTTTCTTCAAAAATACTTAGTAAAACCTACCAAATACCCCTGAATAGGCTCTACAGGGTAAATAAAGTGTTTTGGAAGAAAATAAGACCATTTTGGAGGAAAAATTTACGCCGAAAAATCACCAAAAGGTAAGTCTATAGCCTTGCCAAATGGCCAAAATCAGGCAAAATGAGGGGTTTTGAAAACTCCTTTTCTCTTCAAAAATACTTAGTAAAACCTACCAAATACCCCCTGAATAGGCTCTACGGGGTAAATAAAGTGTTTTTGGAAGAAAATAAGACCATTTTTGGAGGAAAAATTTCCGCCGAAAAATCACGAAAAAGGTAAGTCTATAGCCTTGCCAAATTGCCAAAAATCGGGCAAAATGAGGGGTTTTGAAAACTCCCTTTTTTCTTCAAAAAATACTTAGTAAAACCTACCAAATACCCCCTGAATAGGCTCTACGAAGTAAATAAAGTGTTTTTGGAAGCAAATAAGACTATTTTTGGAGGAAAAATTTCCGCCGAAAAATCACCAAAAAGGTAAGTCTATAGCCTTGCCAAATGGCCAAAAATCGGGCCAAATGAGGGGTTTTGAAAACTCCCTTTTTTTTCAAAAATACTTAGTAAAACCTACCATATACCCCCTGAATAGGCTCTACGGGGTAAATAAAGTGTTTTTGGAAGAAAATAAAACCATTTTTGGAGGAAAAATTTCCGCCGAAAAATCACCAAAAAGGTAAGTCTATAGCCTTGCCAAATGGCCAAAAATCGGGCAAAATGAGGGGTTTTGAAAACTCCCTTTTTTCTTCAAAAATACTTAGTAAAACCTACCAAATACCCCCTGAATAGGCTCTACGGGGTAAATAAAGTGTTTTTGGAAGAAAATAAGACCATTTTTGGAGGAAAAATTTACGCCGAAAAATCACCAAAAAGGTAAGTCTATAGCCTTGCCAAATGGCCAAAAATCGGGCAAAATGAGGGGTTTTGAAAACTCCTTTTTCTCTTCAAAAATACTTAGTAAAACCTACCAAATACCCCCTGAATAGGCTCTACGGGGTAAATAAAGTGTTTTTGGAAGAAAATAGGACCATTTTTGGAGGAAAAATTTCCGCCTAAAAATCACCAAAAAGGTAAGTCTATAGCCTTGCCAAATGGCAAAAAATCGGGCAAAATTAGGGGTTTTGAAAACTCCCTTTTTTCTTCAAAAATACTTAGTAAAACCTACCAAATACCCCCTGAATAGGCTCTACGGGGTAAATAAAGTGTTTTTGGAAGAAAATAAGACCATCTTTGGAGGAAAAATTTCCGCCGAAAAATCACCAAAAAGGTAAGTCTATAGCCTTGCCAAATGGCCAAAAATCGGGCAAAATGAGGGGTTTTGAAAACTCCCTTTTTTCTTCAAAAATACTTAGTAAAACCTACCAAATACCCCCTGAATAGGCTCTACGGGGTAAATAAAGTGTTTTTGGAAGAAAATAAGACCATTTTTGGAGGAAAAATTTACGCCGAAAAATCACCAAAAAGGTAAGTCTATAGCCTTGCCAAATGGCCAAAAATCGGGCAAAATGAGGGGTTTTGAAAACTCCCTTTTTTATTCAAAAATACTCAGTAAAACCTACCATATACCCCCTGAATAGGCTCTACGGGGTAAATAAAGTGTTTTTGGAAGAAAATAAGACCATTTTTGGAGGAAAAATTTCTGCCGAAAAATCACCAAAAAGGTAAGTCTATAGCCTTGTCAAATGGCCAAAAATCGGGCAAAATGAGGGGTTTTGAAAACTCCCTTTTTTCTTCAAAAATACTTAGTAAAACCTACCAAATACCCCCTGAATAGGCTATACGGGGTAAATAAAGTGTTTTTGGAAGAAAATAAGACCATTTTTGGAGGAAAAATTTCCGCCGAAATATCACCAAAAAGGTAAGTCTATAGCCTTGCCAAATGGCCAAAAATCGGGCAAAATGAGGGGTTTTGAAAACTCCCTTTTTTCTTCAAAAATACTTAGTAAAACCTACCAAATACCCCCTGAATAGGCTCTACGAAGTAAATAAAGTGTTTTTGGAAGCAAATAAGACTATTTTTGGAGGAAAAATTTCCGCCGAAAATCACCAAAAGGTAAGTCTATAGCCTTGCCAAATGGCCAAAAATCGGGCAAAATGAGGGGTTTTGAAAACTCCCTTTTTTTTTCAAAAATACTTAGTAAAACCTACCATATACCCCTGAATAGGCTCTACGGGGTAAATAAAGTGTTTTGGAAGAAAATAAAACCATTTTGGAGGAAAATTTCCGCCGAAAAATCACCAAAAGGTAAGTCTATAGCCTTGCCAAATGGCCAAAAATCGGGCAAAATGAGGGGTTTTGAAAACTCCCTTTTTTCTTCAAAAATACTTAGTAAAACCTACCAAATACCCCCTGAATAGGCTCTACGGGGTAAATAAAGTGTTTTTGGAAGAAAATAAGACCATTTTTGGAGGAAAAATTTCCGCCGAAAAATCACCAAAAGGTAAGTCTATAGCCTTGCCAAATGGCCAAAAATCGGGCAAAATGAGGGTTTTGAAAACTCCTTTTTCTTCAAAATACTTAGTAAAACCTACCAAATACCCCTAAATAGGCTCTACGGGGTAAATAAAGTGTTTTGGAAGAAAATAAGACCATTTTTGGAGGAAAAATTTCCGCCGAAAAATCACCAAAAAGGTAAGTCTATAGCCTTGCCAAATGGCAAAAAATCGGGCAAAATGAGGGGTTTTGAAAACTCCCTTTTTTCCTCAAAAATACTTAGTAAAACCTACCATATACCCCCTGAATAGGCTCTACGGGGTAAATAAAGTGTTTTTGGAAGAAAATAAGACCATTTTTGGAGGAAAAATTTCCGCCGAAAAATCACCAAAAAGGTAAGTCTATAGCCTTGCCAAATGGCCAAAAATCGGGCAAAATGAGGGGTTTTGAAAACTCCTTTTTTTCAAAATACTTAGTAAAACCTACCATATACCCCCTGAATAGGCTCTACGGGGTAAATAAAGTGTTTTTGGAAGAAAATAAAACCATTTTTGGAGGAAAAATTTCCGCCGAAAAATCACCAAAAAGGTAAGTCTATAGCCTTGCCAAATGGCCAAAAATCGGGCAAAATGAGGGGTTTTGAAAACTCCCTTTTTTCTTCAAAAATACTTAGTAAAACCTACCAAATACCCCCTGAATAGGCTCTACGAAGTAAATAAAGTGTTTTTGGAAGCAAATAAGACTATTTTGGAGGAAAAATTTCCACCGAAAAATCACCAAAAAGGTAAGTCTATAGCCTTGCCAAATGGCCAAAAATCGGGCAAAATGAGGGGTTTTGAAAACTCCCTTTTTTTTTCAAAAATACTTAGTAAAACCTACCATATACCCCCTGAATAGGCTCTACGGGGTAAATAAAGGGTTTTTGGAAGAAAATAAAACCATTTTTGGAGGAAAAATTTCCGCCGAAAAATCACCAAAAAGGTAAGTCTATAGCCTTGCCAAATGGCCAAAAATCGGGCAAAGTGAGGGGTTTTGAAAACTCCCTTTTTTCTTCAAAAATACTTAGTAAAACCTACCAAATACCCCCTGAATAGGCTATACGGGGTAAATAAAGTGTTTTTGAAGAAAATAAGACCATTTTGGAGGAAAAATTTCCACCGAAAAATCACCAAAATGGTAAGTCTATAGCCTTGCCAAATGGCCAAAAATCGGGCAAAATGAGGGGTTTTGAAAACTCCCTTTTTTCTTCAAAAATACTTAGTAAAACCTACCAAATACCCCCTAAATAGGCTCTACGGGGTAAATAAAGTGTTTTTGGAAGAAAATAAGACCATTTTTGGAGGAAAAATTTCCGCCGAAAAATCACCAAAAAGGTAAGTCTATAGCCTTGCCAAATGGCAAAAAATCGGGCAAAATGAGGGGTTTCGAAAACTCCCTTTTTTCCTCAAAAATACTTAGTAAAACCTACCATATACCCCCTGAATAGGCTCTACGGGGTAAATAAAGTGTTTTTGGAAGAAAATAAGACCATTTTTAAGGAAAATTTCCACCGAAAAATCACCAAAAAGGTAAGTCTATAGCCTTGCCAAATGGCCAAAAATCGGGCAAAATGAGGGGTTTTGAAAACTCCCTTTTCTCTTCAAAAAATACTTAGTAAAACCTACCATATACCCCCTGAATAGGCTCTACGGGGTAAATAAAGTGTTTTTGGAAGAAAATAAGACCATCTTTGGAGGAAAAATTTCCGCCGAAAAATCACCAAAAAGGTAAGTCTATAGCCTTGCCAAATGGCAAAAAATCGGGCAAAATGAGGGGTTTTGAAAACTCCCTTTTTTCTTCCAAAATACTTAGTAAAACCTACCAAATACCCCCTGAATAGGCTCTACGGGGTAAATAAAGTGTTTTTGGAAGAAAATAAGACCATTTTTGGAGGAAAAATTTCCGCCGAAAAATCACCAAAAAGGTAAGTCTATAGCCTTGCCAAATGGCCAAAAATCGGGCAAAATGAGGGGTTTTGAAAACTCCCTTTTCTCTTCAAAAAATACTTAGTAAAACCTACCATATACCCCCTGAATAGGCTCTACGGGGTAAATAAAGTGTTTTCTAAGAAAATAAGACCATCTTTGGAGGAAAAATTTCCGCCGAAAAATCACCAAAAGGTAAGTCTATAGCCTTGCCAAATGGCAAAAATCGGGCAAAATGAGGGTTTTGAAAACTCCTTTTTCTTCAAAATACTTAGTAAAACCTACCAAATACCCCTGAAGAGGCTCTACGGGGTAAATAAAGTGTTTTGGAAGAAAATAGGACCATTTTGGAGGAAAAATTTCCGCCTAAAATCACCAAAAGGTAAGTCTATAGCCTTGCCAAATGGCAAAAATCGGGCAAAATGAGGGGTTTTGAAAACTCCTTTTTCTTCAAAAATACTTAGTAAAACCTACCAAATACCCCTGAATAGGCTCTACGGGTAAATAAAGTGTTTTTCTAAGAAAATAAGACCATTTTGGAGGAAAAATTTCCGCCGAAAAATCACCAAAAGGTAAGTCTATAGCCTTGCCAAATGGCCAAAAATCGGGCAAAATGAGGGTTTTGAAAACTCCTTTTTTCTTCAAAAATACTTAGTAAAACCTAACAAATACCCCTGAATAGGCTCTAAGGGGTAAATAAAGTGTTTTTCTAAGAAAATAAGACAATTTTGGAGGAAAAATTTCCACCAAAAATCACCAAAAGGTAAGTCTATAGCCTTGCCAAATGGCCAAAAATCGGGCAAAATGAGGGTTTTGAAAACTCCTTTTTTCTTCAAAATACTTAGTAAAACCAACCATATACCCCTGAATAGGCTCTAGGGGGTAAATAAAGTGTTTTTGGAAGAAAATAAGACCATTTTGGAGGAAAAATTTCCGCCGAAAAATCACCAAAAGGTAAGTCTATAGCCTTGCCAAATGGCAAAAATCGGGCAAAATGAGGGTTTTGAAAACTCCTTTTTTCTTCAAAATGCTTAGTAAAACCTACCATATACCCCTGAATAGGCTCTAGGGGTAAATAAAGTGTTTTTGGAAGAAAATAAGACCATTTTTTAAGGAAAAATTTCCACCGAAAAATCACCAAAAGGTAAGTCTATAGCCTTGCCAAATGGCCAAAAATCGGGCAAAATGAGGGGTTTTGAAAACTCCTTTTTCTTCAAAATACTTAGTAAAACCTACCATATACCCCTGAATAGGCTCTACGGGGTAAATAAAGTGTTTTTCTAAGAAAATAAGACCATTTTGGAGGAAAAATTTCCACCCAAAAATCACCAAAAGGTAAGTCTATAGCCTTGCCAAATGGCCAAAAATCGGGCAAAATGAGGGGTTTTGAAAACTCCTTTTTCTTCAAAATACTTAGTAAAACCTACCATATACCCCTGAATAGGCTCTAGGGGGTAAATAAAGTGTTTTGGAAGAAAATAAGACCATTTTTTAAGGAAAAATTTCCACCAAAAATCACCAAAAGGTAAGTCTATAGCCTTGCCAAATGGCCAAAAATCGGGCAAAATGAGGGGTTTTGAAAACCCCTTTTTCTTCAAAATACTTAGTAAAACCTACCAAATACCCCTGAATAGGCTCTAGGGGGTAAATAAAGTGTTTTTCTAAGAAAATAAGACCATTTTTAAGGAAAAATTTCCACCAAAAATCACCAAAAGGTAAGTCTATAGCCTTGCCAAATGGCCGAAAATCGGGCAAAATGAGGGTTTTGAAAACCCCTTTTTTCTTCAAAAATACTTAGTAAAACCTACCAAATACCCCTGAATAGGCTCTAGGGGTAAATAAAGTGTTTTTCTAAGAAAATAAGACCATTTTTAAGGAAAAATTTCCACCAAAAATCACCAAAAAGGTAAGTCTATAGCCTTGCCAAATGGCAAAAAATCGGGCAAAATGAGGGGTTTTGAAAACCCCCTATTTTCTTCAAAAATACTTAGTAAAACCTACCAAATACCCCCTGAAAAGGCTCTACGGGGTAAATAAAGTGTTTTTAGAAGAAAATAAGACCATTTTTGGAGGAAAAATTTCCACCAAAAAATCACCAAAAGGTAAGTCTATAGCCTTGCCAAATGGCCGAAAATCGGGCAAAATGAGGGTTTTGAAAACTCCCTTTTTTCTTCAAAAATACCTAGTAAAACCTACCAAATACCCCTGAATAGGCTCTACGGGGTAAATAAAGTGTTTTTGGAAGAAAATAAGACCATTTTTGGAGGAAAAATTTCCGCCGAAAAATCACCAAAAAGGTAAGTCTATAGCCTTGCCAAATGGCCAAAAATCGGGCAAAATGAGGGGTTTTGAAAACTCCGTTTTTTCTTCAAAAATACTTAGTAAAACCTACCAAATACCCCTGAATAGGCTCTAGGGGTAAATAAAGTGTTTTTCTAAGAAAATAAGACCATTTTTAAGGAAAAATTTCCACCGAAAAATCACCAAAAGGTAAGTCTATAGCCTTGCCAAATGGCCAAAAATCGGGCAAAATGAGGGGTTTTGAAAACTCCTTTTTCTTCAAAATACATAGTAAAACCTACCAAATACCCCTGAATAGGCTCTACGGGGTAAATAAAGTGTTTTTCTAAGAAAATAAGACCATTTTTAAGGAAAAATTTCCACCGAAAAATCACCAAAAGGTAAGTCTATAGCCTTGCCAAATGGCCAAAAATCGGGCAAAATGAGGGTTTTGAAAACTCCTTTTTCTTCAAAATACTTAGTAAAACCTACCAAATACCCCTGAATAGGCTCTACGGGGTAAATAAAGTGTTTTTCTAAGAAAATAAGACCATTTTTAAGGAAAAATTTCCACCGAAAAATCACCAAAAAGGTAAGTCTATAGCCTTGCCAAATGGCCAAAAATCGGGCAAAATGAGGGTTTTGAAAACTCCTTTTTCTTCAAAAATCCTTAGTAAAACCTACCAAATACCCCTGAATAGGCTCTAGGGGTAAATAAAGTGTTTTTCTAAGAAAATAAGACCATTTTTAAGGAAAAATTTCCGCCGAAAAATCACCAAAAGGTAAGTCTATAGCCTTGCCAAATGGCCAAAAATCGGGCAAAATGAGGGGTTTTGAAAACTCCTTTTTTCTTCAAAAATACTTAGTAAAACCTACCAAATACCCCTGAATAGGCTCTAGGGGTAAATAAAGTGTTTTCTAAGAAAATAAGACCATTTTTTAATGAAAATTTCCACCAAAAATCACCAAAAGGCAAGTCTATAGCCTTGCCAAATGGCCGAAAATCGGGCAAAATGAGGGGTTTTGAAAACTCCTTTTTCTTCAAAAATAAATAGTAAAACCTACCAAATACCCCTGAATATGCTCTAGGGGTAAATAAAGTGTTTTCTAAGAAAATGGATCCATTTTTAATGAAAAATTTCCGCCAAAAATCACCAAAAGGTAAGTCTATAGCCTTGCCAAATGGCCGAAAATCGGGCAAAATGAGGGGTTTTGAAAACTCCTTTTTTTTCAAAAATACTTAGTAAAACCTACCAAATACCCCTGAATAGGCTCTACGGGGTAAATAAAGTGTTTTTCTAAGAAAATAAAACCATTTTTAATGAAAAATTTCCACCAAAAATCACCAAAAGGTAAGTCTATAGCCTTGCCAAATGGCCAAAAATCGGGCAAAATGAGGGGTTTTGAAAACTCCTTTTTTCTTCAAAATACTTAGTAAAACCTACCAAATACCCCTGAATAGGCTCTACGGGGTAAATAAAGTGTTTTTCTAAGAAAATAAGACCATTTTTAATGAAAAATTTCCACCAAAAATCACCAAAAGGTAAGTCTATAGCCTTGCCAAATGGCCGAAAATCGGGCAAAATAAGGGTTTTGAAAACTCCTTTTTTCTTCAAAAATAAATAGTAAAACCTGCCAAATACCCCCTGAATATGTTCTAGGGGGTAAATAAAGTGCTTTTCTATGAAAATGGATCCATTTTTTAATGAAAAATTTCCACCAAAAAATCGCCAAAAAGGCAAGTCTATAGACTTGCCAAATGGCCGAAAATCGGGCAAAATCAGGTGTTTTGAAAACTCCCATTTTTCTTCAAAAAGACTTAGTAAAACCTACCAAATACCCTCTGAATTGGCTCTACGGGGTAAATAAAGTGTTTTTCTAAGAAAATAAGACCATTTTGGAGGAAAAATTTCCACCAAAAATCACCAAAAGGTAAGTCTATAGCCTTGCCAAATGGCCAAAAATCGGGCAAAATGAGGGTTTTGAAAACTCCTTTTTCTTCAAAAATACCTAGTGAAACCTACCAAATACCCCTGAATAGGCTCTACGGGGTAAATAAAGTGTTTTGGAAGAAAATAAGACCATTTTGGAGGAAAAATTTCCACCAAAAATCACCAAAAGGTAAGTCTATAGCCTTGCCAAATGGCCAAAAATCGGGCAAAATGAGGGTTTTGAAAACTCCTTTTTCTTCAAAAATACTTAGTAAAACCTACCAAATACCCCTGAATAGGCTCTAAAGGGTAAATAAAGTGTTTTTCTAAGAAAATAAGACCATTTTGGAGGAAAAATTTCCACCCAAAAATCACCAAGAAAGGTAAGTCTATAGCCTTGCCAAATGGCCAAAAATCGGGCAAAATGAGGGGTTTTGAAAACTCCCTTTTTTCTTCAAAAATCCTTAGTAAAACCTACCAAATACCCCTGAATAGGCTCTAGGGGTAAATAAAGTGTTTTGGAAGAAAATAAGACCATTTTCGGAGGAAAAATTTCCGCCGAAAAATCACCAAAAAGGTAAGTCTATAGCCTTGCCAAATGGCCAAAAATCCGGCAAAATGAGGGGTTTTGAAAACTCGCGTTTATCTTCAAAAATACTTAGTAAAACCTACCAAATACCCCCTGAATAGGCTATAAGGGGTAAATAAAGTGTTTTTGGAAGAAAATAAGACGATTTTGGAAGGAAAATATTCCGCCAAAAATCACCAAAAAGGTAAGTCTATAGCCTTGCCAAATGGCCGAAAATCGGGCAAAATGAGGGGTTTTGAAAACTCCCTTTTTTCTTCAAAAATACTTAATAAAACCTACCAAATACCCCCTGAATAGGCTATACGGTGTAAATAAAGTGTTTTTGGAAGCAAATAAGACTATTTTTGGAGGAAAAATTTCCGCCGAAAAATCACCAAAAAGGTAAGTCTATAGCCTTGCCAAATGGCCAAAAATCGGGCAAAATGAGGGGTTTTGAAAACTCCCTTTTTTTTTCAAAAATACTTAGTAAAACCTACCATATACCCCTGAATAGGCTCTACGGGGTAAATAAAGTGTTTTGGAAGAAAATAAAACCATTTTTAAGGAAAAATTTCCACCAAAAAATCACCAAAAGGTAAGTCTATAGCCTTGCCAAATGGCCAAAAATCGGGCAAAATGAGGGGTTTTGAAAACTCCTTTTTCTTCAAAATACTTAGTAAAACCTACCAAATACCCCTGAATAGGCTCTAGGGGTAAATAAAGTGTTTTTCTAAGAAAATAAGACCATTTTTAGGAAAAATTTCCACCGAAAAATCACCAAAAGGTAAGTCTATAGCCTTGCCAAATGACCAAAAATCGGGCAAAATGAGGGGTTTTGAAAACTCCCTTTTTTCTTCAAAAATACTTAGTAAAACCTACCAAATACCCTCTAAATTGGCTCTACGGGGTAAATAAAGTGTTTTTGGAAGAAAATAAGACCATTTTTGGAGGAAAAATTTCCGCCGAAAAATCACCAAAAAGGTAAGTCTATAGCCTTGCCAAATGGCAAAAAATCGGGCAAAATGAGGGGTTTTGAAAACTCCCTTTTTTCTTCAAAAATACTTAGTAAAACCTACCATATACCCCTGAATAGGCTATACGGGTAAATAAAGTGTTTTGGAAGAAAATAAGACCATTTTGGAGGAAAAATTTCCGCCGAAAAATCACCAAAAGGTAAGTCTATAGCCTTGCCAAATGGCCGAAAATCGGGCAAAATGAGGGGTTTTGAAAACTCCGTTTTTCTTCAAAATACTTAGTAAAACCTACCAAATACCCCTGAATAGGCTCTACGGGGTAAATAAAGTGTTTTTCTAGAAAATAAGACCATTTTGGAGGAAAAATTTCCGCCGAAAAATCACCAAAAAGGTAAGTCTATAGCCTTGCCAAATGGCCAAAAATCGGGCAAAATGAGGGGTTTTGAAAACTCCCTTTTTTCTTCAAAAATACTTAGTAAAACCTACCAAATACCCCTGAATAGGCTATAGGGGTAAATAAAGTGTTTTTGGAAGAAAATAAGACCATTTTTGGAGGAAAAATTTCCGCCGAAAAATCACCAAAAAGGTAAGTCTATAGCCCTGCCAAATGGCCATAAATCGGGCAAAATGAGGGGTTTTGAAAACTCCCTTTTTTCTTCAAAAATACTTAGTAAAACCTACCAAATACCCCCTGAATAGGCTCTACGGGGTAAATAAAGTGTTTTTGGAAGAAAATAAGACCATTTTCGGAGGAAAAATTTCCGCCGAAAAATCACCAAAAAGGTAAGTCTATAGCCTTGCCAAATGGCCAAAAATCGGGCAAAATGAGGGGTTTTGAAAACTCCCTTTTTTCTTCAAAAATACTTAGTAAAACCTACCATATACCCCTGAATAGGCTCTAGGGGTAAATAAAGTGTTTTTGGAAGAAAATAAGACCATTTTCGGAGGAAAAATTTCCGCCGAAAAATCACCAAAAAGGTAAGTCTATAGCCTTGCCAAATGGCCAAAAATCCGGCAAAATGAGGGGTTTTGAAAACTCGCGTTTATCTTCAAAAATACTTAGTAAAACCTACCAAATACCCCCTGAATAGGCTCTAAGGGGTAAATAAAGTGTTTTTGGAAGAAAATAAGACGATTTTGGAAGGAAAATATTCCGCCAAAAATCACCAAAAAGGTAAGTCTATAGCCTTGCCAAATGGCCGAAAATCGGGCAAAATGAGGGGTTTTGAAAACCCCCTTCTTTCTTCAAAAATACTTAGTAAAAATTACCAAATTTCCCCTGAATAGGCTCTAAGGGGTAAATAAAGTGTTTTTCGAAGAAAATAAGACCATTTTGGAAGGAAAATATTCCGCCAAAAATCACCAAAAAGGTAAGTCTTTAGCCTTGCCAAATGGCCGAAAATCGGGCAAAATGAGGGGTTTTGAAAACTCGCGTTTTTCTTCAAAAATACCTAGTGAAACCTACCAAATACCCCTGAATAGGCTCTACGGGGTAAATAAAGTGTTTTTCGAAGAAAATAAGACCATTTTGGAAGGAAAATATTCCGCCAAAAATCACCAAAAAGGTAAGTCTTTAGCCTTGCCAAATGGCCGAAAATCGGGCAAAATGAGGGTTTTGAAAACTCGCGTTTTTCTTCAAAAATACTTAGTGAAACCTACCAAATACCCCTGAATAGGCTCTACGGGGTAAATAAAGTGTTTTTGGAAGAAAATAAGACCATTTTGGAAGGAAAATATTCCGCCAAAAATCACCAAAAAGGTAAGTCTATAGCCTTGCCAAATGGCCGAAAATCGGGCAAAATGAGGTGTTTTGAAAACTCCCTTTTTTCTTCAAAAATACTTAGTAAAACCTACCAAATTTCCCCTGAATAGGCTCTACGGGGTAAATAAAGTGTTTTTGGAAGAAAATAAGACCATTTTGGAAGGAAAATATTCCGCCAAAAATCACCAAAAAGGTAAGTCTATAGCCTTACCAAATGGCCAAAAATCCGGCAAAATGAGGGGCTTTGAAAACTCCCTTTTTTCTTCAAAAATACTTAGTAAAACCTACCAAATACCCCTGAATAGGCTCTAAGGGGTAAATTAAGTGTTTTTCAGAGAAAATAAGACCATTTTGGAAGGAAAATATTCCGCCAAAAGTCACCAAAAAGGTAAGTCTATATAGCTTTGCCAAATGGCCAAAAATCGGGCAAAATTAGGGGTTTTGAAAACTCGCGTTTATCTTCAAAAATACTTAGTAAAACCTACCAAATACCCCCTGTATAGGCTCTAAGGGGTAAAAAAAATGTTTTTGAAAGAAAATAAGACCATTTTGGAAGGAAAATATTCTGCCAAAAATCACCAAAAAGGCAAGTCTATTGCCTTGCCAAATGGCCAAAAATTGGGCAAAATCAAGGGTTTTGAAAACTCCCTTTTTTCTTCAAAAACACTTAGTAAATCCTACCAAATACCCCCTGAATAGGCTCTAGCGGGTAAATATAGTGCTTTTTTTTATGAAAATGGGTCCATTTTGAAAGGAAAAATTTCCGCCCAAAAATAGCCAAAAAGCTGTCGAATGGTATCGAATACCCTCTGAATTGTCCCTAGGGAGGTAAATAAGTTTTTTCCATCGGAGCTGTTTCGAATATGAATGTAAATACCCTTTTGATCAACCTATGGGGCTTGAATCGTCTTTAGAAGTCTAGAAAATAAAAGAAATGGAACCTAGAACTGACCGATAATGGCCAAAAACGAAAGGTTATGCACATAAAAAATCGAGGGTCACTTTTGAAATCAAGAGACATGCAAGAATGCAAGACGTTCAACTTCAAGTTGCTTCATTTCATTCAAATTTTCTAGCTTTATAATTGATATAAGATGTAAAATATGAAGGACATCCACACACAAGCCGATTTGCTATTCTAGTGTAGTTGTTATATTTACAATTATCTGCGTGATTTAGAAGTTTATACTATATTCACTGCAAAGTCTCCTTTTTTGTTCTAATTTAGCGTTTAATAGTCAAAGAAGTTTGAATAATATTTCTGTAATATCTCATCCTTTTTATATACAAGTTCTCGAGATCAAAAAATGAGCAAAAAAAGTCCATTTCATTTGTTCAGTTGTTGTCAACTTGAAGTACTTTTGTTGGGGGGATTTCTAACTCTTGGTTGATCTAAAAAGATGGAAAACACTAAATATTAAATATTGATACAAATTAACTGATATACAAAATGAGAATGAACTGAAGAACGAAATGAAGATGGTAATGAATAAGGTATGAAATAAAGATGCTAATGAATATGGTACGAAATGAAGACGCTAATTAATACAGTATGAAATGAAGATGCTAATGAATGTGGAATGAAATGAAGTTGTTAATTAATACAGTATGAAATAAAGATGCTAATGAATGTGGTATGAAATAAAGATGCTAATGAATGTGGTATGAAATGAAGATGCTAATGAATGTGGAATGAAATGAAGACGCTAATTAATACAGTATGAAATGAAGATGCTAATGAATGTGGAATGAAATGAAGTTGTTAATTAATACAGTATGAAATGAAGATGCTAATGAATGTGGTATGAATGAAAATGCTAATGAATATGGTACGAAATGAAGACGCTAATTAATACAGTATGAAATGAAGATGCTAATGAATGTGGAATGAAATGAAGTTTTTAATTAATACAATATGAAATGAAGATGCTAATGAATATGGTACGAAATAAAGATGCTAATTAATACAGTATGAAATGAAGATGCTAATGAATGTGGTATGAAGATGGCAATGAATATGGTATTAAACAACAAGCTAATGGATAAACTATGGCATTACGAAACTAATAAATTAAATGCTAACTGAAGATTAAGTAATTTAAGAAGACCTACCCTTGAGTTGATATATTGATGTAGCAGCATTCGTAGCTCTGAGTTCTAAAACAATTTAAATCAATTGAATGTACAAGGAAAGCATTCTTCAAAGAGCACAAAAAGTTTTTGGACAGAAGACGCATTAGTCAAGTACGGACAAAGAATATCCTATCATAAGGCCTATTCTTGAGCAAAAACCCCAAAATGCGACATGACAACATTGTAACGGCGTAAAAGCGATGTTTTTCAAGTAGCAAACATAATAACAGCGTAACGGCGAAAAAGCAATGTTGTCCTAGAATCATTGCATCGTCAACGCGTAGAAGTTATGTTATCTTAGTATCATAGTATCGTAACGACATAAAAGTTATTTTATCCTAGTATCATAGCATCGTTACGGCGTAAAAGCGATGTTTTCAAGCATAGCATAACAACGTAAAGACGTAACAGCAAATAACCTGACAGATAAAGCTCCTTCCTAGAAGCAGGAAAACTAGCACGTAACCTACCGCAAAATCGCAACAGCGTAACAGCACAACGGGGAACAAGCAGCCAAACAACTGATGGCCAAACATTGTAAAAGTGCAAACGACTTACTTGTTGTCGTAATGCATCAGTTGTTTGAATAAGCTTCGCCCTGCTCGTAAGAGTATCGCTATATTGCTCGAATCCTGTGATTAATGCTTCCCATAGGCGCTCTTTCTTCGTATCGATAACTGATCCGAACATATTCCAGTATTCTTCATCTTGACTGAAAAAAAATACAAATTAAAATTGTTGAACAATTATTTGAATAGTCTTTGAGTCGTAAAAATTTCAAATTTACGAGAAAGAACAGAAACGTCTTTGGACAGACTTAAAAGCTTTTTTCGTCCGTCACTTCTCAAAGTACAAACCGAAACAATTGATCAAACAATAGAAAAAGGCGAAATTTTCCGCTTTTTCAAAGACCATGGTATGGAACATGACGTAAAAAATGGGGGAGATGTGCTGCCAAACTTGATACCCATGTTTAGAGACGTTCAGGGCCCCAACCCATCCATATGGGCGGCATATACTCGTATCAAAATTTTACTGCAAAGAGTCCTAATATCATACAAATTCAATATCACCTACCTGTCATCCCTGGCTGGGCCAACTCCAAGTCGAAAACTTGTTCTTCTTGCTTCCCTAAATAAACAAAACAAAATAAGATTTCAAAAATTACTTCTAAACATCTAATTGATGTAGTTGGCGTGGTAGGGCAACGAATAAAGAAGCAATCAATGAAGAAATGCAGGAAAGATTTACAAGACCAGTTCAGGTCTTGTGGTTGATATTACCAGGCTAGCTTAGGTCAGCCAAGGGTCAGCTAAAGAGTTAAAGGTCAGTCTGCTGAATTTCAGTTAAAAGGTCAGCTAAAGATCAGTCAAAGGTCAGCTAGAGGTCAGTCAAAGGTAGCATAAGGTCAGCCAAAAGTCAGCTAAAGGTCAGCCAAAAGTCAGCTAAAGGTGAGTCAAAGGTCAGTTAAAGGTCAGCTAAAGGTCAGTCAAAGGTCAGCTAAAGGTCAGCTAAAGGTCAGCTAAAAATCAGTTAAAGGTCTCCTAAAGGTCAGACAAAGGTCAGTCGAAGGTCAGCTAAAGGTAAGCGAAAGGCCAGCTAAAGGTCAGCCAAGAGTCAGCGAAAAGTCAGCTAAAGATTAGCTAAAGGTCAGCTAAAGCTCAGCTAAAGGTCAGCTATAAGTCTGCCAAAGGTCAGCTAAAGGTCAGCCAAAGGTCAGCTTAAGGTCAGCCAAAGGTCAGCTTAAGGTCAGCCAAGGGTATTGGTTCGAAATCCCGTCTGGTTGTATCAAGCTTTTACAGATGACATTGGTGACAAAAATGTTTATCCGTTGTTTTGAGTTGTTTTTTTGTATAGTTCTACATAGTAATTCTTACCTCATCGGTTCCCTGTGATCTTCGACGAAATTTCTCAGCGCTCCAAGAACTTCATTTGGATAAATGAGGATTTCTGTGAAACAAAATGGCGAACATAAAATTACATCTTTCTTCCTTGAAACGATACAAATTATCGAATTAACGCCGAGCCACAATTAAACGCCCTCGGCGGGCATATCAAACTCAAGCAATTTAATCCGGCGTTTATTCGAGTAAAGAAGGTAAGTAACAGAGCAATGAAATATATTACTTAATAAATATTTGATAATTGTAAGCCAAATAAAAAAACCTTCTGCTTTATCTAACATATCTTCCTTTTCCTCTGTTTGTTCCTCTCCACTCTCTTCACTACCACGAGAGAGTTCAGAGCCTCGTCCAGACACAGAGCCTCGCCTTGATTCATCAATTGAAGCAGATTTGAAGAAGTATTTTGCAAGTAAGTCAATGTCATCCTCTGTCTCTATCCCAAGGGCCTAAGTACAAATTTTAAACATCAACAAACAACGAAATTGACTGGAAAAATAAAGCCTTTTTTAGAGCAGTAACTGTACACAAGAAAAACGTTTTCCTTCAAGGGCTGGGGGTATGGAATCCAGACTTTTCATTACTGGGATTTTAAAATCTAGTCAAAGTTTGGAGAACATTTCGAAGAGTTGATAAGTAGCAAAGATAAAGAAAGATTTCAGAATGGTCTATAGTGCAGATAGCTCAGGAACTGTTTACAAAAATTCAATTCCTACTTCATGCGATTCAAGCTTTTACCATACAACTGATATAAAGTACAGCTAGAATAATGAAGAAAAGAAAAGAAATTTAAGATAAAACGACTTACTCCAAAAATTGAATCCAGTTTCATCAACGATTGTTCATCTTTTTGAAGAGGAGAAAGTAATGTCATCAATTTAGACTCGACGAGAAATCCCTGAAATATGCAAGCAATTTTTTTGTTAATTCTCTTGCTCATCCAAAATTCATAATATCTATCCCACTGCTCGTGATATCTTCTCATTGCACAAAGATGGGAGACGGGGCTCTCCCGAAATGATACCCCAATATATATCAAAGGCTTGTCGTGACAAGCGGTGATTATCATTCCTAATACTGTATCAAAAACAGCCTTGTTAAGTGTGACTATATCAACATATATTTACTTGGTGACATAATGCAGTGCAGTGCCCTGGCCTAGCCATCAAACATTGTTTGTCAGACATTTGAAATTTGCTTCACAAACACAATTTTTGACCGTTTGGCTGCATCACAAAGCATTTTTCGTCTAAAATTTTTCCTTCACAGAATCATGAAGTGTTTTAAATGTTCTCAAAAGCATTGCTGAGCGAATTCTCTTTGTTAAATAATGTTTTATAACTTGGCCAAACGGTCAAACATTACTTGCAAGGTAAATATTAATTTTTGACAATAATGCTTGTTCATCTGTGTAGGGCCTAAGAAATAGTAAAAATGTTTAATTAAAACTAACCGATTCATCACAAAGTAGCTCAAGCATTTCTTTGATTCTCTCTGATGAGCGTGTTACATCTTCATGAATAATTTTTGGTGTTTCTTTTGACTTTGTCGAGCTCATTGCTGTTTCTGTAGTCGTAGGTCGATGGGACATTGATCCTCTAGTGCTGGTTGAATCTAAAAATTGTTGAGATTTAGAATGCTGTGTTTCAGAGGCAATAGAAGCAAGGAAATAAGAGATCACGAGATGGAAGTTGTAAGAGGATGAAGAAAGAAGAAATAGGAGAAGAAGATAAGGATAAGATGCAGAAAAATGATAGACGAGAAAAGGAAGAAGAACAAAAGAATAAGGGAAGAAGAGAAAGACAAACAAGAAGAAAGAAGAACAATAAGAAAAAAGAAAAAAGGGAAGAAGATAAGGAGAAGGATAGAAGGAAATTTAGGAAGAAAAACAAAAGAAGAATTGGAGGAAGAGGAAGACAAGTTAGAAGAAAGGGGAACAATAAGAAAGAAAAAAAGAGATTAGGAGAAGATGCAGATACAGAAAAGAATGAGAACGAAAGAAGAACAAAAGAAGATGGGAAGAAGAAAAATAAGAAAGAAGAGAAGACGATAAGGAAAAGATGCCGATAAAGGATAGAAGGAAATATAGGAAAGAGAACAAAAGAAAGAAGAAGAAAGAAGGAAGGAGGAAAGAAGAAAAAGAAGATAAGGAGGAAGTGGAGATAAAAGACAGAAGACAAAAAGAAATGATAACAACAGAAGAAGGGAAAGAAGAGGAAGACAAACAAAAAGAAAGGAGAAGAAGGGGGAAGAACAACAAAAGAGGTGAACGTCAGAGAATTGAATAACAAGCAAGCAAAACGAATCAATACCTCCAGAAAGTATTTCTTCGACAACTTGTACAGCACTACGCTTTTTATCTTCTGCAGTGAGTGATTTCAACGGTCCTACGTTATTCATGAATTCTCTGCAAAAAATCGTAAACAAATTTTAATGAATATGGTCTCACGAAGAAGGTTGAAGTAAGGAGATAATGGTGATGAAGAAGTTAATATTACTAATACCGATGATAGTAGAATAATTATAGTTTATAATAGTTTCCATGGTATAAACTTACAGATCTTGTTTTTCAAATTTCAAACCCAGTTGCTGTTCGTGAATAATTTCATCATATTTCAAAACATCTTGGACGAAATTTTTCGCCTTTTCTTCATTCATCAGCCAAATATCATTGAATTTCTTGTCATCCGTAATTTGAAAATGTCTGAAAAAAGGGTATCATATACTAAGTCCATTTCCACATTTTTCCAAAAGTCTGTAACCAACAATATATGCAAGTTGTATCTTAAGCAGAACCTTAAGCACCTTAAATAGCTTATAGGATTATTGAAATTACTAGCTGAGGGTAAATATGATTAAAACATGGTACAGTATACGCAAAGTGTTGGGGATGCCGTCCATAAGGAAGGGTAGAAGGGCTTTGAAAGTGCTGTGGCGTAATGGTCTAACCCAGCTGGCTCAGAAGCTCAGCGAGATCGGGCTTTGAGCCCCAGCTACGGTAGCGTCACAGCCAGGATCGATATCTCGATTACAGTAGTTAACCTACTACTGAGATCCTCGGGGCTGGTGGTAAATACACCGCTTCACCTCCGCTTTCATCCTGTTGACATAAAGAATCTTCCAACCCCATCCATAACTTCAATAAACGCCTATTGTGCATCTTGCAGCCAAGAACTAGCTTTTAAAAGCTTTACTTTCGCTATAAAAAGCCAAATCTAATAATAGGCTGCCAATAATTCAGCTTTGGGCGTGTCTTCCATAAGGAAGGGTAGAGACCTCTAAGAGCACCCAAACCTTCACTTTTGTTAAAACATAGGGTGCTCTGCTGATCATAGGTTTTGTTCTTTTGTTCCAAGTCCTGGTTCCTATATTTTAAGTGATTTTTGAAAGATTTTTCATAAGGCCAATATTTCTAAATTTCAAGACTAAACATACGATTTACAAGACAACAAAGTGTGGAGAAGTCCACACTTGCACTAAAGTAGACACTTGCATCTTGCAACCAAGGACTAGTGTTTATAAAGCTTTAATATCGCTATAAAGCCAAATGGAAATTTTTTGCCAATAATTCAGAGGTTTGCTGCAAGAGGTTCTAAAAATATACTGTCTCTTTTTGTTTTTTTTTGTGGCTCATAAAATGGCTTTTTGGCTTTGAAATGGCTTTGCCTTTGCCTTGTCCGACAGTGGAACAAGAACGCTCGATATTTTTTATATTTAAACCTTCAGGATCAAGAGACTGACTTCTTTCCAATCAGAAAAATTCATGGGAGATGAGATAAAGTAAAAGGACCAGTTGTTTACCTGAATTTCTTCTGTAATTCTTTATATTGCTCAGTTATTCTCTTCAAATCATCCGTCAACGATTGATTCTCGTCGCTAAAAATATAGACAAATTATCATATAGATAAATGGCATAGTATTTGTTGAAAAGGCCAGGTCAGGTCAGGTAATTCTCTTAGCCGAATGGCCGTTAGGGCTCTTTGATAACATCACCCTCTCCTGCAATCTCTCCCGGTCTACCAAGTCCCTTGTGCAGTCAATCACACTCCTGCCTGTCCCATCCGCTAAGTCGTCGATCCATATCCTTCTGGACCTTCCTCTCCCCCGCCGTCCATCCACCATACCAAGCATTTATGTGCCAGTAACCCTTGTCTATATGTGATCCACGCTTTTTTTACAAAGAACCTAGCTCAAGGCCTAGTTTCTAAAGTTCCTTACTTTTTGGACCTATTTTGAGTCAATTGTAGGCCCAAAAGTTCTTTAATAGTTCCTTAATTTTAACTGCACACTCAGTGTCATGACTATAATACGGAGACACTTGGTATGCGAGCATAGGTCGAGACTAGTCGAGGAAACATGTGATACATGCGTAACGTACAGCTGATGTGATTTTGGAATGTAAATGAAATGAAACGGCTATCTAATTCTTGATCGTTTAAAGAGTCTTGATTGATAAAAGTAGTCAGCATTGAAAAGATCCTTAGTGATTTTCTCTTTGGTAGTATAAGTTCTTTAAATTTTCTGGCCTTCTACATTTAGAAGTGATGCGTTATAAAAAAGCGTATATGCGTGAAGCATTGTAATTTCCTTCTACGTGCAACTTCAAGCAAAAGGTTCAAACTATCCTATGGCACTTGTAAAAGACTATTATAAACATTGATTAAAGATAGAAATGGTTTAATTTCTTACCTAAATTGTTTCTCTTGCTTTTTCGATTTCTGTTTGAGATTATTTAATAAATCTTGTAGCCTTGTTATTTTTCTTTTCTGTTGTGATTTTGTTATTGTATTCTCCTCATCTCGCTTCTTCAAAACCTTAAAAAACTTAAAATTTAAATACTGGGTTCGTCAGATAATTCAAGTTACCCGCAGGCTCGAATACCATCTATTGTGGTAGGCACTTGTGGAAAAATCAATTCTCGTGTTTGCCATTCATGACATATGTATACAAATATGTATGATGCTGAAGAAGGCTCAATATAGCCGAAACGGGAGGAGAGCTTTGCCGTGTGTGACTTGGATAGTTACTCGGCGATTTCATTCATTGGCTCGCAGTTCAAATTCCATCTGTTATGGTATGCCATTGTGGAAAAAATCTATCCTAGTGTTCGCCATTCATGGTAAGTCTATATGTATGGTGCTGAAGAAGGCTTGACATAGCCGAAACACAAAAAAAGTCAAACAGCCTCGGGCTGTATGACTTGGAGAGTTACTCAGCAATTACATTGAGCTTAATAGCTCAGTGGAAACGTCATTGGCTCTCTAGTCATGCAGTCAAAGTTCAAATCCCATTTATTTCGGCGTGCCACTTGTAGAAAAACCAAGCCTATCCGTCTATATGTATAAACAACGGCTTGAAGGTGGGTTAATTTGGTCCATAAAACTAAGACCCTAAATTCTCGATGGAGTATTTTGTCTCATACAGCAATTTAAAGCTTACATTACTTCACTGAATCAATCCATTAATTATATAAATACCTGAAAATTATATTCCAGCTTTTCTTGATTCAATTGATATGTTGCTTTCATTTGCTGCAAATTTTGCTCTAGAATCTGAAGACGAAGAACAATGATATGTAATACAATATAATTTTATATTGTATACCGTATTTCTTCAATTAAGCGCCTAGGGCGTTTATTTAAAAATCCTTCTCGTAGAGGAGCAAAAGACCTTTTCAAAGATGCCTGGGTCGGGCTTCGGGCGGAATATTTTTCTGGAAAATGGTAGACATTTCTAGTGAGGGAATCTTCTCCGTGTGCAACAACTCGAATCACGGTCGTTTTAGGAGAGGTAGTTCAGCAAATTGTGCTCCAAACTCACGAATAATAGAAGAAAAAGATAGTAAAGGAATCTGCAACAACAAAAATTGAAGAAACATGTGCAGAAATTTAGGAAACAAGATACAAGCAATGCACACACAGGAGAATGCTTCATTAAATATCTCTTTGAGCAGATATGGTGGTATTTGAAGCCTTTCGTTTACTTATTCGAATTAATCGTGAATTCGAAGTAAAATTTAATGCACAACATCTCCTGAAACGACGGTAATTTTAGTTGTTGCGCGCGGGGATGACTCCCTTACTCGAAATGTCTACCATTTTCCAGAAAAATGTCGCACCCGATCCAGGCCTCTTTGAAAAGGTCTATTAATGTACAAATATGCATAAAGTAACGTTCTGAAAAAAAGTAAGTGTTAGCAAAATGTGTCTTGATTCATCCAATAAAGGGCTTGCACATTTACTATCAAGTGAGTGTCTGGGACCAACCTGATGGGCATCTCAATCCAAAGGTGCCCGACGAAATATCGTATAATAGTTTCAGATACATAATAGAACACAAATATTTATGAATGTGAACCTGAACATCAGTCTCAAGTTTAATCTTCACCATATTGTATTCTTCAGCATCTTGAACTCGTAATTTTTGCAACTGATTTTCAAAATCATCAACTTGGTTTTCTCTAGATTTCATATTCTCAGCCTGAAAATAATTAAACAACATTTTCTTTAGGAAAGTTTTTAAAAGCTTCTTTGAGCCTCTCCTTCTCTTAAAAAATTGAGCTCTCCCCTTTCCAAAACATAAGAAACCCTCTTCTTCTCTAATACATATAAGCCTCTCCTCTTCTTTAAAACATATGAACCCCTCTCCTTTTCTAATACATGTAACCCCTCTCCTCTAAAACATAGGGACTTCTCTCCTTCTCTAAAGAATATGAACCCCGCTCCTTCTCTAAAACATAAGAAACCCTCTTCTTCTCTAAAACCTAGGGATTTCTCTCCTTCTAAAATGAGTGAACCCACATCCTTCTCTAAAACAAGTGAAACCCTCTCCTCTAAAAGAAATGAACACATCTCCTTCCCTAAAACATAGAGAGCTCTCTCATCTTAAATATATAAACCTCTTTTCTCATCTAAAACTCTGAGATAGCAGAAAACTTTGATTCAAATCTCAGCCACGTATTTCTCTTTAAAAGGCGTTTATGCAATGTCTGAAATTGCCAAGTCAGATCAAGACTTTTAGTTATTATGAATACTTTATTACAAGAGGTAAATAAATTAAGAACTTCAAACCTCTTTTTCTCTTCTTTGACTCATCAGACTTTCCCAACGTTTTTGATGATTTTCAGTTAGCTCTCTTCTTTCTGTTTCGAAGGATTTCTGAGAAGAAAACAAACAAATGTCTTAAGAAGAGCAAAATGATTTCGATTATTTTGTGCTTGTTCATGCTTGTTCTCAAATAGCGATTAAAAGTTTTGTAGAACACTTTATCAGGGGCATAAATTTGACAATACATAAAAATTCTGTGGTTTCCCTCGTCTGAATCACTTTCCAAAAGCTTACAGTCAACTTAATCGTCACTCCTTCCACAGTACGGTAAACGAGTACCCAGGGAATTTGTTCTTGAATATAAGAAGGGGAGCACAAGCTGAAGATCCACATTAGTTGTATGGCCCGATACCCTGACGTGCCTTAACAAAGGGAGATTGCTTGCTTGTTTTATTGATGCTATCTCTTGATTTTTCAATAACTTGTAAAATTAAGCTATTAAACTTTAAGTAAGTCCCTGCTATTAATCAGGAAAATAGAAATGCGAGAAACTGCAGCCTGCAAAATTTCAAAAGACAACTGACGATGCAATAGCCCATTGCATTTTAACGACAGGCTTCATCCATCCAAGCATAAACTTACTTTACGAAATGTCTAAAATTCTTTGAGAAAAGCAGTAATCTTACTTCAATCTGCAGCAGTTCCTCTCGATATGCCCTAAGCAATGTCTTGACTTGCTCTTCCATTCTTTCTATCATCAAATCGATATCTTCAGCCTATAAAATACAGCAAAAAACCAGTGACAGATTAACGCTTAATTGAGAAAAAACGGCATTTGAAGCATTCATCAAAGTTCGTAAAGAAACCATCTAATTAGGTCTTACCTGCTTTCTTAAATCTTTGACGTATTGATCATCTTTGCTCTTGAGTTCCTAGACATAGGAAACAGGCATTTGTAAGATTCCAAGCTTGAAATTATAACAGTACATTGCAGTTTAGATTAAGGATAATTCTTTCTTTACCAATAAGAAAAAGAGAAAAGCAGGGAAGCAAGCTCGAGGAATCTCGTTGTATTGGAAGCAATAAATCTTTTCAAAGAGCCCTCCTGCAACGACCTGTGTTGTAGAAGGTGCTGTCGCGTCGTGGTGTAATCCAGCTGACTCGTAGTGTCAGTAAGCTCAGTGTGGTCAAGGTTCCAGCCCAGCCACGGTAGCCTCACTGAGATCCTAGCGACTGGCGCTAAAACACCATTTCACCTTCACATTTCAGTCGCTTTAGGAGAGATAATGCGCCAAATTTGTTTCAAATTCACGAATTATAACAGAAAAGAAAAGGAATCTGCGATACTAGATGCTGGAAATATCTGCAAAAATCAGGAAACAAGATGCAGGTAACTCACAAAAAGGAAAATACTTCATTTGCCGTTTGAGCAGATTAAATTGGACTTGAATCCTTTCTTTCACTTTTATTCAAAATAAGATTGAGCAACATCTCTCCTCAATTCGAGGGGCAATTCTACAAAAGTATTACCGTTTGCAAATCATTGATAAGACGATTCTTCTCATCGACCATTGCACCACACGCTGCAGTTTGTTCCATTAGCATCTGCGGAAAAACAGAAGATTTTCAGCGATCTCCTTTGCTTTTGAATAGCAAAAAATAAGCGAATAAAGAATGCTGAAAATTTGAAGTTGTTTGCTCGCAAAGGACAGTTCAAAGGAAGACAGTCAGTGTTCAGGGCCGAATAGTCTAAGGTGGTAGTGAAGGTGAAATGTTGTTTTAGCGCCAATCGCTAGGATCTCAGTAGCAGGTTAACTAATCGAGACATGGACCCTGGCCGTGAGGCTATTGTGGCTTGGCTTGGCTCGAACCCTGACCACACTGAGCTTCTGACACCACGAGTCAACTGGATTACAACACAACGCCACAGCACCTTAGTCATGGCCAACAGTCACAAGCAAACAATCTCAATCAGCAATATTTTGTTAACGCAGGTCAGGGATTCTCGCATATATATTGCTTGCAGATGTGGACCTGCAGCTTGTGCCCTTCACATTGATTTCCTAGAACGAATATCCAGGGTACTCATTTACCGACATCGGATAAATAAAGCTTATGTGATTGCCGGGTGGCAGTTCATGGTTCTGGTGATTCGAACCCCAGTAGTCCTTGCCAACACTGTGGCCCAATGGAATTAAAATCTAGCATTTAAACCACCCAACCTACCTACGCCAACGATATTTGAAATCTAGCCAGAAGACTGTAAATGAAAAACGGCAAACCTCATGAAGTTCTTGTGGAGTCTCTTTTGATAACGCTAGATCCCATTTCTTAGTGATCTGATAAATAATTTAGGAATGAAGTTTACATTATGGTATAGTAATGAGGTAATGTTGTGATGAAAATGCGAAATTATCTTTGAAAAAAACTGTACCTCTTCAAATTTATCGACAGCAGATTTTGCTTCCATCTCTAGTCGCTCAATCCTACGGTAAGGAAGAAAACATCTAATCAATGATCAATGAATAATCCAATCAATAAATAAATGAAGCAATCATTAGTCAAACAAGCAAATCATCTATCTACTAATCACTGAAAAACTCCATAAAGCAATCATAAAATTAACAAATAAAGAATCAATCAACCAAAGTCAATCAATCAGTCACACAATGGATCAATCAGTTGCACAATCAAACAGTCAATTGCAGAATCAATCAATCCAAGAATCAATCAATCAATCAATCAAGGAATTAATCAATCAGTCAAAAAATCTATCAAAAAATGAATCATTGAACTAATCAATCAAAGAATCAATCAACCAAAGAATCAATCAATAAATCAATCAAAGGATCAATCAATCAAAGAATCAATCAATCAAAGAATCAAGCAATCGACCAAATCAATCAAAGAAACAATCAATCAGTCAATCAAAGAGCCAATCTGGCCAAGGTGATCTAAGCACATGAATGCTACTTGATTTCATTACCTTTGTCTTTTGGTTTCATCTTCTTCTGATCTGCGGATATCTTCTCTTGCATGACATGCAACTTGAACATTACTGACAAGCTCTGAACCATCATTTTTCAGTTTAAAAAGTCTCTAAAGAACATTTACAATAGAATCATTAATAAATTCAAGACATTACAAATATATCAGATAAGGGTGAATGCCAAATCAAAGATTTTTGAAATTTTTATGAGGTTAAGGGGCAATTAGCCCTTTGCCCCTGTGTTTCTGACACCCCTTGCTTAGATTGCTTTCATGCATTCTTCATTGGGGTATCATCCTCTCTATTTGGGCAAAACAGCCAAAAGATGGGTTGTGCGTACCTATCTGAAGTGCTGATCCATAAATTTTCAATGGAAGATTTGATAATCAGATGCTGGAAGACATAGAATAAGATAAGGGAAAGTGCTTGTTGAGATGCAATGTACCCTTGTACCTTATTTCTTTAGGTTAGGTATTAAATTTGTCCCACACGTTTTAACAAGCATTGAAACCCCAACCTAACTGAGCTCTCTGCACCGTGAGCTAGCTGGATAATACCACGTAACCCATTTATCCTAATATGAAACTTGTTTTCCAATCCCAATCCTGAACTCGAATCGATCAATTCAGTAGCTGAACTATCAATTCAATTCATACTTGATAACTTTCTTCAATTTGTTTGCTGCTTTTCCTTTGCTCTTGTTCAGTGTTCTTTGGTTCTTTTACAGATACATCTTCTCCAAGAGCTTCTCTGAAATGAATTATAAACGGATCAGGCTCTAGATATCAGCAGAGATAGGTAGAAATGTAGACTAGGTATAGGCTTTAGGTACTTGACTTCTGCTATGAAGAAGTCAAGTAAAAGTTTTAGGCCATTTCATCCAACCTTTTAGCAGCCTCAATGCGCTTCTGAATTCGCAATCTTCGAGCAGCAATACGGTCTTCTTGGTTGTTTGAGTCTACAGACGGTCCTTCATTCTCTACTTTTTGCTCTTCGATGGACGTTTCCATTCTTTTCAACCACTAATTTTTCTTCAACTGTAGCAAAACAACGTCGATAATTTAGGCCCGTTCAATTATCGCTAAGCAACGAATACAGTAATCATTTAATCAAGTACTTCATGTAGTAGTTACAAGATGCTGCGGGGACACGCTCCTTCGCAATTGATATAGAAATTAATTTCTCGTATGTTTTGAAATTATTGTAGTAGCTAATTCAGCTTTAATTTTTTTTGCATTGTTCTGTTGTTAATGTAGACCATGTATCCTAGGAAATTGTGTCGAATTATAAAAAAAAGCATTTCCTTAGAAAAACCGCGAAATTGTTTGCGCAAATCGGCCAAATTTCTTGTTGAGCGGTTTCACCCTAGCGCCGCAGGCTATTCTTTGTAAATTACAGGGTATTTCGAAGGTTTTGACAAAGATAAAGGGGAGAAAGGGAAGAAGGGGTGAAAGATGGTCAAGTGTCGCAAAAAATTGACCCAAATACAACAAGAACGAAGAGAAATTTCAACAAAAATCAGTCAGGAATGTTCACTTTCTTTAACGCAAAATTTTCCTTGTACAAAATCTGTACACGAAAACACAAAACGTCTTTTGAAAAGACTAATATTTACATTAGTATCAATTTTAATTTATGAATACATACCTTGTATATAAAATATTTACAGATGGTAAATAGCTAATATAAAAATACAACAAAAATGCTAACGACAGATGATAGGTTGCATTGATAAGGAGCGTAAGAAAACGAGCAACAAAATTTACACGTTTCTATTCGAAGCTAAGGTCTAAGACAAGGGGTTTTTCAAGCTCAGGTTTTTCAAGATTTATCCAAAAGAACGGGCTTTTAATTGTTTGGAAGTCTGCAGAAGAAAGAAGACGCAGAAAAAGGTCCTAAGGAACCGACTATTAGGACAGAAGGCTTAGAAACCTGCCAAACCTACGATAATCGGAGTTCATCACCAATTAAGCACGATTTCCAGACGTACAAAAACCAAGCATATCGATTGCAGAATCTGTCCCAATCCAAAACCTCTTTACAATATGTTTAGGATCTGACCAAGCGATCAAACATTGTTTGTCAAACATTTGAAACTTACTCAATGTTTCAACGTTTGGCAATGTCGCAAAACATTGTTCACCAAACACTGTTTGCTTTAGCGATTTTCAAAACATTTCGAAACAAATTTCACTGCTTGTCAAGCAATGTTTTTTTGACATGGCCAGACGTTCAAACATTGTTAGGTGTGGTCCTTCTTTAAAAACTGACCTAGAAACCAAAATTGGACGGTTTTAAAGGTAAGTTTGAAGTACTTGTGTGGAGTTTCAACTTGTAGTCGCACAGAACAAATTCAATTCAATATTCTACAGTAGTTTATTGATATCAATTTCAGTCCCAAAATAATTTAGAGAGTTTTCTTCTGACGGTAATTCTGAAAATGACAAAGAATCGAGTTCATCAGGGTCCTTCCTCTGAATAAATCATCCACCATCTCCATAGCAGCATCAAATGCATTACTTCGTGTAACACTGCAAGAACCACTCCTAACATAAGCATTATTATTATCATGATTATAAACATCACTGGCGTCTGAAATTGGCGATGAATAGGCACTGTCGAAAAACATTTCTTTCTTATCGAATTCTGCTCTGATGGATTCTTGACTTGATAACTGGCTATGAATATTAGGAGCCTGAGTTTCATCAAAGCTATACAACCCATTTTTCTGTCCTGAAATATTTCTTTCTACAGAGATATTTTCATTCTGAGTGCTCTGTTCTTTGCTGATGTCAACATTCTTCCCCGAGACCTTAGTCTTTTCACAAAAAGAGCTCTGCCTTCTATTCCGTTTTGAAATGTACGGTTTATAACGACCCAAGGCTAGACTTTGTTCTTCAAGACATTTAGAATCTAAATCATTATCACATTCATAAACAACAGGTTTTGTGCTGACCTTTTTCAACCATTTTTTCATCATATTAGGCCTAGTAGCCATCATTCCACTACTCTTTGTGGCATTATCAAAAGATGAAGACGACGACGATGATGATATAGAGGAGGTTTTTAACGTTAAAGACTCCAAAATCTTTTCGTCATTATATCTATCAGTTCTTGGGTTTGAGCAATCATTTACTTTTTGCCAAACGACAATGTTTGCTTCTTGTTCAGGGAAATTTGGTTCTTTGTATTTGAAGGTACAAACTGGGTTTTCCAAGTCGTTAGCTTTTAGCCATCGCTCATCTAAAATGAAAAGAGAGCATTGTAATCAATGATTATTCTCTGATTAAAGCGGAATCTATAGCCAGATGAAGTCGGAAATCACCAATAGGACAAGTGAAGCTGAATTGGCATTGTGCTTTAAACACCTATCAGCTCACGAGATACAGTGGGTGTGGGCAGATTCCAAAACGCCTTCATAGGGTTACATAGGTATATTATCCCATAAAAGATTTTCCCTAAAGGGCCTTAGCTAGAACTCAACCATTGAGGGGTGTAGCTTATTATTTTGCCGACAAGATGAGCGTTTGTTTATGAAAAGATTTGCGTCACTATGAGACCAGAGAGCCAACAACGTTTCCACTGAGCGAAAGAACTCAACGAAATCGCCGATTAACTCTCTAAGTCATACCACCCAAGGCTCTCCTCTCGTTTGACTTTCATTCGGCTATATTGAGTCTCTTTCAGCACCATATATATTTATATACATTCGTCATGAATGGCGAACACTGGGATAGAGTTTTCTACAAATGACGTTTCCACTGAGCAATAGAGCCAAATCGCTAAGTCACTTTCCACGTCATAGCTACAAACCATGGCTCTTCTCCCGTTTGACTTTTTTGGTGTTGTGGCTATGCTGAGCCTTCTTCAGCACCATTCATATTCCAATATATTTGTCATGAATGGCGAACACTATGAAATGTAATTTAATCTACAATATAAAAAGAAAAAAAATCATGGCACTTACTTTTTAAGTCGAAAGACCAAAGAATGTAGTGACTTCCAGTATATTGTATAATATGAGACACAAAATATTCAACATCGCCTTTATTTCTTTTCCATGGGAAGTAATCTTTCACGAATTTCGACCTTTTGAAACCATCAGTACAGTGAATTACGATAAAATCTGAGGATCTAGAAAATTATACAAATGTTTATAAATGTCAAGTCACGTCAAGAAAAAGCAAAATTATGAAGTGCAAAAATAAAGGAGGCATGCATAAAACTTTGGTTTTTCACTTTGCGCTATATAAAGACGAACTACGAAAAGTTTCTTAGCACTCCAAGACAACCAAAACTTGATGATTCGGAGACACTTTGGAGAGATTCAGAGAACTGTCTTCGCCATAAACCACGCTATTACGCCGTCAATATGTGAATAAAGAGTTAATTCATCGCAGGAAGCGTTTTTAAGCAAGACGCAAGCCCTTAGATTCCCGCGTGAAAATTTCTCATTTCACGCAATTACGCATGAAAAATGGTCCAGTAAAGGCCTCGCCTTATTATAGTAAAATAAAGGTCTACATTGACATTGTTGTACTTGGTACATGGATTTGAATGAATTGAATGGTTCCATACACGGTTTAGCCATATTTCTAATACTTACTCCTCAAAATTGCGAGAAAAAGGGGAAACATTTTCTGACATACTTGAAACTTGTTGCCTGACACTCCTCAGAGTACGAACATGAGAAACAGACCGAAACAATTGAAATGGGCAGTATTTATACCCAGAAACAGGTCGAAAAGCACCAATCAGAAAGTAGCGCTGAGTAGACATTGTGCTGTGATTGCACCAATCAGCCTGCAGGATACAGCAGGAAAACCAATGGGATTAATCGAAGACTTACTTCTCAATAGATATGGTGTTAATTTGATCTGGACATTTGCATTTGAAGCAATCTCTCACAAACCCAATACAGTTTGGCACGTGAAGATCATCTGCACAATTTGGAACTGACAGCAAGCAGGTCTCTTTCCTATTGAGATAAATAAGAGAAAACATTCAATTAAAAAGCAAAGAAATACAACTATACAATTTTGCCAATAAATACTCGTCTCGTGATAAGCCTTAAAATTTTCTGCTAGTTTAGTTATGCCTGTTAAAAATTGAACTACGATATAAATCACAAGGTTTGTCAAAGTCAATAAATACTAGCTCTGTAAAGTTGGAATTTTGGTCATCTTATAAGTTGCAACAGTAAAACTTTACTCTCTATTCAAGTATCTCTTACTGCAGGAGAAAAGAAAGGGGGGGCAGGGGGCTCAAGCTCCCCCTAACCTCCATAGTTTCCAACTCTGAAGGAATGTAAAGAATGTAATTTGTGGATACTTACTTGCTTTGTTTTAGAAAGCCACATTCTTTACAACGAAAATCATGCTGGTACTGGCAAGCTGTCATTTCAAATAGTTTTGGATCCAGTTTAAAAAGAGATTGTAATGAAAACAGCGGAGAATCAAACTGACCAGGACTCAAAGCCATTTCAGGCTGCAAAGTCTTCCAAATATCTGTTCTCAGTTTCACCAGTTTATCTCTGACAGAATTGTAGTCACGTTTGATGGAAAATGATTCTTGACATTTTATATATTCAGATACAAACTGCCGCAGTTTGCTGTCTATTGAACTTTCAATTAAGTTTCTTCTTATATGCTGATTAGTGACCAGTAATGAAAGTGACGCATTAAGCCAACAGAGATTAGTTTTATCGTTTTGCCATAATGGATACACCTTGGTACATTGTTTATAGCTTGACCATACTGATGTGCTGTCATCATTGCTTGATACAGTAGAATTAGTCGATGATTTGGTTGTTCTTGTAGAACTAGATAATGCTTTTGTTGCTCTCGTTCTGTGTGGATTATTCCAAAGTGGTGTCTGGTCAATCCCACATTGTTTTGAAGTATCATTAAATATAGTTTTAACCGTCTCCATATAATTCTCTAACTCTGAAGAATTCAGTGGAAAGTTGCACTGGAAAAAAAGCAAAAAATGTGAAAATCTAAATTCATGGTTCCCAAGAATAAGGTCAACTAGTTTCTATTTTGAAGTTAGTATGATCCTCAATGATCCAAACAAAGCAGTTTTCTTCACAATAAACAAGGGGTATTGTGGCCCATTGCTAGCTCTCTAAAGAATAGGGCTGCACCATGGGGGCTGTACCTAATGAATTTAATGACAAAGTGGGTGTGGCAATCGTTGGATTGAATTTTTTCTTGAATGGGGGTGCCATGCCCCCTTGCATCCCCCTTCGTGACAGCCCTAATCCTGTATTCATTCTGAGAAGACAGCACAGACAAAACAATGAATAGTACACAGCTATAAAGGAAAGAGAACTATAAACAGATATTTCTTATGGGCACTATGAAGTCAGCTAGAGCAACTATGTAGGTTAAACAAGAACTGATATTACAAATTCTGCTCACCCCGATTATCCTCTTCCAAATGATGGAAAAATCATATCTTTTGAAGTCTTCATTCTCAGACACAGGATAGCAATTTTGGCATTTTCTTACTATTTATTACTTATTTATACTTTATACTTATTGATCTACTTAAGACTTGACATTTAAGAGATCACTTTTTGAAACACCTTGGGTAATGAAATGTAACTTGTGTTACACTAAATCAATGTTGAGGCATTTAGGTAAAATATTACAGAATGTATTCTATTTCTTACAGGGAAAAGTAAAAGGGTTAGGAGCCTCATGTACCCCTTAGGACAGCTGCCTTTGATTTCCGTTAGGGTCAAGAGTTTATCAAGGTTAGACGAGAAGTTAAAGACATGGTTAAGGATGGGTTTTGCTTGAAGAATGGGTATCATGGCAAAAAGAGGGCTATACAGAATATTGATTTTATTAGAGATGCGATTTAGTAGCATTATCACAGAATTAAACTTTTGTTAATCATTTTAGGCATGTATTAAGCCCATAAACTTGAATTACACATGATTAGCAAATTTTAACTGTTTATTTATTATATCTATGTACAGTACTTGATTAGTTGATAACAATTACTGGCCTTCCAGACAGAGTTCAAACCATTTTGTCTTTTCAGACAGATACCGGGTGAGGCAAGTGAATGATTTCAAGTCAGCATAACAAAGCTGTCCTTTTGTGCTGACTTTTATGCCTATGGCATTTTACTGTTACGGAAACAGTATAATATTTCACATAAAAGCAACTACTTCATGACATCAACCAATTGTTTTGCAAGGTTGCATTATGCAAAAGTTGCATACAAAGGTTGCATTTCTGGTATGCAATGGTCACATGCAAAGGTTGTATTACTGGTATGCAACAGTTGCATGTAGGTGCATTATGCAACAGTTACATGCAAAAGTTGCATTACCAGTGTGCAACAGTTGCATGCAAAGGTTGCATTCTTCTAGTGTGTCATGCGTTTTTTCAACTTTCCAATTTTTCTTTGAACATGGGAATTGCAAGCAATTTTTATCAGGGTGTGGCATGCACACAGCAATAACCTATTACCATTGTGCATCACACAGGACCAGGGGTGCACATTAGTTGAGTGGGAGGACTGCTTGCTAACTAACTAATACCAGCATAGTCAACATACATTACACTGCTGTGTCAGGTCTATCTATCTGCCGTGTGCAAAGTAACTCCACTAAACAAACTACAAAACTGTACCAAAACATCACCACTCTCACACCATCACATCAGACTTCCAGGATCTTTTAAGATCAGAAATGGCCTAGTAGTTAGTCTAGGTGTACCAAGAGGTTTATACATACCCAAACAAAGCAAAGCCGGGCCTAAAAGTAGGCCTAACCCCATCACACTTACCAATTTGTCTGTGCACATCCAAATCCCGCTGTTTAAACTCACCATACTTAACATCATCATTGAATCACAGTCTTTGCATCTTCTTTCAGTCATAACGATTTAATGATAGGCATGAAGAACATTAAAACCTGCTTCTTCATCAGTAGAAATACGAACCGGCAAACAACAGTGAACAGTGAAGCTGATGAAGGGTGAACGTTCTTTCAGCGTGCGCGCGTGCTCACAGAGACTGCGTACGAATGTCTCTAATAAATAACATGCACTAGGATGAGATCCTCAAAGCGAGGTCAAGAATCGCACAAAGCACCTAGACTTATTACATTCGTCGTAGTCTACGCTCCTCCACACCCCACCACCCCGCTCCAACACTCTGAGGAAACAGCGATTATGTTGTTGTAGTTGTTATGAGCTGTTTCCGAAAGAGTGGGAGGAATGTAATCAGTCTACAAAGCACCCACATTTTGTACCTTTCTTGGTTGTTGTTCATGCTGCAGCAACTTCGATTACGCAAGCCAACGCAAATTGACCAACGCATACACCAAATAGTTATACACGCAATGATCTGATTTGATTGAAAACATTCAAAAAGTTGGAGCAGGTCGCTTTTTCGGTTAGAAGTCGCAGCGGCATTCATAAAGACGTAAACAGATCTTAATAAAGGGAAAATGACACAAGAAAGACGCATCTTTTTCCGAAGCCGCAAACCGTAGAAAGCATTGCCAGCCGTCACGTCGCAGTTAATTTAGGGGTCGAAGCCGAAGCGCACTCGGTCCATAAATAGAGATAACAATTAGAGCACAACTCAAAATAAAGATATTTGGATTCATAGAAAACCTTTCATCTTCAAATAATTACACTACAACAGTAAAGAAACAAACATAGTAAAATATTATCACAGCTTTGAAGACGCTAGAACAGTTCCCTCAGTAAATGCACGATCTAGCTTGACAACCTGGTCATTTCTACAGCCAGAGAAAAATTGGGATAAATTGGAAATCTTTAATAGATCAAAGCAAGCAATGCACGGGGTATCAAAGAATTGTCATTTGTCATATGAGGTACGGGGACGTGTAATTTTGCAGGATGGGAGGCTTCTTTTTCCTCTTTCTAGAAAATCTACGGATAATTTGTTGTCCATTTCAAATATTACGTTGAATTGAGATTACCAATTTCAGTAAAATTCAGAAAATTAAAAGATGCTTTCATAAATTGTCTCAAATCGTGTCCCCCCCTCCGGATGAAAGTGGGGAGTTGTGTCCCTAAAATCCCAATAAATTCATAATTATGGGTACAATTTTCTCCGGCTAAATGGGATGTCCTAGTACGAAAGTATGTCAAAATAATACCCCTCAACCCCTGAGAAAATATGTTAACTTTAGCGAACATGTTTTTGATTAATTGAATACAACATGACTGTTCTTTGTGATAATAGTATTGGTAATGTTGATGATGAATTGTTTGGAGTAACATAGTTCATATTAAAAAACTTGCTCCAGCTTTGTTTCTTGTGATTTTGCACAGCAAGGAGTTACCTTGAGTAAGGGTGGAAGGAATTGCGGCTTCCGTAAGAGAACATGGGTCCAACGCCACTCGATCCACGACCTGCGACACCTAGAAAATTGATAACAACCATTAAAATCAAATACATGAAGGGCAAATTACTACGTTGAATTTGTGGTAAAAAGGTAATGCTTAAAACACTACTTAGAGGCCATGCTTTATTTTGGTGCCCTTGTAACAGATCTCGGGAATGAATAAGGACGCATGCTTATATAGATAAAGCAATGGCTAAACTAAGAGACATGTCGCGCGATACTGTATTGGCGTGTCTCCCAGGGTGGCTAAACATGCGAGTGACAAGCGAGCAACATGTCCCCCGATTCATTTGCATGTCACGAAGACAAGAAATGTTTCTGTTGTTCTGTTGTCTCCCAGAAACTTTTGTGTCTCTTGCTGCAAACTTTGTCGCCGGCTAAAATGTTTCCGAGGTGACTAAACTGGGAGACACCGAGGGGACATCAATGTCGCGCGTGACAATGACATGTCTTCTAGTTTAGCCAGTTTTTGAGGGTGTATTCTTTTGCTACATCGCTGTCTTTAATGTTATTCGGACCCATTGCAGACATCGAAAACGTATTATTCTTGCATCTTTCCAAAAAACGTGGATGGATTTGCGTTGACGCTAGGAAAAACACAGGCTTTTCAGATGGTTTTGCCTTTGTGACATAATCCTATCCTGCTATTCTAAACATTTTTATTCATTTTGCTGCTGTGATTTTTATGATTCAGATTTTGAAAAACGAAAAGAATACGCCCTCAGAGCACTAGAGTACATGAAGCTTCGTCGTGCTTAAAATGTGCTTGAATGGTTAAAATTTACATTATAGTCTGTACAGTTTCATTACTCTTTCTACAGCTAGAAGCCAACCATTTCAATAACAAGCTTTGGCTTTCGATTGTAAGAAGTCCGGAGTATTCTACTAAAATGCTCTATCCATTGTAGTGATATTACTCCATGTCATACACACTAATTCTAGCCTCGACTCTATCAACCTTACCTGGGCCTGGGCACTGGACCTTTGACCACATGATCTCAAAGAAGCCTGGTAACCACTTTATCGCGGGCATCCACGCCATCGTCGTGCATATCGCCAGTACATAGGGTAATTATGTTAATGTATTCGCATAATTTAGTCTATGTACTTCGGTATAAAATGTTACCGCGGATACTTCTAGTTACAGTGTGCCCATTAGAGTACTTTGCCCATTACGCAAGTTACAAACAAACGTATCAAATTAAAGTTACCTGTGTAAGTAAAACTTTAAGTAAAAAGAAAAATTGTAGGTTATTGATTTGTACGAAAAAGTAGGCTAGAATATGATTTAGTTTATTTAGATTATTTTCAAAAGGAAAGACAGATTTCCAAGCAAGGGGTCTTTGTAGTTTTTCATTCCAATTTTCTGAAATGCAGAAAAAACGGACCAGCAAAATCTGTTCGCTTAAATCTAATACTTTGAACCCCTGACAATTCAACTACGGTCATTGAAAAACAATGTGAAATAAAATCGTTCCAGGAGGTAAAGTTTATCGGTGCTCAGATTTATTAAGAGACAAGTTGCAATTAAGAACACCGCCCTCCTGGATAAAGCATATGGATGATTGCTTAACAACGAATAATCAAACAATTTCAGGAGGTTGTCTTGGTTTTATTATCATCAGCTGTTTTGCAATCTTTACCCCCTGATAATTCAAAATATCCACTGACTAACAATTCGAAATAAAAAAATTTCAGGAGGTATAATTTCTACATTTAATCATAGAACGTACAAGTACCATCCGATTCTTGAATACTTTAACCCACACCGTGTGACGGGGTATGGGATTTGAGTGACAAGAAGAAAAAGCTAAGAGCGAATTGTCAATATTTCCAAGAACAATTTGAAAAGGTCTTCTGTTTAAGAATTTTCAGTTTTAAACATAAACGTTATGCTGATCAAACGTACAAATAAAATTCATCTCAAGTTAATTTCGTATATGTTAGTTTACCGAGGTGTAATTGTTTGAATATGTAGTGAAACTAACAAGAGTTGAAACTGGTCAACCTAGTTTTCATGCAGATGAATGGAAATGTCTTGGTATATGGGACTGTGAGTATATGTACAGGAGATATCGGAATCCTGTCGTGAAATGATTTATTCTAAACCTGACCTAAAGATATTAGAAGCTTTCAATCCCTTTGTACAATCTGATTTGGACAAATGTCCACGAAAATTCGTCCTATTAGAGTCAGTAAGGTTTTGGGGAGAATATTGGGAAATCAGTAACATTGAAAAGGAAAAGATGTCTCTAAAACGATACCAAGAGAACAATCTAGAAACCAATAACAGAAAAACTAACCTGCACTTCGACCTGCACTCCATCCAGAATAATCAATAGTGGGGTAAGTGACGCCAGCACCATAGCCAGCCATGCCCCCACCATACCCCATCATACCAGCTCCATATCCACCATAGTAAGGATCCATGCCGGCCATACCAGCCATACTTTGCTCATAAAATCCATAACCAGCTCCAGGCATCCCCATGCCAAATGCACCTCTGCCACGGCCTCTTCCACCTAAACAATGAAAATGGTTGATAGATTAACAATACATAAACCGAGGCAGAATCGATACCCAGATGCAGCTCGAAATCCACGAATCAGAAAGAGGA
The DNA here is from genome assembly GCA_014526335.1 of Chrysaora quinquecirrha. Classification (NCBI taxonomy): domain Eukaryota; kingdom Metazoa; phylum Cnidaria; class Scyphozoa; order Semaeostomeae; family Pelagiidae; genus Chrysaora; species Chrysaora quinquecirrha. The sequence goes on from JACTAT010000010.1 coordinate 1,385,033, forward strand.
GCTGAATTAAAACAATAGTTTCTGAATGGTACAAAACCTCAACATTTTGAGAAACAACGGAAACATCTCTGGACATAATAAAAAGCTTTTTTTGTCTGACTTTTATACCTTGAGGAGGGTCAGATGAAAAACGTTGCTATGTACTGTTTCCGCTGTTTCTCGCAATTTTAAAATAAACAATACATACGAGGACAATAAGTGGCACACCACACTTGATGGTATTCAAACCTGGACTGCATGACCAGAGCAACAACGTTTCCACTGAGCTTCAGAGCTCGATGAAATCGCTAAGTAACTCTCTAAGTCATGCAGCCTAAGCCCTTCCTCCCGTTTGACTTTAGTTTCGGCTATAGTAAGTCTTCTTTAGCACCATACATATTTATATATTTGTCATGAATGGCAAACGCCAGGGTAACTTTATCCACGAGCGGCATACCACAATTGAAAGGATTTGACCTCAAGACTGCATGACCAGAGCAACAACGTTTCCACTGAGCTTCAGAGCTCGATGAAATCAGCGAGTAACCCTCCAAGTCATACAGCCCAAGGCTTATATATCTAAACCATCGAAATTTAAACTGACCTGGCATCCATAATCCTTTTGCCGCCAGCTGAGCCTGTTGCTCTTTAGAATATGCATGTTTTACCTCAACCTGAAAGAGAGAATGAATTAGTACAGCATACAGGCAGTCATCTATGGAGTGAATTGACCTATGATATTGATGGCAGTGATAGCAACGATCAATTCTTATTGGAGACAACTATCCTGAGGAAATTAGGTCCGCAATTGCTTGCAATAATTGATGATAAGGATGACAATGAGGCAACATTGTTTGCACAAACAGAAAAATTCTATCTATCTAATCAAACTATGTCTATTAAACATGATAAAATTACTGTCAAACTTACTGTCTTTCCAGCAACATTATGAAACTGCTTCTTCACAAGTAGATCAACAACATCTTCATTATCGAATTCAATGAAACAAAAACCTACAAGAAGGAAAGGTTACAGACTTAGTGAGTTTTACTTTCTACAGATCAAAAAGAAGATATGATAAACACAACTGAGATATCTCTATACCTCTTCTTCTATCAGACCCCTTTTCAGAAATAAACTCTACTTGTTGTACCTAAAACGAGAGAAAAAAATTTGAAGGTGCTGTAGCATTGTGGTCTAATCCAGGTGGCTTGTGGTGTCAGGAGCTGAGGGAGGTCAGCTTTGAGCCCCAGCTACGGTAATGTCACAGCCAGGATAGAGGTCTCAATAAGTTAACCTACTACTGAGATCCTACCCACTGGTGCTAAATACACAATTTCACCTCCCCCCTAACCTTCTGCCTACAAAAATGACTCAATAAATAATGGTCCAGCTGAGGTGACCCCATGCAGCATCTTATGGTTCAGAGATAAAATTGGATTTATCTTTGAAAAATGATGTGTTCATATAGGCTTTATTCATTCACCTTTAGTCACATTTTGTATCTGTACCAGTTTGGAGCTTATGCAGAGATTATACACTGGATCTAAACAGAGCCAGAGACAAGATGGCACTTCTTCCAAATAGATCTAGAACTTGCTCTTTAAAGGTACAGATTCAAGAGACCCCATGCTAATAGATGGTGTTTTTGAGCCGAAACTGGTTCTGGATCTGACCAGAGCCAATTCAGTAATGCTTGTGTAAACAGGGTTTAAAGCTTCGTAATAAGTAGTACTCATTATGAGCGCAACTGAAGTGTCAATGAGTACCAAAGGGTAGGTATCAGCTTGGTATCAACTAATATAAGAAACAAATTATTGCATTCAAACAATAAATTAACTACCAGAATCAGAAATGTACAGAAAACATTAATTACTCACCGTCCCAAATTCCCCAAAATATTCCCTCAGTCTCTCTTCAGTTGTCTCTGGCTTGAGTCCACCAACAAAAACTTTCTTTGTTCTTATACTTTCTGGCTATAAATCAATGGACAGAATCACTGTTATTGGCTAGGGACTTGATCATTTAAGTTAAAGGAGAAAACACAGTACGAGTTTCGGAGATGAAAACACTTCAAGCAGCAAAAAAGATTGGAAAGATATTTGACCATATAATAAAGCTTTTTTCATTTGACACTCCTTAGAGTATCAATGTCAGAATGATTGATTAAGGTGGAATTTTTTTCCAACATGTGGAATTTTTTTCCAACATGTGGATCAAAGTGCACCAGTTAGCAACTGAATTTGAATAGGTATTGTGTTTCAACAAGCTTCTAGGATAGATAGCTAAATAGGCCCACGCATATGCGTTATTTGCAGGGTATTGGCTTCTGTGCTCAGCACAGGGGGGGGGGGAGGGGCACTGAATAGTTCAGGGCTCATCTAAGAATCATGACCCAGCCAAGTCTTTCCTTTCAGTATCATAACCCTTTTGCCTCTGCTTTGATCTTCAGAGAGCTGGCGACTCTCCTCACTCTTTGAGGCGAGTTTGACCTTGGTGTGGATTGAACTCACATTGACAGATCGCAAGTTAGACTTTCTTAATTTGCTATTCTCACTGATAAAAAAATACAGCAATACCCTGGAGCAATACCTAGGGATACAACAGGAAGACCAATAGAGTCAATCAAAGAGGTCTTCCTTCTTTAATAATTGTGGCTCCCTAAACTATCTAAAATTAGCAAAGTATCTTTTTACCTTCAACTGTTTCTCTGCTTTCTTGGGATCAATCTAAATGAAAATAAATAGTCAAGAGAACTTAGATTTGCTGAGGATTCTAGTAGGTACACCAGTTTTCTTGTCCTGAAGCAATTGTCACATGATGAGTATAATAGAATGCATACTCTGGGAACTCACTCCAAGACCAACTGACGCAAGCACAAAAAAGAAAACTTCATACAAAACATGATGGTGATAGGTTAAATGGTAAAGAGTAGGATGAAGGTTGGGCATACCTGTTTTCCATCTAACACATGAGGACAGGAGTCCAAAATCTGTGGGAAAAAAAGAATATATTAGATGATTATAACTGTGGTATGCATGAGGATTACAAGACTGTTGCTTTTTTGTTCCTTTATTTTGGTAGTAGGCTGTTTCTTATAGCTTTTTCAGCCAATTTAGGCATTCTATGCATGCATGCCACATCCAGGCATAGGGGCCCTAGTCTATCTATGGATGTCAGAGTTGATTAGTTATCTGCAGATGGCAAAGTTAGTTGTTTAGTCATCTTTAGTGAGAATTATGCAGAGGCAAGTCAATGGCATTCTTTTTGAATATAAACTAAGGATTATTCAAGTGTCAATACTTACTTTCTGAGCAGAAGATTCATCTTTGAACTTAACAAAGCCAAATCCTCTGTGGATGGAAAAAAATCGGGAATTGGTTAATTTTGAAATTTGAACAGATCCATAAGGAAAGTGTACAAGTTTTACTGTTAATCCTCGAATTCTCTCTATTCTATTCTAATGTTAGTTTTAACAATAGTGATGTGACACTAATTTACACTAACATGAAGCAACTCCAGAGATTGCATTAGGTCATCATTTGTTGCAAAAGGAGCAAGCGAATTAGCTCCCTGGGGGCTTAATCATTTGTAATTATTTTGGAAGGGAGCTTATTTGAGGTGGGGGCTTATAAAATTAATCACAAAAGCATGATTTATCTTCAACTTTGAGATTCCATTTTTTTGTCAGAACTCAAAAAAGTACCAATATGGACTCAAAAGCCTACACCAACATGTCAGGGGGTGGGGCTTATTTGAGGGGGGGGGCTTTTCAACAATTTCTTGCCCTAGGGTGGGGGTTAATTCAAGGGGAGGGTTTATTCCCGGGGGCCAATTTGAGGATTTAGGGTATCAAAAGACAATAAGAGCATGATAGGTTTACCTCATTCTTTGAGTAACTTTGTCATATTTTAATTCAACTTTTGCAACTTCACCACCATGTTTTGTCATGTATTCTCTCAGTGATTCTAAATGGAAAAGAGTAGTAAATCAGTATAATTATCTGCAAAAGCTGGGTCCACATCTTGGACAAAAAACATATCATTTTGTACATTAGAAGCAATAGTTTTATTTACTTGAAATTTTGATAAAACTCATCACATAAATTTACCTTCTGTTGTATCACTACTGATTCCTCCAACAAAAAGTTTTCTGAAACAAAGAGAGAAAATATTTAGAAACTAAGGAACTATTCTGGTATTTTCAAATAAGGCCTAATCCGTTAGCCTGCCAGGAGCATGGAGTTCAAAACTTTACCAGCATACTGGCTGGGATTATATACCTTTACAGTAAATGACCACCAGCATCGAAATCTTTTGAAATCACAAAATATTGAGTTTTTGATGCTAAAATTGTACAAAGGATGCAAAACATTGTCAGGGCACAAAGTTTCATTCCCGTAGCACTTGTGTTCTTAATTTTATGCACATTTTGATTTTTATGCCATCATAAGATTTTGCCCAGCAGTTATACACATGTGCTGGTCCATGTTTCTCATCGTGATCATTGCATTTACATTATGACGTTAAGGCAGCTTCTTTGCAGATTTGCTTGGCATTCTTTTTGGGCTCCACAGCATCATGGTTTTCAAGATGCTTTCTAGACAAGTCGGTTAACTATCAAGATGGCCAACTACCAAGTCTGTCAACCCCTATGGACAAGTTAGCCCACTGGAATGTCAGCCAGCAACATTATTTATTAGTTATTTTGTTACATATATTGGGGCTGTGGCCTCCAAACACTTATTTTAACAGTGTAAATGTACAATGACATATTATTATATTTTAGTGGGCCAATTAGGTATGCGCTGACACATGATTGGCTGACTTGTCTTCTTGTGCAATTTTGGTCAACTTTGTAGTGGGCCAACTTGTTCTGTTACCTTCAAGATGATTAGTTTGAATCTTATAATGGATTGAGTGGTCAAAGTGTAACTGAAAGCCCTATCCGATACAAAATTCAAGGTGTGGTGAGGCATGCAAGCAAAGTGTAACTGGGGATATAGTCTCAGGTAAGGGGAATTCACTCCTTGGCAATTTGGTACATGTTTTTCGTAAATTTTACTGATTTCATGGCAATCCCTTGAACCTTTTGTTTCAACTGGAATCAAAAGGACGGTAACAGGTCAACTCCCCACACTGCCAACTTGCAGACTGAATTTCGAACTGGGGCAAGTTGACCACCAAGCTACTTGACCTGAAATGTGTGGCAACTTGGTCGTGTGGCGAGTTGCCAGTGTGGCGCGTTGATCAGAAACCAACAGGACGCCCTCTGCGTTGTGGCAGTCACCCAATACAATACACATGCATCCTACACATCTATATGCATCCTACACACCACGTACTAGATGCCCCTTTAAAAGTTGAACAATCAAATAAAGCCACGAGAGTTTACTCGACTAATTGCGGTATGCTTCGGGTTGCAACAGAAATAACTGCGTAAAGCATGAAACATGGTAACATAGCAGCAATAATTGAATTTAGGCCATTTAATTCAGAAATGAGCAATGCCGCAAAAAGCTTTTCTGCTTTGAGGTTTTCTCACCCATAATCATCATCTACTTGTGCTGCTGCTTGACTTGTTTGTTCTTTAGTATCTTCTGCTTGATCACCCATGTTAATAAACTTCTACAGGTCCAAAAATTGAAAGTTTCTTCAACGAGTTGTGACAATTTTACGAAGTTTGACAGCGAAAACGTGGAGAGGCCGCTCACCTGGAAGACTGGAAAAGATGCAAACACAAGTGAACCACGTGAGGCTTTTTGATTGATTTTATTGGTGGAATGGAAGAATGCATTTAATGGCGCTAAATCAATAATCAACATAATCATAATCATAAATCGAAAGTAACTTTCAAAGATTCATGATCATAATATTCATTACTCTTCATATATTTTTGGTTTTATTTGCAAACACGAATTCGTTAATTTTTCTAATACAATAAATGAGCTTTATCTAGCAACATTACAGCAGCAATTTCAGTGATAAGCGCAAAATTCGTCTCAAAATTCTACTGGATTGCACTTTTATTGGGTTATTCGTTATTCGTAGCTTAGCAAAAGTTTTCTATTTTCTTCACTCTGAAAACTTCTTCACACGGGAAATAGTTCCTGCTATCTTCTCTCCATCAAATTGTTTAATTTTTTCACAGGACCTCCTAAAAACAACAGAAGTCATTCTTTAGTAGATTTAACGTCGCTTGGTTGGTTTCTGTCAAATGGGTCCTTCCATACTTTCATTCCTAGAAACAAGAAAGTAATAAATAAGACGTCTTAAAACACTTTCTCTGTTCATATGATTACATTTTTTCTGGACTTAAAACTTCCACATATATCAAAAACTTTCATAAAAAAATAAATTTTTGCAGACCACCCGGCTGTGTTTCTTCTTTGCTTTTTCCTTTTCTGTTAGTCTCTTGCATTTCATCTTAAAATGAAGAAAATATTGTCAGCAAAATAGCTACTGAATTAATTGCGAAAGCTATCCTTGCCTATCAGTTGTTAGGCCCATGCCTAGGCCCTTGTGGGCCTAAGTACAAGTGACAAGATTAGCTTAATCTGTGCGCAAAGTACTCTTTAAACACAGAACGTACTGTATGTCGCTGAGTTCATCTTTGGATACACATAAATTGGTAGTAAAGCCAGCCCAATGGCTCCAAACAAACCGCCAATGACTAATATTTCGCGCTTACCCATCGCAAGAGAGGCACTAGGCCCACAGCTGCAGAAATGGGCCTAACAGAGTACAGACCACTGCCTAGGCCATATGGCCCTGGCCAAACGATCCAACATTGTTTGTCAAACATTTGAAATTTGCTTTAAAAAAATGTTTGACCGTTTGGCCACGTCTTTCAAAAACATATCCTGCTCGCCGCAAGCAAAAATGTTCGATGAGTGGCCAAACGATCAAAGTTTTTTTGGACAAGGAAATTTGAAATGTTCGACAAACAGTGTTTTTGATTGTTTAGCCAGGGCCTCAAACGATCCAACGTTGTTTATCAAACATTTGAAATTTACTTGTCAACCTGTGTTTGAACGTTTGGCCACGTCACAAAACATTTCTTGACAAGTGTAAATAAGCAGAATTCGTTGCACGTTGTTTTTGAAAAAAATTTGCTAGACGCAAGCAAAAAATGTTTGACGAGCATTGTTTTTCAACGTGGCCAAACGGTTAAACATTTTGCTTGACAAGCAAATTTAAGATGTTTGACAAACATCGTTTTAATAACTGTTGCGTGAAAAATTATCTTTCCCTATATTCTTCTCAGAACGCACAAAAAAGTGAAAAAAAGAGAATATTTTGCAAATATCTTTTGAAACAATTATACTTCGCTAAACTTTACATAGAAACTAGCTACTCAATCTGATAAGAATGCGTTTTTTAACAAATACAATATCTAGCCTAATCTATAACTTCAAAGATACACAACATTAACATCTATCACATGCAGTTTTAACTTCATCCGCAAGGGACATTTAGGGGTTCCAGGGAGCACAGGAACTGGCTAAATGTATCCATGGAACAAGGAAACATGGGCAAAATTAAAAGGGGACAAGGGACTATCGGGGTACAGGCATTAGGTGAAATTCTCCCTGTCAATCCCCTTGACTATCAATCTGAAAAATATGCTTACGAAACTCCAGGGAACAAAGGGATTTTCTCAAGGGAGCAGGGGGACATGTAACCCCCAAAACGACCCTCATTAGGTAACTTGCAAATACTATCCAGGCATTTACTGTATTTAGAAATACTTTGAAAAACATGAAAACTACAAACAACTAAGAATAATAGATATGAGAGGAAAAATGAAAACATAATAGAAGTATAGAGTCATACCAAGGTAGATAAAAAAACTAAGAAATCTGCCTAGAGCTGAAGGATTCCTAACATTTTCAGAGTTTTAGTCCAAAACTAACTTAAAAGTTTTCTAAACCCTACATATGTCATGGCAGAAAAGACCCCCTGGGACCTCGCCCCACCCCTACCCCCACCCAGAAGGTAATAGATACACAGGTTCCATACGACGAATTTATGCAAATCAATTTCCAAGGAACCTCTCTTCGTCATAAACAAGTAAAATTACAGCCCAACGATTCCTGATAAAATATTCTATCTTCGTAATATAATTTTGTTCTTTGAATAAATAAACAGTACGAATTTTCGAAACTTAATTTCTGTAAGTTCATATGAAGAAACAATTCTCTAGGAAAACATTGAATCATGCAGTTGATCCAGACGGTGAACTCGGTCGATGTTAACTTCCTATAAATGAAGAATTATCAGATATGAAACAATTACTTTCTGCGAGAAACAAAGAGAAATTTATAAAAGTTGCATTCCCTCCTCCAAGAGCAACAGCTCTACGATCAAATGGATGGTGTGGGTTCCCTTCCAAGCAACAGATCCAAATAACTAAGCTTACGAATTTTATGCATCTGTATTCCACCGTTTACATAGAGTATATATGAGCCTGGCCAGTGTACCTCATAGTACCTCATTAAAAAGCTCAATGTTGAACTTCCTTAACCTTTTCAGTAGCCGAGTACTAATTTTATAAAGCACTTTCATATGAAAAAAACAAACGTGTAATATTACTGGAAACTCACTCTTTCCATTTCTTTTTTATATTCTTCGTAAGCTGGATTATCTGTTGGGAATTCTCTTCTACAAACTGGACAAGAGTTCGTCTACAAAAAATCGTAACAAATTTTACATCTCTATTTTCTAACCGTGCTTTAGAATTACAAATAGCAAGAAGAAGCGATTGATGTGTAGAAAAAAAACAAGCCATACCTTTTTTAACCAAGGAATGATACAGTCACCATGAAAGCAATGATTGCAAGCTAGTTTTTTCTTTATTTCTTTAAGCTATAATGAAAGAAACATGCTTAATTATTTAATTATTAGTGTGAGCAAACATATTTTGTCATAATTATGCAGAATATTGGAGTCATGACGATTGCGATGCTCGCAAAGATAATCAAGATTATGACAATGACGATAAAGATGATAAACAAAATGATGACTGTGATAATTACGGTCAAGAAAATTATGACGATTATGACAAAGATGAGGATGATGATGATGATGATGAGGATAATGATGATGATGATTATGATGATGATTATGAAGCTGATGATGATGATGATGATGATAACGATGATGCTGATGATGATGATAAAGAAGATAAACACAATGATGAAAAGGATGATTATCATGATGAGAATGATGATGACAGAGATGTATTATACGATGATGATGATAATGATGATTATTATGAAAATAAAGATGATGATGGTGATGATAACATTGATGATTAAGATGATGGTGCTGGTGAAAATGATGATTGTTGCAATTATGATGACAATCCAGATGATTGTGATGATGGTGAGGATTTCGATCAGGATGATGATGCTGATGATGATGATTCTGATGATCATGATGATGGTTATACGGTTAGGGATGTTTGATGATTATGATGATGTTTATTATGATTATGATGATTATGATTACAATCATGATTTTGATGAGCATTTACAAAACTACAAAATAAATAGTAATAAAAACTTACATCAAAATCTGTTAAACAAATTGGACATTTTCCTAAAACAAAAATCATACTATCATTAACTGCTTATATATTTTTTCAATTCTGTCAATTTCAGGTTTGTCAGTTAATTGTATTTTTTGCACAGAAATAGTAATTTTGCCCTAATTAGCAAACCAAACTATTATTACAAACCTTCTATCTTATCCACTGTTGGTAAATTAGCAATAAAATCCCTTGATGCTGGAGGAGTAACTAGATGCTCAGCTAACATTCTGAAAGACACAAAAGTTGAGAATTATTCATATCATGGGCTTGGGGTGCTTCATGAATGTTGCCTTCTGCTAATTAGCAGATGTGTTCAGGTGGCAAGGGTGTGTTTTGCCATCCTATGACAGCGAGAACAATAACTCTTTGTCCAAAAACAACAGGAAATATGTTTTTTATCGAAACAGTAGCTCTGCCCCTAAACCTAATAGCCTGCAGCAATTTTTGCCAAGCATTCCAAAGATGCCCAAAAATCTTGCTAGCAAATCTATACGCACTGCTGTGGTGGATACACGGATACACATTACTGTCATGGTATTTTCTGTGTACTGTGTTGGATAAGCACTACTGTGGTGGGTTATTATGCTTGTTGTGGTGGGTTATTATGCTTAGTGTGGTGATGTTTTTTTGTGTACTGTGGTGGATAAGCACTACTGTGGTGGGTCATTATGCTTGATGTGGTGGGTTGTTATGATTGATGTGGTGGTATCCTTTGCGTTCTGTGGTGGATAAGCAATATGACTTGTACTGTACTGTGGAGGGTTACATAATAAAACAAAGTTTTACTTACTCCTCAATTGGTAAATCTAATTGCACATTTTGTTCCCTTAGGACTCTGAAAATAAAACAAATCATATTTCAGTATAAACTTCAACTCAAAACGCGCAAATCTAAATTACCAATTTTGAACTGAGTGCGTGGGCCTAAAACCAAAAAAGCCGGCCTAGCCAAAGGAAGCTTTCCTCGACCAAAAACAAAATAGGAATTACCTATGTAATAATCGAGCTAGTTCTAATAGAAAATTCATTCTTTCTTCGTCTTGTGAGCAGCTATCAGAGCTGTGTTCGTCGAAATACGTCGCCATGATTAAATTTATGATTTTTGATATAAAATAAACTCAGTTCGCGTGAGGTCGTTTTGTTATGAAATTTCTGGCATTCGGCTTTGTGCTGAGTCAGGCTCATTCATAAGGCAAGTCATGTGACCATAACAACGTAATAAAGTTAGAGACCCAGAAGAGCCCAGGTGGGATCCTTGGGAAACACCGATAAAGGCGACACAAAGGGACCAAGATGTGATCCTTGGGAAACACCAACAATAGTGACAGAATGGGGCTCAGATGTGATACTTAGGAAACACCTATAATAGTGACAGAAAGGGGCCTAGATGTGATCCTTGGGAAACACCATAGTGGTGAATAAGAGTACAGCGAGAAAAATAGCGAAATAACTTTCAGAGTATAGAAAAAGCCTAAAGTAGTCAAATAGAAAAACCGCTTAGAATCTTTATCAATTGGCTATGTTTCTGAAAAACTGAGAATTCAAAAATTGCACTTCAATGAGAATTTACTTACGTTATTTAGGTACTTACCCAGAATTTCATGTTTAACTTTATCAAGGCAGATGTCAAAAATGATATTTTGCGACAGCAAAAAAGCAACTAGAAGACCACCTAACGAAAAATGTCGAAGCTTTCTGAAAAGACAAGACGCAAAATTCTTTATATCTGGTATCATCTTTCAGTTTATGTAATTAATGCTTAACAACACTTAACTTCTACTTAAGAGCTTATATAACAAAACATACATAATAAATAACTGTCATTGAATACATCATTTCTATGGAATACATCTATAATTAAACATAGAAGCAAGTCCAGCTTGCCAAGAATCAGTCGAAACCTCTAAAAACCCCACGAACTAAGTTGAGAAGCACAGAAGTGATTGCATTAAAGCAAAGTGCATCCAATTTGAAGTAATTCCTTTGTATACAATGTAGACTTATCATATCATTCATCTGATAGGCTAGTTATGTCTCTGGTAATTAACGGTTGGCCAGAAATGGTAAGAGAAATTACCCCCAGTAATGCTGTTTGACTTCTATGGATACTCTAACTTCAAGGTGACAAACTAGGAGTAAAGTTGACAATAATCAGCTGAAGCTACATCATTGTGAATATCGTTTGAACCGAGGCACTGTTGGCGTTAGTCCTAGCGGATCTAAACCTATAGATGATGAAGAGTATATACAGTATGAAAATCAAATGTGCAATGCTACAGCAAACAGTGGTACACAGAAACCCTTTTATCAAATTGAAAAGTGAATCGTAAACAGCAGTAGGACAGTCTCTGGGATTGCTGTCAAATAAGCTACATGTTCCACTAGATACATCAGCACTGCAACAACTAGGAGGAAGGCCTGAAGTAGCAGACGTATTGCTTATCATTGACCAATCATGAGTTGCGTTTGTGGTGATCCCGCAACAGTAGAAGTTACTCTGTATCCAATCAATTCTGTCTCGGTAACTTTGGCTCGCGGTGTATTGTGGGATTCCTGTGACGAAGACTTCTTTGGTTGTTGTGTTTAGGTCCTTCACATAGAAAGCGATGAGTAGGATTTGATGAACTTCTGTGAGGAAGCAGGCGAGGAGAAAACATTGCAGAATCGTCGTGAATGATTTATTCCAGCCATTTTTGAGAAATCTTCGGATAACACTCCACAGGACGTAAACAGATAAACAACAAAGCAAAACAATGTCAATAAAAGCAACCAAAACAAACGATGCTATTTCTTTCGATCCAATGTTTATCATTTTGTAATCTTTGACGATGACCGAGGAATGGACGAATTGTATAATGTTGCAAATTAAAATTGAAAGTGAAATCGCGTAGAATTTCTTATTTTGAATTGAATTAACTTGTCGCGTATTCTCATTTGAAATCTGATTGGATGGATTTTCTCCTGGCCTTGAGCATTCTGTAACGATACAGCTACAACCTTGCTGTCTGTTGAAATAACTGCATATATTTCCACGATTTTTTGACTATTGCTATCTGCAGCCCTTAAATTTAAAACTAGTGGCATGTCATTGGATGATTGATCAAAGAGTGGTG
>JACTAT010000010.1:1398217-1433723 GCA_014526335.1 Chrysaora quinquecirrha
TGATTTAGAATTTCTGAGTGTAACAGATAGTTATTCGTATTTTTTTGTTATCTTTTCTAGTTGGTGCTACCTTGAAAGGTTAGTCAGTTGCTAGTTGAGTTAGAGTTTCTAGTATGTAGTTGGCAAATCTTTAGTTACATTTAAGTCTACTGCCATTGTTACCATGTTCCTAGAGAGTTCTGTTGGGGTTTGTTGCTGTTAAGCGGCAATTCACTCGTCGAAAAAGCGTACAAGATTTCCGTTAAAATAAAGGATTTCCAAGGGATTTCACTTCAAACAATAGGATTTTCAGCAAAAGTGTAAGAGATTTCTAAGGCGTGAATTGCCCTTAGACTTCTCTATAATCCAACCTTTCATTTTAAGAATTGTACATTGACAAAAATCCACATATAAGAACCTCCAAAAAACACCAGTGGGATGTTTTTTTCTGCTGAGAGAGATGCCTGCTGTATAGAGGTATCATATTTTCTCCATACTGTACTGAAAATTTTTTGCAAATTGTTAAGGAAAGAATGACACTGAAGAGAAAAAAGGTTTAAGCTCAGAGCATTATTATTAAAGTTAAATTAACTATACAGGTGCGTTTTTTGGAACTTTTTCCCCTTCTGAATTCGGAAGCTTACGATTCCAGAAGCCTAAAAACGTACTTAAGAGAACTTAAGAGAATGTAAAATTTTGGGACGAAAATATGTGTCAATTGTGGAGAGGTGTCCTTTGTAGTAAACTGCTGTCCATTAATGGAGGATCCACTATACTTGGTTTTCCTTCTGATTAGCCAGCCTTGTTAATTTTGCTGTTTGTTTCCTAGGTGCTTATAATGGACCTGAGAAGATAGCTTTGGGTGACAAGATAGTGGAACACACCATTGCTGTTTACAATACAATTACTACACAGGTAATGCTAATATTTACAAGATCGGCATCAATTTCTATACAAAAACAACAGTCGAGACGTTTGGCTCAAAATCGAAAAGATCTTTGTTTGAGGATTGTAGTGATCTAGTGATCTACTTCCAGCCACTTTCCACAGGCTTACAGCCATGTGTATTACTACCAGGTATGCAAATTAAAAGCACATCAGAAAAGCTCCCAAAGAGACTCTTCCATCCAAAGCCGTTCCCTTGCGACACAGCAAACTTAAGCTTTGGCTAAACTAGGGGACATGTCGTGTGAGTTTCCGCGGAGGCTAAACTAGGAGACATTGAGGAAACATGTCACGCGCGACATGCCTCCTAGTTTAGCCAGGCCCTTACTCTACACCTTTTCTGGAATTGGTCAGCTGGATGAAAACAAAGACTTAAAATGAAGATTACCATGAAAGTGCTATTAAAGAATTTATGACATGCACCGTGCAGTTCTTCTACTTTTTTGTTGAAGACAAAAGGCTGTCTCTGTCTGGTTTAGCTGTGGTTCTTTTTATTAAAAAGCCCACGTATAACTAGTGAATACTGGTATCTTAGCCTTGTGAGGCTGTTAGCCAACATTTCACTCAGAGATGTAATGTAAAATGTTTCAAAAAACAAGCTTCCTATGAGAAACTAACCCCCCCCCCTCCCCTTTTCGTGAAAATTAAGAAACTCTTTTTTGAATGGACTAAGACTTAAGAAACTTCATCAATCTTTTTCCAGCTTCATAATCAAAATATTGTCATGTTGTTTTAGATTATCAATAAGTAATTGCCACTTTTTATATATTGTTGAAGAATTAGTGTTGTCTTGATAAGTCTTAATAAGCCAATCCTTGGGTTATTGAATTTTCTCTTGTTTGTCTTGGATAGTAATTCAATCATATGCATCTCTAATATTTTCGTTTCAGTTGCTTCCAACACCAGCCAAGAGTCACTACACCTTCAATCTTCGAGATCTGTCCAAAGTCTTTCAAGGGATTCTAATGGCAAAGGCTGACAAAATGGAAACCAAAGAAGATGTTCTCAGATTATGGTATAATATCAATTCCTCAATACCTATACCAATACCTATCCCATCTATTATTAATATCGGGTAGGCTAAAGGCAGAACCTCACCAAATTCAAACCCCGTAAACTTCAACCTAATAAACATACCTCGTGGAAAAATGCAAATCCTACCAGCTCTTGATACAGAGTAATCTGAACTCAGAAATCTGCAGTCTAGCTAGGTATTGGTATAAGTAGTGGTATAGGTATATCGGTATAGGTATAGGTATAGGTTAAGGTTTAAGTATAGGTTTAAGTAAAGGTATACTGTAGGTATTAATATAGGTATTTGTATAGGTATTAGTAAAGGTATTGCTATAGGTATAGGTATTGGTATAGGTATTGGTATGGGTATTGGTATAGGTGTCGTAATAGGTGTAGGTATAGGTAAAGGTATACTGTAGGTATTGATATAGGTATTGATATAGGTATTAGTAAAGGTATTGGTATAGGTATTAGTAAAGGTATTAGTAAAGGTATTGGTATAGGTATAGATATTGGTATAGGATGGTATAATGTAGGTATTGATATAGATATTGGTATAGGTTTTGGTAAAGGTATTGGTATAGGTATAGGTAAGGTATAATGTAGGTATTGGTATAAATATTGTTACAGGTATTGATAAAGGTATTGGTGTCGTATAAGTAAATGGGAAAGGTATAGGTGCCATATAGGCATAGGTATCGGTATAGGTATAGGTATAGGTATAGGTAAAGGAATAAGTATAGATTTAAGTAAAGGTATACTGTAGGTATTGGTATATGTATGGGTATAGGTATAGGTATAGGTACGGCTGTTGGTATTAGTTTGTGCGTATGCATTAGGTCAAACTCTAGGGTATGGTTTCAGGTAAGATATCTATACCTCTACTTATACCGATATCACTCTCGTTCAAGGTATCACGAGAACTGCCGTACATTTCAAGACAGATTGGTAAACTCAGAAGATTGCCAGTGGTTTCAAGATGTTCTTCGTGAAAAAATTAAAACAGCTTTTGAAGTTGATTTTGAAGCAGTTCTAGCAAACGATATTTTGATTTATGGTGATTTCATGGTGCCTAATGCCGATGTCAGAGTCTATGCCGAAGTGACGGATTATAAAAAGGTAATTGTCTTTTAGTTTGCACAAAACTTCAAAATTGCGAAAAGTAGTGGACACTCCTTAGAGAATAAACATTAGAAGCAATTTAAAGTGGCGGAATTTATACCATATGCGGGTGGCAAAGCACAAATAAAATATTTTAGCTGAAATGGCATTTTTTAATGCAAATCAGCTTACAGGAAAAATGAAAACAGCTATGGAATTATGAGTTACAATATATATACAATTGCATACGCGACCATGTGGATCTTGTGCATAATTAGATTGCATAATTATTCCTAATACAATTTAACGTTCTAACTTGGCCAAAACTGTTGGTTTATTGGAACGAGTTCCAGACTATAAATCAGTTTAGCGTTTGTGAAGATGAGGTGGTAACAAGTATGTTTCATGAGTGGAATCGGTTCATTTGTGAATTCCTTTGATAAGGAGTAGCCTCGATAGACTTTGGTTTCCACACTGGAGATCACTCCTGTGCATTTGAGGTTGAACTGAATTGTATTACAATGCTGTTTTTCCTATAGATGCAAGATATACTTGGTGAATACCTAGAAGATTACAACCAGGTCAATACAGCGCAGATGAAATTGGTTCTCTTTACTGATGCCATTCAACACATTGCTCGAATCAGTAGAATCATAAGACAGCCTCTTGGCAATGCTTTGTTACTTGGTGTTGGTGGCAGTGGAAGACAGAGTTTGACAAGACTTGCAACACATATGTACGTTCAGTTACTTTTTTATTATACCCCCTGGGCAAAGCTCAATTAGCACTATTAACTACTGAGCTTTATCTCCATTGCAGGGGTTAAGGATTAATTCATTTTTTGCTATTTGATTACAGGGCCGAGTATGACTTGTTCCAGATAGAGCTGTCTAAGAATTACGGACTGACGGACTGGCGAGATGATATCAAAAGAGTACTTATGAAAGCTGGTCTGGAAAATACACCAGTTGTCTTCTTATTCTCAGACACTCAGGTAAGAAAAAGCCTTCTCGTTTCTTGAAAAGATTAAATCATTTATTCTCTTTAATCAGAGATAAATCACATTACAGAGTAACCACTGAATGATCACAGAGTTTCAGTCACTATAGGCAGTAGTATGGCTGTTTACTGGCACTATCACAATCACAAGCAAAGAGTTATCACAGAGTAATCACAGAGTGATCACATAGTAATCACAATCACAGAGTAATCACAGTCACAGCATTCTTATTGCCACGTCTTCTGCCAGGAAACTGTCAGACAACTGCCTATACTTAATCGTTAATGACTCAAAGACACAATCTCTAATGACTGTTTTCACGTGATTTTAAGGATGAGAAAATGAATGCGCCACCCTCGCAGTGTAATACCAATTTTATCGGTCTTTTCAGTTTAATCATGCCCCAAAAGCTCGACTACCAAAATCAATTTGAGTAAAACTATGTTGTCGCAAATTCTAGATCAATAAGGTGCTGAGCTTTCTTCAGCACGATACATATTTATATATATTTTTCATGACTGGCAAACACTAGAATAGATTTTTCACGGGTTGCATGCCACAATAGATACGAACCTGGACTGCATGATCAGAGAGCCGACGACGTTTCTACTTAGCTATAGCTAGAGTTCAGTAAAATAACCGAGTAACTCTCCAAGTCATATAGCCAAAGGCTCTTCTCTAGGTTTGGCTTTGTGTTTCGGCTATGTTGAGCCTTCATCAGTACCATTCATAGTTGTATAGATTTATCATGACTGGAAATCGATAATTGACTATGTTTGAACCATATATCTTATATAAGTTTTTTAGAATGTTCCATTTAAGTGGCCGTTAAGGAATTTAACTGTATTCATATAAAACTGTTGTATTTCTAGATAAAAAGTGAATCATTCCTTGAAGACATCAATGGAATACTAAATTCAGGAGATGTTCCTAATATATACGCATTAGATGAGCTGGACAACATCTACACTGCAATGAAACCTGTTGTATTAGATGAAGGAATGCAACCAACGAAAGCTAATCTATTTTCAACGTATACGAAAAGAGTCAGAACCAATATTCATCTTGTCATCTGCATGAGGTAAAAAAATACTTCAATTTAAATTCAACAGCAAACAGCATAAATTTCCCAAGCATTGATACCTGTATTGAATGTAATTTAACCTCAGTTAAGTTACCAACGCTCTCTTTTTTATAAGTAACTTTACTCGGAGCCAGCCCTCAAAATTGCTTAAAATGTGTGAGATTTCAGCCCTTACAGTCGCTTATAGGTTGATTAAGTCTAAGCACTTTTGCCTTAGAACTTTGTTCTTTTCGTTATAAAAAGTCAAAGTCTGGCACTTTTTCTGCTTTGCAAGATTGATGTGGAAATATGGATGACACGATTTGGACTAAAAAGTTTTGGCTAAAGCAACAGACTCCTTGTTTTACAGCTGCTTACAAATTTTTCACTTACGCCTTGTGTTGCTTAACATTGCTTTGATGCCAATACTAGTCTCTTATTAATCGGTTGCTTATTATTAAGTGACTGAGTAATAACAAGGTTAGTTTTGCAAGACAGTGACTGAGATTTTCTCAACAAGACAGATTGGAATAATCAAATGGAGGCCCCTAATAAGCTCGACCTTTCAGGGGAATTTTGAGAGAATAAAAACCCCCGCTTTCTTTGCACTGAACAGTACTTTAGTGATTTAGACAATCAAAGATTTTTATTATTGAAAGAATATTTCAAAACTCTCTATTATACTTTTCAGCCCCATTGGTGAAGTATTCCGGTCTCGACTTCGACAATTTCCATCATTGGTGACATGCTGTACAATCGATTGGTTTTCTGAATGGCCTGATGAAGCTCTCAAATCAGTTTGGTGTGGCCGAGTAGTCAAGGTGTTCGGCTCACGATCGTGAGGTCGTGGGTTCGAATCTCGTCTGGACCACTTTCTACAAGCCTATAGTCAACTCAGCTGTCCATCCTTCCGAGGTCGGTAAATAAGTACCCAGGGTATTCGTTCTAGAATATCAGTCTGGGGGCACAAGCTGCAGGTCCACATCAGCTGCATAGCTGCCAGAACCCGCAACCTGCCTTAACAAATCAATATTGCTTGCTTGCTTGCTTGCATTTTGCAGCGACAAGCAAACAATGATTTCGACTTTAAGAAGATTGTGCCATACGTCTTGCTTATTTTTGTTTTTCAAACAATGTTTTTGATGTAGTCAAACGTCCAAACATTGTTTGATAAGCAAATTTCAAATGTTTGACAATGTTTTTTCTTTTCCTCGCTTCAAAAAACATTGCTCGTTCAAAACTTTTTTTGCTTCGTGAAGCAAACAATGTTTTCGACTTTCAAAAAGATTGTGCCATACGTCTTGCTTATTTTTGCTTTTCAAATAATGTTTTTGATGTAGTCAAACGTCCAAACATTGTTTGATAAGCAAATTTCAAATGTTTGGCAAACAATGTTTTATCTTTTCCTCGCTTCAAAAAACATTGCTCGTTCAAAACTTTTTTTGCTTCGTGAAGCAAACAATGTTTTCGACTTTCAAAAAGATTGTGCCATACGTCTTGCTTATTTTTGCCTTATAAACAATGTTTTTGATGTAGTCAAACGTCCAAACATTGTTTGATAAGCAAATTTCAAATGTTTGGCAAACAATTTTTTATCTTTTCCTCGCTTCAAAAAACATTGCTCGTTCAAAACTTTTTTTGCTTCGTGAAGCAAACAATGTTTTCGACTTTCAAAAAGATTGTGCCATACGTCTTGCTTATTTTTGCTTTATAAACAATGTTTTTGATGTAGTCAAACGTCCAAACATTGTTTGATAAGCAAATTTCAAATGTTTGGCAAACAATGTTTTATCTTTCGGCATGAGCCCTACAAACGCAACATCCTCTTTATTTCATTTAATACATATCTTCTTGCTGATGTTATTATTTCGTAAACTTGTTTTTTCATAGTTACCTCGAGCTTTTGGGAACATTTAACAAGGTTCTTGGTTTGAAGAAATCTGAGATTCAAGGAGCAAGAAACAGAACAAAAACAGGTTTAGACAAAGTAAGGAATTGCTTGATTTCTTGGTTCCCTTGATACCTTCTTCGAATCATTGTAAAACCAATTACTTGAGCCCAGGGGCGCCAGAGGCAGGGGGCATTGGAGGCGATTGTCCCCTTGCCCTCCAAAAGTTGTAAAATTCTTTGATTTTCCTATTGTTTTGTCCTGACTTTGTTGCTGCTACCTCCGCTGCCTGGTGCCCCGATACCTTGCTTCCGGCGCCTCTTGTTATGTCTCGTTGTAACTTTGCTGATTTCTGATGCCTAAATTTTCTGCATTTCCTAATAAATATTTAAAATTTTATGCCTAATTTTATCCCTCCCCCGACCAACACTTTCTTTCCTTTCAAGATAAGTCTGTTCTTTCACTGAGTGATCTGGAACACTGGCTAGGATTCCTAACAACTCTTTTCACATCTTTGCAACACTAAAAACTTGACTACAATACAAAGACCTGTTTCCAGTAGCTCTAACTTTAAATGACTTGTGTGCATTCTTATCGTGCTAAAAGGATACTTGGGCTTTTTGCTTTGCAGTTGCTCAGCACTCAACAAGAAGTCACAAAATTGCAAGAAGAACTTGGAAGTATGCAACCGTTGCTTGCACAAGCAGCAAAAGAGACTCAAGATACCATGGAACAAATCGCTAAAGATTCGGTATGCTCTCTTTTATTACTTTTGCACTCCTTTTATCGAATTTCAACGTTGCCAACAAGTGAAATTAAGTTTAGTTAAGTAAGGTTAAAGGCATTTTTCACTTAAATTAGTTAAGTTAAGTTCTGTTAAGTTGAGTTAAGTTAAGTTAAGTTGATGTTCAGTTCAGTTCAATTAGATTATGAGTAAGATAAGTAAAATTCATAAGTTACGTTGAGTAAAATAAAATGAAGTAAAGTAAAATGACGTGAAGTTAATTAAAGTAAAGTAAAGTAAAGTAAAATGAAGAAAGGTAAAGTTAATCTAAGTTAAGTTGAGTTAAGTAAAGTAAAGTTAAGTCAAGTTAAGTTACGTAAAGTTAAGTTAAGTAAAGTAAAGTAAAATAAAGTGAAGTGAAGTAAAGTAAAGTAAACTAACGTAAAGTAAAGTTGAGTTGAGTTGAGTTGAGTTGAGTTGAGTTAAGTTAAGTTGAGTAAGTTAAGCGTGGTAAAGTGAGGTAATGTTAAAGCCTGGATTCCATGCAACCTAGAGTGGCTGTGCCAGTGCTGAGACAGTGCCGTGAGGTTTTTAATTTTAATGGAAACACTTCGTTACGGTGGCTCTACCGTGGCTGGTCAGTTGCTCTACGGCGGTAGTGCCAAAAACTTTCCCGGCCCTTATTATGACGCTTCTTCCACCAAGAGATTTTAACGGAAACATGTGGCGCACGGCAACGGCAGTCGGCTGTTGGCAACACTTTCTCAACGCTGGTACAGCCATGTCTCAGCACTTGCACAGCCACTCATGGCTACATGGAAGCCAGGCTGTATGGTTAAGTTAAGTTAAATTAAGTTAAGTTAAGTTAAGTAAAGTATAGCTGATCTCAGTTGCGAGACGAAAGTTGAGAAATATAATTCACAGTATTTGCAACACTCAAATCCTCTCATATTTGTTTACCGTTATTTTATTACATGCTAGGTGATAGCAAATGAAACGAAAGAGATCGTATCAAAAGAAGAACAAGAAGCGACAAAGAAAGCTGAAGAAACACAAGAGATAGCTGATGATGCACAAAGAGATTTAAATGAAGCCTTGCCTGCTCTTGTAAGTCGATTCACTCATACTAAAATGCCTTACTGTTTTGAACTACACGTTT
The DNA here is from genome assembly GCA_014526335.1 of Chrysaora quinquecirrha. Classification (NCBI taxonomy): domain Eukaryota; kingdom Metazoa; phylum Cnidaria; class Scyphozoa; order Semaeostomeae; family Pelagiidae; genus Chrysaora; species Chrysaora quinquecirrha. The sequence continues at coordinate 1,407,091 of JACTAT010000010.1, forward strand.
TTTTTATAAGAAACCGGTTTATAAGAAACCTAGAACTAGACACCCAAAAAGTTAAGAAACTTTTAGAACTACGAGGAAGGAGTTAAGAAACTTTAGAAATTTTTGTGTCAGTTTTCCAACATACTGATTTCACATTTGTTGAGGTAGTAATTAGTTCTTAAGCATTCCCTTGCGATTTCTCGCACCACTATGGTTACTTCTGTGCAATTTCTCGCACCTGTCAGCAATTCTGTATCCAACAAAAGGTTTTTTGTCGTTTTTACTGCAATTTATTTCCATTTAATTAAGAAACTAGCATGAAAAAACTTTCATTGTACATCCTTTTTAAAAAAAATGGAAATAGGAAGCGATTTAAGACACTAAAGACACTGGACACACTGACAGCGATTTAAGACACTGACATTAAAGATCGTAAACTTCTTCCATAAGTTTCTAGTAAAGAAACCTCTAGTAGGTGCTGTAGTATAAGGTGCTGGGGCGTCGTGGTGTAGTCCAGCTGACTCGTGGTGTCAGAAGCTCAGTGTGGTCAGGGTTCGAGCCCAGCCACGGTAGCGTCACAGCCAGGGTCGAGGTCTCGATTAGTTAACCTACTACTGAGATCCTAGCGACTGGCGCTAAAACACCATTTCACCTTCACCTTAGTAGAGTTTCTTATAACCTGGATTCGCATATATTGAATTCAGCGTTCTTTTCTTTTCTTACCTCCGCACCATAGGAAGCTGCATTGGCAAGTCTAAAATCGTTAAACAGAAATGACGTAGTCGAGGTAAGATTTTCTTTGATTCGTTTTTCTATAGCATAAGATTTCAAGTCAAATTTTGGTTCAAATTTTCAGCTGTGTGTTTCTCTATTTATTTTTAAGTTTTTTTTATTTAAAAGGTGCGAACTATGCAACGGCCTCCTCCTGGTGTAAAAATGGTGATCGAGGCTGTATGTATTATGAAAGGGCTCAAGCCTAAGAAAGTAGCAGGAGAAAAGGTAGAATTACATAAATTTACAATGTTTTTTCAGTTTCTTCTTCAGTTTATTAATTTGAAATAAACATATATATCACTGCATACAAATGTTTTTTTTCTGATGCACTGGGCGGTCGGTGGCTGTGTCCGTATAAGACCATCTAATGTTTGATCATCGGCAACAACAAACTCCAGACGTTCTGGACATTAAGTAATCTGGGGTTGTCCCTCATAGCTTCTTGGTCTGTATCTAACATACTCAGTTAGATTGGTGGCCTGTGTCTGTCGTCATAGGAGCAAGTTGGGTGATCATTCACAGACCTAATTGCTAAAAACCGAAAACGGTTGGAGTTTGGTGGAGAAAATCCTGTTTTTAGCCGGGCCTGTGTAGAAGGCATGCCAGAAAGTCATGCCCATTAACTAAACTTATTACCTTCCTCCCACTCTTTTGGGAACAGCTTTTAACAACAACATACAGCTGTTTCCTCGGAGTACTATGAAGCAAACAGCTACCTGTTGCTGTGGTTGTTCGGGTTCTTGTTGGTTGTTGTTTGGGAATAATACGATTAATAATAATAAGTCTACCCATTAACTAACTAGCATTGGAAACCAAGGAGAAACTTCACAAAAATGAATAGTAAGGATACTAAATGGCTTAGTTGCTCATACTGCAGTGAGTGATGTGAGCCTTGGAACACAGTAACTTATTAAACAGAGTAGCTATTAGTAGTCGTTCATCTTTGTGATGATAAGAAGTCTAATACCTTTACTTGCTGAATGTTTTATGATATTGATATGCTTGCTCGTAGCCTGGTACAAGAGTCGATGATTACTGGGAAGTAGGCAGAGGTCTGCTGCAAGATCCTGGGAAATTCTTAGATGGCTTATTTACTTACGACAAGGTAATTTTTCTGCTTCAAATATTAGGCTTCCAAATTACAGGGATGTGAAGAGCCGTGCTGAAAAGGGCTCTAAATATTGTCCTATCTTCGTAAAAGTCCTTAATGACAACAATATCAGCTTGGCAGAGCCGTACTGTAAAGGGTTCTACAGTGAAGAATGCAATATCTCCGTAAACACTTATAAATGCAATAAAACTCCTATTGTTTAGTTTCATCTATGCGAGAAAAATCATAAAGACGACTATCTTTGTCTTCTATCCGGGTATTAGTTGCGGGCAGGGATGTCGGAAGAAGGAGGCAAGGGAGCGATTGCCCTTGTTGCCCTCATTAAGACTGCTAAATGTTTCAATCTTCCAGTTATTATGCCGTATTTTTCAGGGTTCTGCTCTCATTTTTCCAACCTTGCTTCAGGTATACCTGGTTCAGGGGATTTAATGTACTCTTGGGCTGCAAGAAACGTATATTAAGTATTTATTCTCTGAGTAGTAAACTTTCAAAATTGCGAGATATCATATCATATCATATCATATCATATCATATCATATCATTTTTATTTGTAGAATACAAAAAATCTATTAAAATTACAAGAAATCTAAAAATGTAGAAAAATGCGTATTCTACGCGACCTAAGAAAAGCAACACTTATCTAGAGGGGTGTCGCCCTGGTTGAGGGTAAACGTGGGTTGATAGGTTTTTAGTACTTTCTATTTATTGTTGAATAATAAGAATAACACAGGTGAAACAAGCTTTAATATATGTACAGAGATGCTTCCATTGTTTTTCTCGCAATTATAAAGTATTTACCTCTTTTGCAAAATATTAGAAAGGATTTCCACCTAAAAAGACTCCACCACATCACGCCAAATTTCCCAAGTTGTGATGAAGAAATCCATAATGTAAACGTTGAGACTTATTTGTGTGAATTTTAAGAGCTCCAAATGAATGAAGTTGTATTTTAGTTAATTTAAGTTGTGTTTAATTTCTAGGACAACATCGGAGATTCTGTAATTCAGAAAATCCAACCATACATTGACAGTGAAGATTTCCAACCTGCTGCCATTCAAAAGGTTACTTTTTTCATTCTAATTTCATTACTTCTTCAAAATTTCCCTTAAAACCGAATTTTGGAGTCATAAATTTATGTATTTAACAATAACTTAGCTCCAATTGTCCAGCGGTTAACATACCTTTTCAAAGAGGTCTGGGACGGCCCAACATTTTTCTAGAAGATGGTTGACATCTTGAGTAATTGATTCCCTTCCACGTTCAGCGACCGGGATTGCAATCGCTTTGAAGTGAGTTATTGCAGCAAACTTTGTCTCAAATTCACGAATAATGGAAGAAAAGAGAGAAAAGGAACGTGTGAAAACAAATGTTCAAAATAAAGTAAAAAAAAGTAAAGTTACCGTTTTGAGTCTACTACTAGCCTAAGTCTTCTCAGTCGACTTTACACTTTATCCCTGGTCTGAATGCATATGGCATATAGCAAGGTGCAGCCACACACGGCGCTCATAACTACTGACCAGGTACCCATTTATACACCTGGGTAGAAAGAGGCACATTTGTGTTAACAACTTACCTAAGGTTGTTATCTCTGCAGTCACAGTGCAAAGATCGTGGCTCGAACCCCAGACATTCTCGTTGTGAGCCCAGCACGCTAACCACTGCGCTACAGAGACCACAGAATATCTGCAGAAATTTAGGAAAAAAGATGCAAGTAATTCACAAAAAGAAAACTTAATACCTCTTTGAGCTGATAAGCTGAGACTTACTCCAATTTTACGCGAATTTGAAGCAAATTTGTGAGCATTACAACTCCTGAAGCGACAGCAATTTGAGTCGTTCCACACAGGGTGGATTCCCTTACTCTGGATGTCTGCCATCTTCCAGAAGAATGTCACACCGACCCAGACCTCTTTGGAAAGGTCTATTTGCGTCCGACAAGAAAGCAAAGGCGTAAAAATGGAAAGGAAAAGCCGTATGAGAGATCAATAGACGCTTCCGCAAAAGATGGCTGCCGTTTTTTCCTACTGTTTTCATTAAGGATTTTCGAAAAGAATTCTGGGAATAATTTCCTTAGTTATGTTTTTTACATAGCCGCATACGTTGAATTCGTAGGTAAGGAAATTATTCCCAGAATTCCCTTCGAAAAACCTTAAGAAAAACATGGGATTGACAGAAACGGCAGGCATCTTTTGCGGAAACCTCTATTAATGGCAAGCCTGTAATGTAACTGTCTTGTCTTGTCTTTCCTTTGTTTTTTCTTCAATTTAAGATAATTAAATAAATAACAGTCTGCTTTTCTTTATAGGTCTCCAGAGCCTGTACTTCAATATGCCAGTGGGTTCGTGCCATGCATAAATATCATTTCGTGGCGAAGAATGTCGCTCCTAAAAGGGTTTGTTTGTTTTGAATATTAATGTAACTACTTGTGATTTTATGAGCAAAAAACAACTGTAGAGATGTGAGTTAATGGGGGTTAGGAACGAGGCATGGACATGGGCGTAATTCGTAATTATTTAATGAGGCGTTTTTAGGGGTTGTAAGAGGAGTGTGTCGGAGAGTTCGGTAAGGACAATAGGCGTTTGCTGTGAGTTAGAGTTTATCGTTTTATGGAGTTATATTTGAAGAGAAATATTGGTTGAAGTAAAGTTGATTTATATTGCGTCTTATTTATCTTGGTTCTTGTGTACTTCGTTACACAAGTATGTGAAATTTTTGCATTTCTAATAAGCCTTTAGCTTAAATTATGCAGTCACTACCTTTCCCTAAACAGGTTTCAAAACTAATAAATTCAGAATGAGAGGCTATATGTGAATGAGGTTGCATTCTTTAAGGACTATTATCTGTTCTGAATTCTGAAGAAGTAGAGTTCCAGCCCTAGAGTCAGGAAAGTTTGAAGCCTGGAAAGTCCTCGATTCCTCGAGAGTTGTCAAAAGAACAGGCTTTCGACCTCCTGAAAGTTTTAGAAAAGAGAAGAAGCGGAAAAAGGTTCGAAAAGAACGAACTCTGAATAAAAAGCGTAAACTTACTATTCGTCTGACGAAAAACGTTCGAATCCTGGAATACTGCATTCGAAAATCTGACGATTGCTTTTCGATATTCGATTTTTCCACCTACGCAATCAGATTTTATCGAATTTTATTCGAAAATACGAGCTTAACAGGCTACTGCTTCTCAATGTTCTGAATGTGATGTTTTTGAGTCCACGAAAGAGGTTAACCCCAGAGCTTGTTGGATTTAAACCCAAATGAGTGATCCGAGTCCCATAATTAAGAGCATCTTTGTATATCAGGCTGAAATGGTTCTTATTTATTGGGTAGACAATTTTCAGGCTGTAGGTTCTTGAATGAAGTTTTCTTAGTTTTATTGTTACACTCTTTTTTTTGTAAGAACAATTTTATAATAACACGAGCCTGGATTTTTCCCAGATTTTAATAACAAATTAAGAACAAGCTGAGGCTGGCCTTTTCAAAAGCCCTAAGAATATCAGCCAAATATGTAAGTAAGACAGTCAGACTGAACGTAAAAGGCAAGCAAACAAAGAAATAGACAAGAATGCTGCATTTTGATAAAAACCTAGTACCACTATGGCGCGCAATTACCGCCAAAAATAGGACCTTCAATTTTGAAGCTAAATTGTTTGAAAACAACATCTGACACTACAATCTAACTGTCAATATCAAAGTGAAATTTCATTTTTCAAGTTAAAATCTAAATTGTAAAGTCAAATTTATGATTGAAGTGTCAGCCTTCAAAATTAAGTCTCCAAATTAGAGTATCATCACAGATTTCATGTCAAGTTTCAGATTCGAAGTGTCAGCCTCGATTTCATGTCACGTTTCAGATTTAAAGTTTCGGCCTCGATCTCATGTCAAGTTTCAGATTTAAAGTGTCAGCCTCGATTTCATGTTAAATTTCAGATTTAAAGTGTCAGCCTCGATCTTATGATTAGTTTCAGCGACACTGATCAAAAGATCAGAAACATTGATCTTTTTAGAGATCAGTGGGTTTAAAGTGCTTCAAGATATGTAAAATTTCTATCATAAGACTTAAGTTAAGGTAACAAAATTGCTGATTTTTTCATCACTAGTACTGAAAATTGCTGGATAATAAAGAAATTTTCAGTGCTGGGGCAGATCAGTTCAGTTGTACTCGACTCATTCGAAACTTTTTGATAAAAGACAGCATTGAGCCTCGGTGTCAAAAAACCAGTCTAGCCTCTTTCTTTTATTGTCGTAACCACACCATGACACCATCTCTGTTCTATGAAACATCTGAGCCGAGCCACGAGGTCTTTTTTATGCGCATCTTTTTCTGACGAAATGGCTGACAAACAAGCACGTGAACTTACAGAGATTTTGAAGCGGGCTCAATCTCTAGTTCAAAGAATGAGTCCTGCTCCGTTCACCAACGCTTTTGCCTCGGGTCTTTCAGGGGTATTATTCACGAGATTTCCAGCAAGATCAAGAAGTTATAACAATTCATCCAATCCTGCAATCTCTACACCGTTTGTGTGGCTGTACTGAAATCGTAAAAGCGAGTTTCTGAGAAAGTCAATACGAAAATAAATGGAGTCTTGAAGGTTCTTGTCAAAAGCTCCATGTTGACAGTCGTGCAAAATTCTTTCAATTGAACGGCTCACCTCATGTCTTAAACGATCTTCAAAAGAAGCATCCATTTTCAAAACCTTACATAATAGGCCTAACTATATTTTACGATGGAATGGTGTGAAAAGAGGTTCAAGCAAACGAAAGGCTCCAAACGGGGCTGGTGAACCTTAATCCTTATCTTTATCTCCGTTTTCAAGTGAAATCGACGCTGACACTTTCAATCTGAACTTGACATGAATTCGAGGCCGACACTTTAAATCTGAAACTTGACATGAAATCGAGGCCGACACTTTAAATCTGAAACTTGACATGAAATCGAGGCCGACACTTAAAATCTGAAACTTGACATGAAATCGAGGCTGACACTTTGAATCGTAAACTAGACATGAAATCTGTGATGATACTCTAATTTTGAGACTTAATTTTTGAAGGCTGATACTTCAATCATAGATTTGACTTTAAAATTTAGATTTTAGCTTGAGAGATGAAATTTCACTTTGATAATGACAGTTAGATTGTAGTGTCAGATGTTGATTGCAAACAATTTAGCTTATAATTTGAAGGTCCTACTTTTGGCGGTAATTGCGCGCCATATACCACCCTTAGACATTCATTGAAAATATAGATATCTAAGTAACCAAGGTATTAGGAACAGATTAAGAACATTTCAGGCTCGAAAACGGCAGAAATTTAAGAACAGCCCAACAGCCAGCCTTAATCGAAAATTCCTGGTTCTTATAAAAAAAAGAGTGTATTTAAATAGCGATGTCAGACAAATCATGTTATAGGCCTCTTATGCTTGCAACTTTTCTATTCCTTTTACTATTTTTTTCTTCTGATTCAACAGGAGGCACTGAAAAAGGCCCAGAGCGAATTACAAGAAACCCAGAGGCTCCTAGAAGCAGCGAAAGCGAGACTGGCTGAGGTCGAGGAAGGTATAGCCTCACTTCAGGCAAAATACGAAGAATGTGTTGCTAAGAAACAAGATTTAGAATTCAAGACTGAGCAATGCACTGCAAGGCTTGGCAGAGCAGAAAAGGTTGGTTTGAATATTTTTTATATTGTTTTTGTTCTCAAATGTTTTAGATTTTGAAGCAAATTTTGCTGCAATATCTCTCCTGGAAGGACTGCAATTAAGGTCTTTGTATGTGGAGAGAATTCCCTTATACTCAACATGTCTACCATTTTCCGGAAAAATGTCGCGCCGACCCAGACCTCTTTGAAAAGGTCTATAGGAAAAGCAAGGGTTTAGGACCCTGTCTATATGAAACTAAAATGCTTGTTTTCTTGTCTCGAAGCAAGCGCCCGAAGTAAAAGCACCGTTCGTTTATGCGAATAAATAAGCTATGACAGTATACGGTTTTCCTTTCCCATGAAGAGACTATTGGAGAAGCTCTCTCTCTCTCTTTGGCTATTCAATCTACCAAGAGAGTTTGACTTTCCCTTCAGGGATTTTCTCTTCAGACAAATCTTTTTGTTTTGCTGTAAAGGCTGGTCCTTCCAGAACCAAGAGATATATTAGTAGCTGTAATCCGAGTTTACTACGGCATTCTTCAATGATTCTCTTAATCTTTCTTAGTTGATTGGTGGTCTGAGCGATGAACAAGGTCGATGGGTGGAGGCAGTTAAAGAATTCGATGAACTTCTTATCAATATCATTGGCGATATTGTAATTTCTTCTGGAGTTATTGCGTATTTGGGTGTTTTTACGGTAGGTTTTTTTACGCTGCATTGTTCCCCTGCAAAAAACATATGCCATTCATTTGAAAAAGAGACTTTGTTCGTGTTAGTCTCATGGTTTTTATCATTTCTTCTTTCGACATAACCCTGGCTTTATACTGTAATTACTAGCATTGAATTTTTGTTGATTTTAGGGTGAATACCGATCATCTCTCGTCGACGAATGGAAAGAGGAGCTTACCAAAGAAAAAATTCCTCATTCTGAAAGTTGCAGTCTCGTTGGAACCCTTGGCGATCCTGTCAAGATAAGAAATTGGCAAATAGCAGGCCTGCCACGTGATACACTATCAATTGATAATGGCATTGTTGTGCAATATTCGAAACGATGGCCATTGTTCATTGATCCGCAAGGACAGGCAAATAAATGGATACGAACACAGGTTTGTAATAGGAGTCCTTAACAAATGAGCGTTTGTAAACATAAAGAAGTAATCATTCGAAGCAAGTAATTTAAACCTTAAGGCCTGGCTAAACTAGGAGACATGTCGCGCGCGACATTGGTGTCCCTTCGGTGTCTCCCAGTTTAGCCACTTTGGAAACTTTGTAGCGTGCGACAAAATTTATAGCAAGGGGCACGCAAATATTTCTGGGAGACAACAGAAACATTTCTTGTCTTCGCGACATGCAAATGACTCGGCGGACATGTTGTTCGCTTGTCACTCGCATGTTTAGCCACCCTGGGAGACACTTTTGTGTTCGAAGAATTTCGAACACATTGGTGTTGTTTTTGTGTTCGAAGAATTTCGTGTCACTAACTAACTAACTAACTAACTAACTAACTAACTAACTAACTAACTCACTGACTAACCACGCTTGAACAATGGAAAACGTGTAACAATAGTATAAGCATCTCAAGAATGCCATTAGGGCCATTGTCTCGGCCATTTATGCGCAATTTGCGGTTAGTTCTTCACAATCACGGCAAGCAAGCCCCTTTGTCGATTTAAGGTCATGTGACAATTTTTCTCTTCGCACAAGCTTGATTGCATCTGACTCATGGCTGTTTACCATTTGAAACTGGCAAATTGCCACCTTGGATTGGTAAATGACATTTCACGCATTCTCAACATCAATCAAAGAGTCTTGGCAAAGAGCGGCAATTTCAAACCAGTTCTCAAAACAAATCTTCATTATTATCATCCTCACCATAAAAATCGTCATAATAATAATAATAATAATAATAATCACCATCATCATTATCATCATCATCATCATGATTACCATCACTATCATTGATGGTGTGGCTGCGGCAAGATCTAAAGGAACTCACCACCACCACAATCACCCCTACAACCATCACCACCACCACCCTATCACCACCACCACAACCACCCTAAAATCATCACCACCATCACCCTTATCACCACCACCAGCCCCTAAAACCACCACCACAGCCACCCCTACAACCATCACCACGATCACCTCTATCAAAACCACCACACCCCTTATCACCACCACCACAACCACCCCTACAACCATCACCTCGACCACCCCTATCACCACCACCACAACCCCCCTACAATCATCACCACCATCATCCCTATCACAACCATCACAAGCACCCCTACCTTCAGCACCACAACCACCTCTACCACCACCACTACATCCATACTACCATCACAATCACCCCTACCAACAAGCATCATAATCATCGTGGTCATCAACATCATCATAACCACCACCATTATCATGATAATCATTATCGTCATTGTTGTGCATACCGATTAACATCTTTCATCATTTGACCGAAATAGCTATATTCAACCAGAGTCGTTCTTCGAACACGCCCATAGGGCCCCTATGTTTTTGTACTTTGTGATTAACTGTTGAATACCGACGATTAATCGTTCTTCATTGAATTTTGTGATTACATCTGATCAGTGGTGGATTACATTGATTATTGGATGATCATATATGATTGGGTGATAATACGTCTAAATAATTAAAATTGACTAATGATTATTTGTGATTACTTGTGATTACTTGTGACTATTTGTGATTCTGGATGATCAAAGCTTGAATATTGCTGATTGCAATTAAACTATTACGAATTAAATAATTGGCAATTGGTTAATAATTAAGGATTGATGATTGATGATTGATGATTGAAGATTGATGATTGATGTTCGATGTTCCATTATTGATGATCGTCATTGATGATTGATAATTGATAACTGATGATTGATGTTCGATTATTGATGATTGGTGATTGGTGATTGATGATTGATTATTGATGATTGATGATTGATGATGATTTTAAATGATTTCGTCCTAGTGGTCTTGAAGATCAATTATTAGCATTAGTAGTTGCTGAAGAGCGACCAGATCTTGAAGAAGCCAAAAACCAGCTGATTGTTAGCAATGCCAAAATGAAACAAGAATTGAAAGCAATCGAAGATAAAATATTACATCGACTGTCATCATCAGAAGGAAGCCCTGTTGATGACATCGATTTAATTCATACATTGGAGCAATCAAAAATCAAATCTCAAGAAATCAAGGTGCATTTTTTATGTCTTATTTAAGAAAACAATTACAGCTACAGCACGTAAGGGCCTCAACTTTCATCCTGGGTTGGTTCTTGTATTTTTAAGAAAACCTTCGAAGTCTTCGAAACCTTCCAGTTTTTTAAGCAGAAGGTTTAGACCCCTGGAAGCCACCTAGGGGTGGGGGAAGATCTACAATACTAAAAGCATATCTCTAGATAGGAGTGGAGTATTTCCTTTTCTGAAAGAAAAATCGCAGAAAGCGGTGCTAAATGCTGGTTACTTAAAGCATTTTTTATTTTATTCTCAGTCTAAAGTGGTAATCGCAGAACAGACCGAAAAGGATATTGATGTTACAAGAAGTCAGTATATTCCAGTGGCAGTGAGAACACAGATTCTCTTCTTCTGTACATATGATTTGGTAAGTACATTTATTTTATGACGGGTGAATGAAGTCGTACCACCCAAGGCTTTCCTCCAGTTTAGCTTCTTTTGTTTCGGCTATGTTGAGCCTTCTTCAACACCATATGTACTTGTATGTATTTGGCATGAATGGCGAACACTAGGATAGATTTTTCCACAAGTGGCATATCACAATAGATGGGACTTAAACCTGTAAACCTGTACCAGGTCTGCATGACAAGAGAGCCAACGACAATTCCACTGAGCTATAGAGCTAATGAAATCGCCGAATAACTCTCCAAGTCATACTGCCCAAGGCTCTCCTCCCGTATGATAATTTTTGTGTTTCGGCTATGTTAAGCTTTCTACAGCAACATGAATATCCTTATATATTTGTCATGAATGGCAAACACTAGGCTAGATTTCCACAAAGGCATGCCAAAATTGATGAGATTCTTACCAAGACTGCATTTCTAGAGAGTCAACGACATTTTCCACGTGTGCTATATGGCTTACATAACTCTCTAAGTCATACAAGCCAAGGTTCTCCTCCAGGTAACATCGAAAAATCGTGACCTATATTTTTACTCATGTTACGACTGTTTAGCGCATTAATGGTTCTCTTTTTGACAGGCTAATATCGACCCTATGTATCAATACTCTCTTGAGTGGTTTGTGAATATTTTCCTAAAGAGCATAGCCAATGCTGATGCTGCAGGTTTGTGAATCATTATTATTATGATTAAATTTTCTAAAACCATAGCTCGTCCTGGTGTATAAGACGAAATTTTAAAACTGAATCTAGTTCTTGAGTCACACATTGCGAAAAATTGGCAATCAGCCAATCAAACTTTGCCATATAAAGGAATCACGCTAAACAAACTTTTCGATTATGACCAAGTCAGAGTACATTAACCCTAAATCCCTAATCCTAATGGGTTTTTCTCATCTATAAATAACCAGGTGGTGGCGGAAGTGTTCTCTACCCTCCTCCAGAAATCGCCTTTATGTTCAGCAGCACTATGAAACTTGAACCAGTACCATATCCGACCATACCAGTAACCTGGATAAATTGGGCATCTCCCACTTCTATTACGACGCTATACAGACATCATAATGTAAAGATGCTATCGACGGGGTCAAATTTGCCTTAATATCATTAGCAATCCGAGTATGAGTTTTGCATACAGTAACTATGAAGCTCATTTCTTACCCTGGTTAGGGAGATTTGATTTTACTTATACCAGATAAACTTGTTCACCAAGATTTATAGTATGTAACATGCCTTTAAGCTATGTGCACACTATAAGCTCTTAACGTTCTTACTAACACCTTAAACTATGTATATCTTTCTAAACTAAAAATGAGTGATTTATCTCCACAGACAATGTTGTACAACGAATTCAGAACATCAATGATTACTTCACCTTCAGTCTTTACTCAAACGTTTGCAGAAGTTTGTTCGAGAAACACAAATTGCTGTTTGCATTCTTGGTAACTGTGAGAATCTTGATGAATGAAGACAAAATTAACCTTGTAAGTAATGCTTTACTATTGTCAAAATATGAGTATAAAGCGCCGTACCACAGTTGATAGGATTTGAACCAAAGATGGCATGATCAGAGAGCCAACAACGATTCCACTGAACAAAAGACCCCGACGAAATTATGGAATAACTCTCCAAGCCATACAGCCCAAGACTCTCCTCTCCTTTCACTCTGTGTTGCGGCTATGTTGAACCTTCAGCACCTATATTTCATGAATAGGAAACACTAGGATAAATTTTCTTCCAGTGGCATACCACAGTAGATGAGCTTCGAAGCTGGACTGCATGATCAGAGAGCCAACGACAATTCCACTGAGCTATAAAGCCCAACAAAATTTTGGAGTAACCCTCCAAGTCATCCAGCCGATTTCTTTCTTTTTGCTTTCATTTTTCGGCTATGTTTTTCATTCTTCAGTGCCATTACATACATTTCCTCTCGCTTCACTTTGTGTTTCACATTTCGTATAGCTGTATTTTTCGAGCTGTATTTTATAGCTGTATTTTGCATGACAAGAGAGCCAACAGCGTTTCCACTGAGCTAAAAAGCTCAATGAAATCGCCGACTAACTCTCCAAATCATACAGCTTATTGTTTTGCCTATGTTGAGCCTTTTTCAATACTGACAAATCGAAAACATACAATTTAAAAGTAATGCACGTTTCATGTCCTCTGGTTGATGACTGTGTATGAGATGGCCTTAGAAAGCATTGAAGCATAGTACTCTCGGAAAGCACACAATACCAAAAAATTTATCGGGAGCCCCATTTTTGAACTATAAAGCTCTGGCTGAACTAGGAGACATGTCTCCCAGAAACCTTTGCGTGCATCTTGCTACAAATTTTGTCGCGCGCTGCAAAGTTTCCGAGGTGGCTAGACTGGGAGACATCAAGGGGACATCAATGTCGCGCGCGACATGTCTCGCCAGGCCTTAGGAGCCTAAACTGTGTTGCGCCTCTGATTGTACAGTATGATATTAATGGAATGATATCCTTTCTTTGACAGGATGAATGGAGATTTTTGTTAGCTGGAGGGACAATTATTCCAAAAGAAACAGAGAATCCTGCAAAGGATTGGTTATCAGAGAGATCATGGAAAGAAATCCTTATGATGACTAACTTGGTAAGTGGCGTTTCTAGAAAGAAGACTTCAGCAATATTCTTCTACATGTGCACTCATTTTTTGAATAAGAAACCACTTATAAGAAACTACATATGCGTTTTGTGGTCTCTGTGGCGCAGTTTTTAGCGCGCTGGGCTCACAACGATAATGTTGTGGGTTCGATTCACGGTTTTTCCACTAGTGGTTGCAGAGATAACAACCTTGGGCAAGTTGTTAACACAAATGTGCCTCCCTCTACTCAGGTGTAGAAATGGGTACCCGGTCGGCAGTTATGAGCGCCGTGTGTGGCTGCACCCTGCTATATGCTTTATGCATCTAGACCAGGGGTAAAGTGTAATGTCGACTGAGTAGCCTTAGGCTATAGTAGACTCAAAAACGGTAACTTTACTTTACTTTTCTCTAAAAATTAAGAAGCTATTCTATATGGTTAAAGAAGTAAGAAAAAGCCAAGAATCTTTTCGCTTTTAAATTCAAGCAATCTCTTTTAATGATGCACTATGTGTAATGTTTACGTAAAAATAATCACTAAAAACTATCATTCTTTGCGTAAATTCCGGAAAAAGTCAATTCTTTGACTGATCAGAACATGATGCTTCACATTGAACCCTTCTTTCACAAAATTTCCGAATTTTCAATTTTCAAGTTAAGAAACTCTGCAAGAAACTTTCACTATACCATTTGTGCTCAAAGCTTAGAAACCCTGCTATATTGCTCAGAGCATAGTTAACTAACTTAACTGATGACTCAATATTCTTCTGGGTAAAGGTTATAGAACTGTCATTATAGCTATAAACCAATCCAGTCAATCAATTTTTCATTCTTTTTTGAATACCATAAGTGGTATTTTAAACCTTAATGGTATCTTTTAAACCCGCCCTCACTATTAAGCATTTCTTTTTGAAGCCGGAGGAAGCCTTTTATGTGTGGTATGGCCGAGTGGTTAAGGCGCTCGTCCCGCGATCGTAAGGTCGTGGGTTCGAATCTCGTCGGGACCACTTTCCACAAGCGTACAGTCAACTCAGCTGTCCATCCTTCCGAGGTCGGTAAATGAGTACCCAGGTTATTCGTTCTAGAATATCAGTCTGGAGGCACAAGCTGCGGGTCCCCCACCAGATGTAAAGCTGCGTCAAATCCCCACCTGCGTTAACAAATAAAAATTGCTAGCTTCCCTGCTTGCTTGCTTGCTTGCTTGCTTGCTTGCTTGCTTGCTTGCTTGCTTGCTTGCTTGCTTGCTTGCAACGATGAGATAAAAACCAATGTAACGGAAATGGTCTCTTGGTCGTACGTGATATATTAACTCCTTTTCTAGCCTACATTTGCAAGCTTTGCTGATGACTTCTCAAACCATTTGGAAGAATTCAAGAGGATATTTGATAGTGGTAGTCCACAAAGGTATTTACGTTTAATCTTTCTGAATTCATGTGTATCTTGTGTAATTTAGAAACATTGTGAAAATCTGCCCAAATTCTGCCAGGCCTGCGAAATATAAGAAGGGGGGAATGGACGTTCTACACGAATACTGCTCTTTACAGTATATCTCTGTATCTCAAGAAATTTGGCAAATAATTTTATGTTCTGTTTTGTAATCTGCATAATATAACCTTCCTTTTTTTTCCATAGTGAACCATTCCCAGGAACTTGGGATGAATCACTAGATTCATTTCAGAAGATTTTGGTTCTCAGATGTTTACGAGTTGACAAAGTTGCTAATGCAATGCAGGTAAGCAGGATAAAAAAATCACTTAGGCCCTGGTAAACGATCAAGCATTATTTCTCAAACATTTGATATTTGCTTTACAAGCAATGTTTAACCGTTCGGTCACTTTGCAAAGCATTGTTTATGAAGCAGAGTATAGTTTCAGTGACATTTTCTAAGCGTTTCAAGCAAAAGATGTTACACGAGCAATGTTTTGGAACGTGAAAAAACCGTCAAACTTTGTTGTTGAAACATTTAAGGTTTTCTTTACGAGCAATGTTTAACCGTTTGATCACGTCACAATGCATTGTTTATGAAGCAGAGTATAGTTTCAGTGACATTTTCTACGCGTTTCAAGCAAAAGATGCTAGTCGAGCAATGTTTTGGGACGTGACTAAACCATCAAACATTGTTGTTGAAACATTTAAGTTTTCTTTACAAGCAATGTTTGAGCGTTTGTTCAAGTCGCAAAGCATTGTTTATGAAGCAGAGTAAAGTTTAAGTAGCAGTTTCTACTCGTTTAAAGCGAACGATGCTTGACGAGCAATGTTTTGGGACGTGACCTAACCATCAAACATTTGCTTTAAGAGCAATGTTTAACCGTTCGATCACGTCGCAAACATTGCTTGTGAAGCAGAGTTTGCTATGAAATGTTTTTGTAAAGATTTATAAACATCTTCTACTTGTTTAAAGCGAAAGATGCTTGACGAGCAATGTTTTGGGACGTGACCTAACCATCAAACATTTGCTTTACAAGCAATGTTTAACCGTTCGGCCACGTTGCAAAACATTGCTTGTGAAGCAGAGTTTGCTTTGAAATGTTTTTGTAAAGATTTATAAACATCTTCTACTTGTTTAAAGCGAAAGATGCTTGACGAGCAATGTTTTGGGACGTGACCTAACCATCAAACATTTGCTTTACGAGCAATGTTTAACCGTTTGGCCACGTTGCAAAAGATTGCTTGTGAAGCAGAGTTTGCTTTGAAATGTTTTTGTAAAGATTTATAAACATCTTCTACTTGTTTAAAGCGAAAGATGCTAGTCGAGCAATGTTTTGGGACGTGACCTAACCATCAAACATTTGCTTTACGAGCAATGTTTAACTGTTTATTACGTCGCAAACATTGCTTGTGAAGCAGAGTTTGCTTTGAAATGTTTTTGTAAAGATTTATAAACATCTTCTACTCGTTTAAAGCGAACGATGCTTGACGAGCAATGTTTTGGGACGTGACCTAACCATCAAACATTTGCTTTAAGAGCAATGTTTAACCGTTCGATCACGTCGCAAACATTGCTTGTGAAGCAGAGTTTGCTATGAAATGTTTTTGTAAAGATTTATAAACATCTTCTACTCGTTTAAAGCGAACGATGCTTGACGAGCAATGTTTTGGGACGTGACCTAACCATCAAACATTTGCTTTACGAGCAATGTTTAACCGTTTGGCCACGTTGCAAAAGATTGCTTGTGAAGCAGAGTTTGCTTTGAAATGTTTTTGTAAAGATTTATAAACATCTTCTACTTGTTTAAAGCGAAAGATGCTAGTCGAGCAATGTTTTGGGACGTGACCTAACCATCAAACATTTGCTTTACGAGCAATGTTTAACCGTTTGGCCAGGTTGCAAAACATTGCTTGTGAAGCAGAGTTTGCTTTGAAATGTTTTTGTAAAGATTTATAAACATCTTCTACTTGTTTAAAGCGAAAGATGCTTGACGAGCAATGTTTTGGGACGTGACCTAACCATCAAACATTTGCTTTACAAGCAATGTTTAACCGTTCGGCCAGGTTGCAAAACATTGCTTGTGAAGCAGAGTTTGCTTTGAAATGTTTTTGTAAAGATTTATAAACATCTTCTACTTGTTTAAAGCGAAAGATGCTTGACGAGCAATGTTTTGGGACGTGACCTAACCATCAAACATTTGCTTTACAAGCAATGTTTAACCGTTCGGCCAGGTTGCAAAACATTGCTTGTGAAGCAGAGTTTGCTTTGAAATGTTTTTGTAAAGATTTATAAACATCTTCTACTCGTTTAAAGCGAACGATGCTTGACGAGCAATGTTTTGGGACGTGACCTAACCATCAAACATTTGCTTTACGAGCAATGTTTAACCGTTTGGCCACGTTGCAAAAGATTGCTTGTGAAGCAGAGTTTGCTTTGAAATGTTTTTGTGAAGATTTATAAACATCTTCTACTTGTTTAAAGCGAAAGATGCTAGTCGAGCAATGTTTTGGGACGTGACCTAACCATCAAACATTTGCTTTACGAGCAATGTTTAACCGTTCGGCCACGTTGCAAAACATTGCTTGTGAAGCAGAGTTTGCTTTGAAATGCTTTTGTAAAGATTTATAAACATCTTCTACTCGTTTAAAGCGAACGATGCTTGACGAGCAATGTTTTGGGACGTGACCTAACCATCAAACATTTGCTTTAAGAGCAATGTTTAACCGTTCGATCACGTCGCAAACATTGCTTGTGAAGCAGAGTTTGCTATGAAATGTTTTTGTAAAGATTTATAAACATCTTCTACTCGTTTAAAGCGAACGATGCTTGACGAGCAATGTTTTGGGACGTGACCTAACCATCAAACATTTGCTTTACGAGCAATGTTTAACCGTTTGGCCACGTTGCAAAAGATTGCTTGTGAAGCAGAGTTTGCTTTGAAATGTTTTTCTAAAGTTTTATAAACATCTTCTACTTGTTTAAAGCGAAAGATGCTTGACGAGAAATGTTTTGGGACGTGACCTAACCATCAAACATTTGCTTTACGAGCAATGTTTAACCGTTTGGCCACGTTGCAAAAGATTGCTTGTGAAGCAGAGTTTGCTTTGAAATGTTTTTCTAAAGTTTTATAAACATCTTCTACTTGTTTAAAGCGAAAGATGCTTGACGAGAAATGTTTTGGGACGTGACCTAACCATCAAACATTTGCTTTACGAGCAATGTTTAACCGTTTGGCCACGTTGCAAAAGATTGCTTGTGAAGCAGAGTTTGCTTTGAAATGCTTTTGTAAAGTTGTAAAAACACCTTTCTACTTGTTTAAAGCGAAAAATGCTTGATGAGCAATGTTTTGGGGCGTGGCCAAACAGTCAGTTCGAACTTTTCACAAACAATGTTTGATCTTTTACTAGGGTCTTTTACAGCCTATTTCATGGTTATTCGTTTCGCGGAACTGAAATACGCAAACAGTATCATTATTTTCCGCATTTAATGAGTTTTCCTTTTTCTTATTGTTAGAATTTTGTTAAGAATCAGCTTGGAGGACGATTTATCGAGCCGCAGGTAAGAAAGATAAAAAATAGAAGCCTTTTTCTCATCTTCAAAAAATTTGAATTGTACCTATTTCAAATGTTTACATTAGGGGCATTGGCCCTTCACGTGCTTCTTGTTGAGCAAAAACCTTGTACCTTGTACCTATGGAGTTGCCACTAAGAAAATTTAATAATAATAATATAATAATAATAATAAATTTATTTTAAGTTGGCTTTACATAGCTGAATACATTAATTAAAAGTTATAGCTAATTTACGCCAACTATTTAAAAATACTGATCTAAAATACTAGATAAAACCCTTTAAAACTTATATACAAGTGATAAAATTTATAGCTTAAAATGTGATAAAATGTCATAAAACCGATCAAAACTTATTGATAAGAACATGAAACATAATCATTCTATAAGAACCCAAGGTTTTGGATGAAAGGCCGACATATTTTGCAGAAGCATTCCTCATCATTCCAATTTTTTATTCTGGATCTGAAATCTCGAATTGATTCAGCATTTCTAGTATCTCGACGAAGGGAGAGCCAAAGTTGAGGTCCTCTGTATCTAATAGTCTTATATGGTGTTGTAGTAGAGTTTATATGGTGTTGATGAAGACGCATATCATGAAATTGCTCTTTCTTCTAGACAACTGATCTTTCGCTGGTTTTCAAAGATTCATCTCCAACAACATCTCTGATCTTCGTTCTATCCCCTGGTACCGATCCTGCGGCGGACTTGTATAAATTTGCAGAAGAAATGAGATTCTCAAAGAAACTTAGTGCTATTTCACTTGGACAGGGCCAGGTTAGTTGATAATTAAACGATTCATATTGCGACTGTTGCCTGTCCTGATAATTTATATGCACCATGCACTCGGTGCTTTCAACTTAAAAAAGTGCAACTCGGAATGAGAAGCGTAAAGGCCTTGTTTAACTAGGAGACATCTCACGCGTTACATGTCCCCTCAATGTCTCCCAAGTTATCCACCTCGGAAACTTTGCAGCGAACGACAATTTTTTAGTGAGCGAGAGACACTCGTGTTTCTGGGAGAAAAAAGACAACAGACACACTTCTTGTCTCCGCGACTCAGGGTACATGTTGCTCGCTTGTCACTCGCATGTTTAGCCACCCACGGAGACACGCTGAGTACAGTGTCGCGCTTGACATGTCTCCTAGTTAAGCCTCAGCAGCTTTAGCCACAGTTTATAAAGGCACCAATATAAATGGAGATGCTGAACGAATTTAGCCAATATGAAGAGTGAAAATGGACCAGCAATGACTTTTTAAAGTCATTCAGCAGCCCGGCCACTGTGAAGTGATAAACAAGCTTAAGATTCCAAATGAGAACCAAACACTTCCCGTGTGCCAAACAGTTGTTTCTTGCCTCCTTCTCCTAGATTGAATCAGTAGGAGACAATCTTGAGTATAATTTTGGCACAGTCTTGACTGCCGAACGAATCTTGTCCCAAAGCGGAGCCTGGTTTTAGATTGTGAGTCGCGAGGTCGTTTTCCTCTTTGATTGAAGGATAATAAGTTTAATTTTTCAATTTTTCTTCAAGGGCCCACGAGCTGAAGCCATGATGGCAAGTGCAATGGAGCGTGGTAAATGGGTGTTCTTTCAAAACTGTCATTTGTCACCGAGTTGGATGCCGAATTTGGAACGACTTATTGAACATATTGATAAAGATAAGGTATGGATACTTAGGCCCTGGCCAAAAGATCAAACATTGTTTGTCACACATTTGAAATTTCTTGTCAAAAAAAAGTTTTTCTGTTTTGTTAAGTAACAAACATTGCTTGACAGGCATTTTTCTTGTCACAAGCATGAGACGTTTTTAAAATTTTTGAAGGCATTGCTTAGCGAACTTTTCTTGAGTATAGATTGCAATATTGCCCTTCTGCCAAAGCTCGTATGTTTGACCTCGATTGTTTGACCACCCTAGGCCCTTTCCAAATGATCAAACATTGTCAATCAAAGAATTGATTAAAGAGTTTGCTTATGTAGTAATGTTTCAACATTTGGACACCTCTCCAAACATTAATTTTCGGCAGAAATCGCTCAGCAAGGTTCATAAAAAAGTTCACAAGCAGAAAATATTTGATGAACAATGTTCTATAACGTGACTGTTTTGCCTGATTAGCAACTTTAAACGTTTGTCAAGCAATGTTTGATGGTTAGGCCAGGGCTTCAGTCGTTTCAGTTGAAACCTGTATCTGTGTCTGAGACTCGTTTTTCCAGTGGTAGCCAGTTTGTTCTACTTTCACTGGCCTGTTGTTGGGACAGAAATTTTTCCGTGCGACTCTCAACCGCACCAAGGAAATGGGGTTGGCTGTCCATGAAGTAGATGTAAGAGTGCTTCCAAATTTTCGCCAACAAATTTTACAAAACCTAGTCTACTATGTATTGCAGTTCACGAGTTCACAGTCTTTTGGCTTAAAAACCAAGCTAAAGCTGTATTGAGCATCTACAGCGAAACAAGATGCAATATAATCGAGTCTTGTCCCAAAAGATTGCACCTTAAGTAGTGGAATCCAGGCCTTGTAATTTTGAGTTTTTTTTATCATTCCAGGTACACAGAGACTTCCGTTTATGGCTAACAAGTATGCCAAGTCCAAAGTTCCCTGTATCAATATTACAAAATGGCTCCAAATTGACAGTGGAACCTCCAAGGGGCATCAAAGCGAATCTCCTGCGGACGTACTTTTCATTTAGCGATGACTTCTTTGCTACTTGCCAAAAGGTAAGAGTCTCGGGACAGATTTTTAAAAGGATACAGCGAGAAGGCTGATTGAATTAACTGCTGCTGAGTCCAAGTGCAAAAAAAGCTCTTTCTCTCTATACAGAACCAGTCTTTTTGTTTTGTGGACGGATTCCAAACTTGTAAATGAAACAACGATATTTCTTTGCCAATTATTTGAAAACAATCCTCGCTGTAATTTTCTGTGCAGTCTAGGTTATCAAGTAATTATTTTTCTCTGGCAGAATCGTGTTTGAGGCTAGGTTGTTGCTTAGACCGGCGGGCGGGGTGGTTGCTGGGAAATGCGACCTACGTACCTGGCATCACACCACCACGAGAATCCGTAAATGACCAATCTTTTTGTGTGCTAGGTACGTAATCCTTTTGAATGGATAGTAGAATTTTCCGAATGCTAAAAACTAGCCGAGGGTTGGCAGCAGCGAAACACTTAGTAATAGCCTTTTTCACTTGATTTTTGAACCACAAGGAAACATTGCCTATTCAAGGCATTTTTAGGTAAAGTCCACTTTTGCAGACCGTACTTTTTATCAACCGTAAAACTTGCGATCTTCTTGTGGAAACAATCCGAAAAAGCGTTCTCAGGATAACTTGAATTGACCGTATTCGGTCCAGTTCTGAATCAAGCACGGGCATTTTTAGGTAAATGGGCAATTCGCTGACCGTACTTTTTATCAACCGTAAAACTTGCGATCTTCTTGCGAATACAATCCGAAGAAGCGTCCTCAGGATAACTAGAATTGACCGTATTCGGTTCAATTCCGAATCAAGCCTAGTTTTAAATCAAATCAAAGTACCCGGTAAACTACAAGAGTATAAATTAATCTCTTCTGTTTCAGACTTCAGAATTCAAAGTGTTATTATTCTCACTATGTCTGTTTCATGGTGTAACATTGGAGAGAAGAAAATACGGTGCACTGGGATTCAATATTCCATATGAATTCACGAATGGCGATCTCCGAATCTGTATTAGCCAACTCAGTATGTTCCTTGACGAATACCCTGAAATTCCTTACAAGGTAGGAAATTTATCATGTTACTGATCATTACTTTTCGAGTTGCACCACACTTTTAAATTCCAATAAAAAGTGTAAACATCATAGGGGATACTTAAAGCTTTTTTCTTCTGACACTCCCTGTTCTCAAGCTATGGTTAAGCTAAGAGACATGTCACGCGCGACATTGTATACGGCATGTCTCCCAGGGTGGCTTTACACGCGAGTGAAAAACAAGCAACATGCCCCCCCCCGAGTCGCGGAGACAAAAAGTGTCGGTTGTCTCCCAGAACATTTGCGTGTCTCTCGCTACAAATTTTGTCGCGCGCTGCAAAGTTTCCAAGGTGGCTAATCTGGGAGACATCAAAGGGATATGTCAAACGCGACAATGTCCAGGCCTTCGGACGTCAGAAACAGGACCAAAAAAACTGAATAATGCCATGAGCTGTACAGTATTTAGGGTCGACATTGGATTGAGGGTGCTGTGGTGTCTTGGTAGGATCCAGCCAGTTCATGATCTAGAGCTTAGAGCTTAGCGTGATTGGTGTTCGGGTCCCAGCAACGATAGCGCCCCAGCCAGCGTCGAGGCCTAGTTAGTTCTTCAACCTTTGATATCCTAGCGAGTACTGGTGCTAAAAACTCCATTTCACCTTCACTTTTACCTTCGATGGGGTATGCTATTTGAGACAATGAATGCTT
The DNA here is from genome assembly GCA_014526335.1 of Chrysaora quinquecirrha. Lineage (NCBI taxonomy): Eukaryota > Metazoa > Cnidaria > Scyphozoa > Semaeostomeae > Pelagiidae > Chrysaora > Chrysaora quinquecirrha. The sequence continues at coordinate 1,430,263 of JACTAT010000010.1, forward strand.
AGGAAAATTGGCTCATGCAGTAAACCCTATACTCTAGGAATTCCCTATACTCTACAGATACCCTTCCGCATATGTTTTATTGTATACAATGGATCTTGTTTCTCAAAATAATGGATTTTTGAACTTTTTTTCTCCTGTCCACTGTTTGTAGCGTTATCATGAAGCTAAGATTTCCTGCCAATACTCCAATATATCTCAAAATCGTATTTCATTCCTTGTCAGAATCATCAAGATTTAGACTTCGTATATAAACGCCCCATTCCGTATTTGCGCCCCCCCCCCAAATTGACACCCAAGGTAAGAATCGACTTAAACGCAGAAGAAAATAAACACCAAGGATGTTTGAACGGCCATTTACATTTGCGGTGCCTTTTTTCTACTTTACTACTTTTCAAATATACAGTATACAGACGATAAAGCTATTGTATTTACTTTGCAGGTTCTCAAATATACAGCCGGTCACATAAACTATGGCGGTCGTGTTACTGACGATTGGGATCGTCGTTGCATTATGACAATTCTGAATGATTTCTATGGCAATCATGTTTTTGAACTGGAGCATAAATATTCCGAGTCTGGTGTTTATCATCAGTTGAATCCTTCCTGTGATCACGAGGTACGTTTTCTATGAACCACACTTGCCTTATACTGAAGTTTTTACTCGTTAAGCTGAAAGAGAGACATCTTCCTGCCCCTGCTATTATCCTTGCGTGCCAATGCGTCAGTTTAAGGGTAAGAATGCTAAGCTGAGATATGAATTAGTAAGTGATTTATCTCGTTCAAAGGGTCTATGTGTAGGACGTAAAACTACTCTGTTTCTGGTAGCTACTACGTCAAATCAAGTTTTGATTGGATACTTAAGGGAAATAAATGCACTTTAGAGACAACAAAATTTTATTTTGACATCAAACCAAACAGGAGGAAAATAATGAAATAAAACTAGATAACGTTGCTGTCTACAAAGTTTCATCATTCCTAATAACTTTCAACAAACTTCTTCGCATTTCTATGTTTAGAACATCTTTGTAAAGAACCAAAACCTTGATTGGTTGCCTGGACCTAATAAAAAAATTTTGCGAATTTTTTACTACGTGCCAAATCGGTTGCTTATTGAGACTCGAGAGTGTGTACTTGGTGCCTGAGGATGAGGTCTGTTTTTGCTAGAACGCAGGAGCCAGAAAAATCTATTCAATCTCTATCCCAACTTTGGTGCAGATTGGCAGTTAACTTGACTTTTAATGAGCTTGTCAGTCTCTTTCCTAACTTCGCGAACTCTTCCCAACAGCATTTCTGTCATCTAACTGCAACTTCAAGGAAGACTGTTCCCAAAAGATGTTCAATGCTATTTTTCATTTTCCAAATGCCACAAAAGACGAAAGTCTTTGTGATAGCCTTGTCACTCGCTTTGCCTCCTTTTTTCTCGTATTTCCACCTGGACTCGTCTTTCCCCCCTAGAGGTGGTGTGGCCGAGTGATCAAGGCGTTCGGCTCACCATCGTAAGGTTGTGGGTTCGTGGGTTCGAATCTCGTCGAGACCACTATCCGCAAGCCTACAGTCAACTCAGCTGTCCATCCTTCCGAGGTCGGTAAATGAGTACCCAGGGTATTCCTTCTAAAATATTAGTCTGCGGGCACAAGTTGTAGGTCCACATCAACTGTATAGCTGCCATAACCCCTGACCCATTGGTCAACAAATAAAGATTGTTTGCTTGTTTCGACAATTTTTATCTTATTTTCCTATTTTCTACAGAGTTACATGGTGTATATAAAAGCCTTGCCGATCAATGACACGCCAGAAATCTTCAGTCTTCATGACAATGCCAATATTACATTTGCTCAGAATGAAACATTCAGTTTGTTGAATGGCATTCTGTTGTTGCAACCAAAATCAGCTGCTGGTGCAGGGAGGTCAAGGGAAGAGGTAATTCCTTTTTGAATTCTGGATTTTTCGTTTTACTTTAACATTCGACGAAAAGCTGTTTATTTCAACAGTAATATCTCTTTACAGTGCAATGAAATGTCGATGTTCTTGGATGTTGCCTTGTGAACCCCCTTTTCAGGGTAGCTTCGGGTTCAAAATCAATTTGGATTCAGGAATTAGTATGTAGAGAGATTTTTCCCTGCAGCCTGTTACGCAGGCAGCCAGTAGTGCTAGCCAATAGCACCAATTTAGCCTTGGCAAGACAAGATTTTCCTTCCAGATTAGCCTTTAGTGAAAGATGATGATGATGATGCTGATGATGATTATGATGATGATGATGATGATGATGATGATGATGATGATGATGATGATGATGTTGATGGTGGTGATGGTGATGGTTATGATGGTGATGATGTGATTTTGATTTTGATTACTACGATTATGGTGATGAAGATAATGATTATAATGATAATGAATATGATGTTGATGATTTGCTTAATTTATGGTTTGTTTGTTGATTAATCTATTTGTTTATTTTCTTTATTCGTCTATTTAGCTTATTAATCTATTTATTTCTTGTTTATTCATTTATAAGTTTATTTATTAAAACTTATTCATTTTTATACAATCGGTTGATTGATGTATCATATTGAGCTTGATATTGAAGATGTTCATTGTGATTGATTAAGCAATGAATGGATCGATTGCTGAAACCATTCTTGTTCGTTTTCAAAGGTGATGGAAGAAACAGCTTTGAATATCCTTCAGCATGTTCCTGATCCACTTTCCATTGAGAAAATATCAGAAAAATATCCAGTGAAATACGAAGAATCAATGAACACTGTTTTAGTCCAAGAAGTTTTGAGATACAATAAATTATTATCGACAATCAAGGGAACTTTGAGAGATCTACTAAAAGCATTGAAAGGTCTAGTTGTCATGTCTCAACAACTGGAAACAATGTCAGATAAATTGTATAACAACCAAGTGCCGGAAATTTGGGCAAGTAAGGTAAGTGGTATTGTAGATTGTTTATGCAAAATGTTTCCTTGTAAGGCATGTCTAGACTTATTACCTGAGTCCCAATTTTGTGCTTGCACTGCACCCTGTTATATGCTTTGCGTATTTAGGCCAAGGATGAAGTGTAAAGTGGGTTTAGTAGCCTTAGGCTAGAAATAAGACTATAAATGAACAATTTTGCTTCGTTTTTATTTATGAAATTTTCTTCTTTCACAGGCATATCCATCTTTAAAACCTCTTGCTTCATGGGTGACAGATTTAACACAGAGAATGAAATTTATACAAGATTGGATTGAAAATGGAATACCCTCGGTAGGATCAGGCATTCGCCTATTTCTTTGCCTGGGTGCAGCCTCAACTCATCTTTCGGTGAGACGAGTTGAGGCTGCACGCAGAATACTATTTCTTGGCTTCAAATGTTTGTGCCCCTTAGCAATTCGATTTGTACCAACTCACGCCTATTTCTCTAAGATAACATAGGTTTGTTGTAAGCCTGCATGTTTCTAGAATTTGATATTTTG